>OZ007577.1:37618977-38063977 GCA_963931925.1 Onchidella celtica
TTTTGGCACTACTTCAATCGACAAAATCATTAAAAGTAAAAGGCATCATAGGGTCAGTTTATCGTTTTGCGTTTTCAGTATTTTTTAAAAGTTTAGCTTCTTTACTATTCCTTTTCCAAATGATAATCCTGTTTGAGAAGGGTAAATGCCTGACTTTGAATCGAGCCATCATCAATAATTTTGACTAAAAACTGAAACTTTAAAAGCATTTTTCAGAAAACTATGGTTGTATCACTTCCTGTGTTTAAAAGGCCATATCTTCTCTACTAATTAAATTACAGCAATTTTTTTTTTACCAAATGAAAGGGCTTTGAATAACTGTTTGGTGATACCATATCTCTTTACCACCAAAATGCGCGAAGTGCCTCATTTTGTCGGGTGGCTACACAGACGAATTTTTGACATTTCCGTTTCGGTATACATGAAAACACGGCTTTAATCTGTCTCAACAGGGGCAACGTGGCTCGTGTGCTCGTGTTTTATAGCACAACGGACAAAGATCATGTGACTACCCTTTCTATATTGAAGGTGAGTGTCTGGTGGTATTGACGGTAGTGGTCGACAATGTTCCCTCTAAACTGCGCGGGTGCGCGGCTGCGCAGTCGCTGTATTGGTGCTGCGAACATCAACATGCAGCACAAAAAGTTTGAATGCCACGCACTAGCTTTGAATTTAAAATATTTTTGCTGTTTAATCTCACTATACTGCCTTGCGCCTGGAACTGTTCCGGACCAAGTTCGTAGGCATTTCTTGAGTGATCATAATTGGAGACAATCCCCGAACTATGATTAATTTTGTTTGTATTTCTTTGTTAGTTCCCCCACTTCCTTGCGTCATTTGCGTGTATTCTGAAAGCATGGGATTTATGGTGAGTAATTTTTTTAGATTCGCTTCGTTTGGCCCCTTTTTGCACCCGGCATATGAGTGGAAATCTGCGTGGCATGCAAGAGGTTAAAGATAATCAAAATGCGAGGAAATATTGGCCCAGTTTATTGCATCTCATTAATTTGTGGTAATATTAATCTTTTAGTTGTTTTGGTGATGTTGCTTCAGGAATTAAACCCGAAGTAAATTTAGATAGAAGGCGGTGGGATGAAAATCCCAGTTCCTGTCTAAATAGAGTTTCGTTACGCACCCCAAATCTATTTTGGGAAAGAGGTATCAGCTGAAAGAAAGAAAGGAAGTAACTAAATGTAATATTTTATTCCAGCACACGACTTCATGGACCAAGGGGAAAAAAAATGAATTTCTACCCACCGTTGATCTCTTAGAATTGTATTGATAGGCGTTGTTTTCTGGTGGCATAGATTGGCCGATGCAAATTCTGTGCATGCGCAACGTCAATTTTTGTTACAGCGGTAAGCCACAATTGTGTGTAGGTAGAGGTAGGTGTAGTTTCATGTATGCTGACTAAATTTGAGTTTACACCAAGGTGGTCGTACGCACGACTAAGCCGGCACCATGGTGCAAAACGGGCGGATTTACACTAAGTCCATGCATACGGTCACTGGGCTCCGAAAAACTTATAGTAGCCATGGCGAAAGTGAAACCGCTGTTGTGATCAGTCAGCTGAAGATAATCCTAACGCTAGAGCTAACCCTAAAAGTTTCACCAAAATTGTCTTTGTGTAAACAGCACTTCCTCTTAAACAGACAAGGTTCTATCTCCACGACTTTGCTGAACCGAGTTACACACCACACACTACTTCGGCAGGCCTTCTCCACTGTGTGTCTAAGTACCAAACAGATACGGTGTTTAGACTGTACGTATTTAGTCGTGTCTGTGAGAGCTAGAGCACGATGTCATCCGACACACAGAATACCGAGTACGACTATTCCTTCTTTCCCTATAATTATTATGTCCACAGCTTGTGCACGTTTGTTTATTCTACTCAGAGCACTGTGGTACTAGTCTTTTCAGTTCAATTATGAAAGGGTGTGGTGCTAATTGCTGTATTGTTGACATAGATGATACGTGCGCAAGTCGACGGATGGAATGTGGCGAATTCAACCGTCTCGGTATCCCGTGTGGCTCTGATGTCATGAAGCTTCAATCATCATCTCTCAAAAGTTGATGGATTGGAACTTTGCCATTGTAGGGGATGAAAATCCAGTTTAGTCTCATGGTCCAGATACTCATTCCGCTAATTTTGATACCAGTTAATTGTTTGTTTTGTTGTTATTTTTTTATTTGAAGTTGTTCTGAATCTGTTGTAGAGTAGAGGGTGGAGAAGAGAGGATGATTAAGCTTATCTTGGCCATCTTTGCCAATAATTTTGTCATATTAAAAACAGGATGCTGGGTTTACAGCAGCAGGGTTCTCTGTGAACCAGATATCTCATGACGAGCCACTAGGCTACCACTCTGGTGAGCAAATCTGTATGTTGGCGTGTTAACACTAATGACTGTGTGTGTGGATGTGTGGGTGTGTGTGGGTACGTGAGTTTTTGCATGAGTGCATATAATACCTCTCTCTTTTTCACACATTCTCTCTCTCTCTCTTTTTCTTTCTCGCTCTCACCCCCTCTCTGTCTCCCCCACTCTCTCTTTCCCTCTAGCTCTCTTTCTCACTCCCTCTTTCTCTCTTCCCTCTGGCCCCCCCTCTCTCTCTCTCTCTCTCTCTTTCTCTCTCTCTCTCTTTCTCTCTCTCTCTCTCTCTTTCTCTCTCTCTCTCTCTCGTGAGTTAATCTGAACATCATAGCAAACTACAGTAGAGAAAGTTGAAGACATAATTAAATGTGGTACAAAGACAGCGTAGAGTTGTGAAGAATCTTACATCATGACAGAACTGTAGTTTTTAGAAATAGAGATGGATTCCCAATAAACAAGAGAGGTTTTGTGAGAATACAGACGCAAGGACGGACGGACAGACAGTCCTTCACCTGGGTGCGGGCGGGCAGACAGGCCTGCAGGCAAGTAGATTCAGGCGCGGACGTACATTTTTGGGACCCTGAACTGCTGTGGGACCCCTTTGCAACCAACAACAAAAACGCTTCATCCAAATTCACTCATTAAAAAAACGTTTCTTCACGGCCCCTCTAGGATTAAGAGCACTGAAGCTTTAAGATTCATCCGCGTCATGGTAGATCGGCCATTGGGTGGATTCTTTCTTTCTTTATTCATTCATTTTCAGATCAAAGATTTGGATATAGTGAAGTCTCCTCAAAGATGGAACAGCTCCACATGTTACGGACAGCATGGGGCAAGCTCAGTGGAACCAATTCTGTCAACGAAGGGAAAACCAGAGATCTGGTACCAACTCCAGACTCACAAGTCTTTGACTGTGCACTACAAGCCCTAGTGTGGGCCACTCAGGGAAAAGATCCAGGTCTGGCAGCGTGTATGACTGCACCACAAGACCTGCTACCACCAGCACCAGCGGCCATGAAAAATGCAGACCACATTCAAGTAGTGGTGACTGGGAGTGCTAAACTAGTGGGCGTGGCCTTATCTTTGCTTACCCCTAACATGAATGACTGATGTAGTTTATGTTTTACAGGAAGTATGCTGCAGTGGCCAGCGAGGGCATAGATGTTGACAACAATTCTAAGAGTTGATTGAATGTTTGGTTGATTGATTGGGTTTTACGGCGAGTCGGCACTATAACTGCTACTTTGCGCCCTTCAAGGTTTTCTTGGGGTACACGTTCTTAATTTATGTTTCCTATTCAGAGCTTTTAAATTTAACAGTATAATTACGTACATTCATATAATTTTATCACATTATTAAAATTCTCAAAAGTTGTTTTGTATCATGTGAAAAGTTTTGTAAGTGATTATAAAAGTTTTCAAATGAAGTTGTAGATCGTAGCCTCTCTCAGAAAGGGCAGGATGCGTTGTAGGTCCACGCCAGAACATAATTCTTTCATGGATCCGCAGGCATAGTGCCTCCTTCGGATATATATGCATAACGTGTACAGATTCAGTTAAAATTTGTTTTAATAATAGTTGGCAATTGCATGCCACACATTCTGGGGGATCTTCTCCCCCTAAGTAAAAAACGATGTTTGTGGTGGGTATGACCCAAGCGGATTCCACTTGCAACTGCCACTCAACACCGTCCAGAGGTGGGCAGATACAAACGGTTTTAAAGTCCTCCCCCCCCCCCCCCATCCACCCCAAGAACAATCGTTGCCGCCGACTTCATTAATAAAAGGAAATTTCTCAGAGACCCGGACCTCTTCCTTCACGGGAATCAACGAATTCCTGTGCAGGGCGCCGCCAAATTTCTAGGACTTATATTCAAAAAAAAATTTACTTTTGTCCCTCATCTATAAAATACCTTAAAGTCTCCTGCCAAAAAGCTCTTAACATACTAAAGACCATCTCAGGAACTGAGTGTTGTGCGGATCGAATCTCCACGCTACATCTCTATCGCTTCCTGATCAGATCCAAACTAGATTACGGGTGTATTGTCTCTGGCTCAGCTAACCCACCATGCCTGAAAATTCTAGACCACTGAAGGCTACGTCTTGCTCTGGGTGCTTTCTAATAATAATATAGCTTATTGAAAGGTTGACCGAGTTGTTCAATCATATGTTGAAAGCAGGGAAGCTGCCACAGGACTTCAAAGATGCTTCAATCATCCATCTGTACAAAAAAAAAGGGGACAGCCAAGTCTGTGACAACCATCGGGGAATCTCTCTACTTTCAATTGCTGGCAAAATATTGGCAAGAATGCTTCTGAATCGCCTTCTTGATCACCTCTCGTCAAATGACTTGCTTCCCGAGAGCCAATGTGGCTTTCGTAAAGAGAGGGGAACGGCGGATATGATTTTTGCTGCCAGACAGATTCAGGAAAAATGCATGGAACAAAATAAAGCGCTGTATATCACATTTGTTGACCTCACAAAAGCATTTGACACAGTGTGTCGTGAAGGCCTCTGGAAAATCTTGGCGAAGTTTGGGTGTCCACCCGAATTCATCACAATAGTGCGCCAGTTTCATGATGGCATGCAAGCTGCAGTCAAAAGCAACGGCAGTGTTTCAGAGCCCTTTGCTGTCACAAATGGGGTAAAACAGGGTTGTGTCTTAGCCCCAACTCATGTTCTCTGCAAAGCTACAAGAAGCCTTTAGCTCTCCTCATCAAGGGGTAAGCATCAAGTACCGAACTGATGGCAGTCTATTCAACCTCAGGAGACTTCAGGCAAAAACCAAAACCAAAAGTACTCAAGTCTGTGACCTACTATTTGCTGATGATTGTGCACTTCTGGCACACGATGAGGATAGCATGCAAAACTGTGTTGATAAGTTCTCTAGTGCCTGTGACAACTTTGGCCTCACAATAAGCACAAAGAAGACGGAAGTGCTCCATCAGCCTACTCCAGACGACAAGTATCCTGTGACCCCAAATATCAAAGTCCATGACAGTCTTCTGAAGGTGTCGGAGAACTTCACCTATCTTGGCAGTACACTGTCTTCCGCGGCTCGTGTTGATACTGAAATTCTCTCAAGAATCAGCAAAGCCAGCTCTGCATTTGGCAGGCTTCGAAAGAGAGTATGGGATGTTGCCGGCATTCGCACAGACACTAAGCTGAAAGTGTACAATGCTGTGGTCCTTCCCACCCTACTCTATGGGGCTGAAACCTGGACAGTGTACCAATCGCATGCCAGAAAGCTAAATCACTTTCATCTGGCCTGCCTTAGAAAGATCCTAAGGATCAAATGGCAGGATAAAATTCCAGACACTGAGGTCCTCAATCGTGCCAAGGAATTGAGCATCTTCTGCCACCTGAAAAAAATTCAGCTACGTTGGGCAGGACATGTTGTCAGAATGCCCGACTCCAGACTCCCTAAGCAAATCTTCTTCTCTGAGCTCTCCAATGGAACGAGGAACGTTGGGGCCCCAAAGAGACGTTACAAAGACACTCTCAAGCAATCACTGAAGGCCTTTGCCATTGATGTGAGTGAGTGGGAAAAGCTCTCGCTTGATCGTGCAAATTGGAGGGCGGCCCTTACCAGAGGCAGCAAAGCATGGGAAGCTGACAGAGTCCAGCAGGCTATCAAAAAAAGAGAACGGCGCAAGAAAAGGCCCAGTGGTACTGAACCAACGGAGCACTCTTGTCATTTATGCGGAAGGGTCTGCAGGGCAAAAATAGGACTTATCAGTCACATGAGAAGCCATAAGTCATGAAAGAACAGTCTTTCCATTCTGTCCTCTGTGTCCTTTAGTTCTCTTTATTGTCCATGTGTTGAAATTCTCAACAATTTCTGTTCTTTATTCCTCTGGTGTTGTTAAGGTCATCATCATACCCGATGGACGAACTATTATAATAATGTATAGCATTTATATAGCGCATATCCATTTTAAAATGCTCTATGCGCTTTTACAGAAACAACATGTCAACCACAGAGCAGAATGGAGCTGCCTGCGAAGCGCTCAACACACTGTACTGCTTCTTTCTCTCTCCCTGTCTCGCTCACTCTCTCTCTCTATCTCAGAGCAAATTGTAACGGAGCCTGTTAGGCGCAGTTCACAACTCACAACAGTTCACACTCACAGCAGTTCACAACTCGCATCAGTTCACAACACACAACTCAAATAATATTTGAATATTTATTAATAACAATATATATTTAATAATGAATAATATATTTTGTTGCTGCTGGTGGGGAGGGGGGGGGGGATGATATGGATAAATTTTAATCTATTAATTTCAATTTTCAATTTTGCCCGGGCAGCGGCCTTTCGGCCTGCTCTTTACGATTTCCAACTGCCAAGGTATCTTTAACGTGCGCAACGTGCACACGGGCCCTCCCAATTTTTTCGTCCTTATCCGAGAAGACTAGGTACTCGATCCTACCCCCCAATAGGACCAGGGACTTGAAAATATGAGAAAAATCCAATTTCCAACATGCCTGCACTGCCGGGGTTTAGAACCCGGGATCCTTGGCATGAGAGGCGAGCACCTTGCCTCTAGACCACCTTTCTGCACCTCTCCAGCCTAAAGTCTGTATGTGGGGGCAAATGAAGCAAGCGTGTCCGACAGAAGAGACAACCTCTCTCTTCTGTATGGATTAAAATTGTCTTCTCATCCAGACAATCCCACTTACAATTTAGTTTTTAACCAAACATACATTTAAAGTTTTGAATCTTTTCGAGGCGTCACCCGTTCATTTTACTTTCGGATACGGTCTTTGCTGGCAAAAAAGGCCGAAATCAGACCGTGTGAGGTGGAAAATGACCCATATCCTTCCATCCTACTTTGGCTAACACATAAATCAAACATTATTTTAGATCTCGTTGCATGTCTAAAGAACAACATCATGCCAGAAACTTACAAAGAAATGTTTAGAGAGTCAGTAATTACCCTGATCACAAGCCTTTTTACACAGACGGCTTCAAAGACCGCGATTCGGTAGGCGCCGTCTCACTTTCAAGTGCACATGGCAAAAGCAAATGCTTCAGTCTCAACCCCAAAGCTTCTGTCTTCACCGCTGAAATTCATGCAATTATATCAAGTTCCCAACCAGGACGCTTTATTATTCTTTCTGATTCGCTCTCCTGCCTTCAGGCTTTAAAAAACCCAAATGTGAAGACCCACGACAGCAATAATCTGTTTTAACGTCTTCATACATTGTCCAACAGGGACTATGAAATTGTTCTCTGTTAGATGCCTGGCCACATTTTCATCAGGGGTAATGAAACAGCAGCTCCCCTGGTCAAAGAAACATTGAAACGTCCGCAGAACCCCAAAGAATACCACACACTGACATTAAACCCGCTATTAATAACTTCACGAGATGACAGAAACATCGAATAAAACCTACTTTGTCCAAGATCAACTTGGATAGTGGACTCATTTCTCTAAAAGAAATTGGAGAGAATTCTAAGAGAGGGATCATAGTAAACCCGGTCGGCCACAGTTAGATGCTGGCAGACAACAAATGCACACAATAATGTCCTGCATTTTCCTAGTAAATACGGAAGGACTCTATCATATTAAGCAAGGTCGGACACAGTCACTTTCTGCCACTACATCTGTGGTCTACATTTTTGCTGGCAACGTCTGACTCTGTTTGGCAGGGCTTAGTATGTCACCTCCCTAAATCCCACAACTAAGCAAAGTCCTTCGGCGAAATAAAGACTTCATTATAATTAATGTTCCCTCTAATTTTGAGAAGTCATTGTCCGAAACAGGGCCGGACTTAGACCCTGGGGAGCGTAGGGCACTTCAGGTTTGGTGAAACCTAAGAGGGGTACCTAGGTGAAACCTCATGTACAGAAATTACAAATTAACACAAAGCAAATCGCCATATTTTCAATCAGAAGTCCGTCTATTGTATGACTTTACTTGAAATTGGCATGCAATACATACATAGAAAGGTTGCATGAGTTATTTATCTGCAGTAAATACATGTATGTACATAATAATATGCGCAAATACATGCCAGCAAAACTCCAAATAGATTTGCAAGTAGGACAAATTAAAAAGGACAGCTAGGCTGCTGTATACTCTTTCCTTTTCATAGATAACAATGGCTGACTTAACAACTGACACATTCAACAAAGTTAGGCATTACTTGTTTTGTATCGGGGGCGGGGAGGCGGGCCCCTCTTGTCCTAATTGCTCAGACCCTCTCCCAACCCCCTAAAGGCAGCCATGGTCCGCAATAGTCTTATGATATACATTCTTTTTTTTTCCTGTGACAAATGTATGGGGTGCACTGAAAGCTTCATCAAATGTACACTTGAAATTGTTCCAATATAATTTTGGCACAACTTGTCTCTTTTCATGGCGAATAAAACAGAATTGGCATGTTATATTATACTATATGATATAACTATAACTATGTTGTACATGCATGTACATGTATTTGTCGTTACCATTGTTCTTGTTTGTTCCAACTCCACACTTTTGCACAGCTGAGAAATTCGACGTTAAACGTTTGCAGTTTTAGTGTTATGATGGAAGTTAGAATAAATTAGGTGTGAAACAGCTTGATACGTGTTAGACTTGTTACTTTATCAAAAACATCAGAACATATTCAACCAGTTTTCCAAAACCTTCGTTGGTTGCCTGTTAGAGAGCGTATTCAGTTTAAGATTTTATGCATCGTGTTTAAATGCCTCAATCAAAGCTAACCAAAATATCTTTCAGAGCTCATTGAAAAATACATTCCACCCAAAAAAATTGAGATCAGCAGAAGCAAATTTATTAGTAGTGCCCAGATCAAGAACAATCATGGGAGAAAGAGCTTTTCGGTGTGTGCACCTAAAATGTGGAATGTGTCACAAATCCCAGACTGGGAGATGTAATAAGTATGACAGGACAACAATCACGAACAGACAAGTTAACACTTAACAGAACAATCCATCAGACTCACACATTTATTAAACATAATTATACATATAATAGCGCAATTACATACATTATATTATTGAAATCAACTGCCGTACAACGGCCTTATTCTCACACACACTCTCCCTCGGATCCACAATCCGGTAGTTACTCCTAAAGGCACTTCGGCCTCAGCCTCTCCCCTCAGGGTCTTAATAGCACATTAGTAATTCACTGGCACCGCCGTCTCTCAATATCACCTTCCTATTGTCATACACCTTTGCCCTCCCCTAGCACCTCAGCAGGGCAATAACACATTATCATTTCAATAGACATTATCATTTCAATAGTACATTCTCCCCTCAACATGGCAATAGTGCATTATCACATTCACGCTCATATCTACGTCCCTGTCCGTGGCCTGACTGCCACGACTTTATGTGCCTCTACTGTCCTGCACTGACAGCCTCACTTCTGGCCTATGTGTGGCCTCCGGCCCTATGCTGGCCTATCCCCTGTGCTCATCGAGGTGGCTCTGCGGCCCGTCCTCGACACCAGTCATCACTGGAAAGACTCTCTCACTAGTCTTCTCGACTGCTCCCCTTATGTCCGCCCGATGGGCTCTTATTCACAGGTCCGTTCCGCAGGACCTTCTAACTTGCATTGATAGTAATACAGCGCTTTCGCCTCATTCAGACCCCCCCCCCCCACTACTCACAACAGCACGCTTAACTTACCCGTCTACCGTGAGCCTTTCTTACTCTACACCCGCTCTGTAGCAATCCCCTTAATTGCACTCACTCCACTCGTGACATCATCCCCCACCCCAAAAAAATTAATGCAATTAATTTCAAATCGCATCAAGATGACTGTCAACGAGTGAGCGTAAGCAAGACGTACACTAAAAAAAATGACCTAGCAGTTACCCTAGTATATAGAATACCGAAATCAGGGGAAAATATGGGGATCAATATGCCCTGCAATATGCATATATGTGTCACATCATGAATAGCTAACTAACCACAATACTTAATACAGAATCAAAAACCAATCAACCTATCAACCATCCTTCATATCATATTTATAATGTCAATATTTTAAAGTCGACTCATTCACACAGATCCTGTCAATGTTCCTGTCCTCCGATGTATAAGCTCCTGAAATCTTCCCCTAGGCTCGACTAAGGTAGTCGGCGATATGATTGCTGGTTCCTGGAATTGGTTAAATAACGAAGGTATACGGCTGTAAAGCCAATGCCCATCTAGACAAGCGTGGGCTGGACGAACGATTCTTCGACAAAAATGTCAGTGGCTTGTGGTCTGTCTGGATACAAAATTCTCGTCCCATGAGATAACGTCCCAATTTCTGGACGGACCACACAATGGCAAGACACTCACGCTCTATCACAGAATACTTTCTTTCTCTCTGCAATAACTTCCTACTGACATAACATACAGGATGGAGACATTCGTTCTTCTCCTGTAGAAGACAAGCGCCCACACCAGAGTCCGACGCATCCGTTCTGAGGATAAAATTAGATCGAAAATCGGGTAATATCAGAATGGGTGACGATGATAATGCTGTCACCAAATTATCAAATGATGTCTGACATTCAGACGTCCACTGGACCTTATCGGGTTGTCCCTTCTTAGTAAGGTCAGTAAGAGAAGATGACAAGGAGGAAAAATTTGGAATGAACTTTCTGTAATAATTTAAAATTCCCACTAAGCTTCTGACTTGTTTCTTTGTTTTTGGGATTTGCAACCCTACTAACTTGTCAATTTTTGTTACTTCAGGTCTCTGAACACCTCTACCCACAATATGTCCTAAGAATACTATCTCTGGACATGCCAAATCCATCTTTGCGGGTTTAGCAGTTAACCCAAAATGACGTAATCGTTTAAAAATTACTGTTAGTGTCTGAATATGATCAGACCATGTCGACGTATGACATGCTATATCGTCAAAGAATGACACGACATTAGGTATGTCCTTTAATACCCGTATGAGAATACAGATACTCTGGTCTCTCATGAAACCTCTGCAGCATATCAACGTGGAAAACCTTTCTTGATCCATCAATGTGGATAGCGTAATCTACCTTCCAAACAACTCGCTCAATAACATAAGGACCTTTCCATGTCATCAATAACTTATTATGGTCCGTAGGTAACAACAATAGGACCTTGTCTCCTGGCTTAAAAATTCTCAGTTTGGAACCTCTATCTTTATAGTTCTTTGCTCTTGCTGAAGCGATACTAGACGCTTCTTCTGCTATAGTGCGCGCTGAAGATAATCTTTCTCTTAAATCAACAAGGTCTATCGAAACCTTTTTAAACGGTTCCGAAACCGTGGGGATCTTTTGACGAGGAGCCTTGGGTGTACGACCCTTATGCGTCGTCTTTTGGCACGCACTGCACGTCTTACAATATAACCGCACATATCTGTATATTGACGGCCAATAAAAATCTTTCAGAACTCTCTCCTTGGTTCTAGTACTTCCCATATGACCCGCTAATGGAACATCATGGGCCAGACGCATCACTGTAGCAATCAACGACCGTGGCACGACGACCTGCTTCTGAACGGAAGCCACCGTTACATACTTACGGAACAGAATGCCCGCCTGAACAAAAAAAGAAGACGACCCGTTTTTATATCTCCTCGTTTTCTCGGTTCGCGCTTCCCCAAAACATGGGTTTAATGATGGGTCCTCCCTTTGTAATCTCGCCAAGCGCTCTGGCGCGATATCTAGGTTGACCGCTGGCGTCGCCAAAGGTCTAATCTTATCTTTATCAGCCACCCGTCGACGTGTTTCGACCGCGGCGCAAAAGTCAATACCTTTTGATTGCGACCATGCTTGCACGTTCTCATCGGAAGGGGAAACTACCCGTGATACATTCCCAATGATGAGCTGGGCGCCTGGAAAACAACCAACGACTGCTTCGACTTCCCCGCTAAGGAAAGGTGTATCTATCATTATTCTTGCCATGGGTAATTTCTCAATGGCCCCCGAAAATTGGATGCACGGGACAGTCTCACCTGTAAGCTGTGAATCCCGAATGCAGTCCCTATGCACTCCCACAACGGTAGATCCTGTATCTCGTAAAACCGAGACCGGTTCGTCCCCAACAAACCCCGGATAAACCCTAAGACCACCTCCTGTATGACATGAATTTATAACGGGGATCTTTCTCCCACAAGGTAAAACACCGGAAGATAATAACTTCTCACAACTGGGACACTTAGAATACTGTCCGCCTCCGTTGTCCGATGTAACACACGCAGCCGCATGATGAAATTTATTTGGGGAACATGGACTGGAGCTACTGTCCACGCTCGCCGCTATCCTACCTGCAGGGCAATTCACGCTGATGTGATCTGCTCTACCGCAGTTCCAACACTTCGCGGCCCTACACTCGCGTGAAAAGTGACCCACGCGTCCGCAAGTCCAACACTCCGCTCCCTGTGCTGCACTAGGCCTGGGTCCCCGTGACCCATCGCGACCGGAACTAGAGTCCCTATGCCGTCGGTCATCGGCAAAGGTCACAAATCGCCCCCGGCCATTACCGCGACCTAGCCCTCCTGCTCGGTCAAACTTACCGGATCCATATGCCGGTGATTGGTGATAGCCCCTACGCTGCCCCTGGGCTTGCCCGCTATAGGCACCACGCTGACGCGACCTGTCCCCAAGTCCTGCCGGCGACCCCTCGACAACGGCGACGTATCCAGCATCTTGGACGTACGCCCTGGCGACTGGTTTGGACGGATGTGCCGTACGGTATGCTTCCGCCAACTTAGACGCCTCCTGCACCGTCGCGGGTTCGTTCTCTTTCAGGAAAGCCACCAGATCTTTGTGGCACGACGCGTACAGCTGGTCACGGATCATTAAGTCTTTCAGTTTAGCAAAATCCGCGCCCACATGCGCCAAGTCTATCCAGTTCGCGAAATACTCCGTTAGTCTCGCGACGAAGGCAGCAAAGTCCTCCCTGGTATCTGCACGTGCTCGCCTAAACTGCTCCCGGAAATATTCCTCGGTACGCGCAAATCGGCGAAGCAGCAAAGCCTTCAGCTTATCGTAATCTTGCACGTCTTCGCGCTGTAGCTCTTTAAAGTAGGTTAACGCTCGCCCCTGCAATAGCGACGCCAGGTACGTGGCCCATAATTCCTTATTTTCCCCCCATTGCAATTGTGCGTTCAGTTCGAACCTGTAAAGGAAGGCGTCTAGGTCGTCCTTCCGGTCGTCGAACGTAGGGAGCTTAATCCTAACGCCACCTTTATTGTGTACCTGCCGCTCAACTGTTTCTGTTGGCGCATTCTTTTTGATTTCCAACTCGGCGATCTTTACTTGCGCCTCTATCTCCTTTAACCTTATCTCCCTTTCCTGCTCCCTATCCTGTCTCTCCTGTTGCTGAGCTTCTAACTCCTTTAACTTAAACTCCCTCTCCTGCTCCTGAGCCTTAGCCTCTCTTTCCTGTTGCTTAAACTCCCTTTCCTCTTCCTTATCCTTAGCCTCTTTTTCTCGCTCTCTATCCTTAGCACGCTCATCGCGCAAATCCGCCTGCTGTTCTTTGATCCAGCCGCGTAGCTCTTCTCCCTCCAGACCAAGTTCATTAGTTGTTGGAGTTCCGCCATTTCACAGATTTATGGTTATGGTATCTATTATAAGACGACCAACCTGTCGGTATGATCACTAACGATACGACCAGAGACCTGAGATCACACCAGATATAACAATACCCGGTTGTCTCAAATACAATTCAGAAATTTACCTTTACAGCACAACTAATTCTATATCTATAAAATGTATAGCGCTATTAATTATAAAAGAAAATAGAAACGACAAGAATGAAGAAATTCAGTAGAAGGACCACAAGTACGTCAAGGACAACGAACCAGACTAGGACAAAGACCTAAAAAAGAAAATATAATGGAAAAAAATGCAACCTAACTACGCCGATTACACTACAAGGTACGAACAAGAACAGAGTCTGAAAAAAAAGAACGTATCTACAGATAGGTAGAAAGAGGGACAAGAGAAACGTCTTCCTAAAACAACGAGGAAGATGGAACGGCACAATCTAAACAAAAATACAGGTCCCTATAGAACTGTTCACTGTGATGAACGAAGTTCCAAATTTAGCCCACCTCCCGAAGAGGATAAACTACGCTCACCACAGCAAACCCGCGCCACCGCCCGTATAATCAATTACAACAAAAACAGAAAAACAGCGGAAAAAAAACAGAAGAAAAGACAGCCCTCAATCCAGGGCACAATTTTTTTCACTTAACTTTGACCCTTGATTTCAATTTCTCCCCTTCCTCGGAGCTCTGGCTGCTTGACCTCTACAGGCTGGCACGCACACTCTGCAGAAATTTAAGTACACATTAATACATATTCATCAAAATACATGCATCAATACATATTCATAAATATACATAAATCATACCATCATGAAATTCCCATTCATCCCACGAACAAGGACAACAGCACGAATTCCTAGCACGACAGAAAAACAACTAGATATAACGACTACACAATGTCAAAATGACCACAGGTAAACAGGACGAGCCCCCAGTGTCACAAATCCCAGACTGGGAGATGTAATAAGTATGACAGGACAACAATCACGAACAGACAAGTTAACACTTAACAGAACAATCCATCAGACTCACACATTTATTAAACATAATTTATACATATAATAGCGCAATTACATACATTATATTATTGAAATCAACTGCCGTACAACGGCCTTATTCTCACACACACTCTCCCTCGGATCCACAATCCGGTAGTTACTCCTAAAGGCACTTCGGCCTCAGCCTCTCCCCTCAGGGTCTTAATAGCACATTAGTAATTCACTGGCACCGCCGTCTCTCAATATCACCTTCCTATTGTCATACACCTTAGCCCTCCCCTAGCACCTCAGCAGGGCAATAACACATTATCATTTCAATAGACATTATCATTTCAATAGTACATTCTCCCCTCAACATGGCAATAGTGCATTATCACATTCACGCTCATATCTACGTCCCTGTCCGTGGCCTGACTGCCACGACTTTATGTGCCTCTACTGTCCTGCACTGACAGCCTCACTTCTGGCCTATGTGTGGCCTCCGGCCCTATGCTGGCCTATCCCCTGTGCTCATCGAGGTGGCTCTGCGGCCCGTCCTCGACACCAGTCATCACTGGAAAGACTCTCTCACTAGTCTTCTCGACTGCTCCCCTTATGTCCGCCCGATGGGCTCTTATTCACAGGTCCGTTCCGTAGGACCTTCTAACTTGCAGTGATAGTAATACAGCGCTTTCGCCTCATTCAGACCCCCCCCCCCCACTACTCACAACAGCACGCTTAACTTACCCGTCTACCGTGAGCCTTTCTTACTCTACACCCGCTCTGTAGCAATCCCCTTAATTGCACTCACTCCACTCGTGACAGAATGACTTGACTGATTATGTGAAACATTCAAACAGCTTGATCCAATTCAAAAGAAAATTTAAAACAGCGTTGTTTACAAAAGCGTATACGCAGGATATATAACATTCTTGAGACAGTGATTATGTATAGGATGATGAAAATGTGTGTCGTGTGACTGAGAGAACTGTTAGGCGCTTTAGAGCACTCTTCTGTGGAATCAGGCGATATAGAAATGACTTATTATTATTGTTATTATACGTGCCTTAACGCATTGTAAACAAGTGTCAAAGTGTGCATTTATTATATCTCTTGCACATAATAAAACATCTCCAGAAAATGGAGATTCAACAAACAAGAACTAGGATCGTGTTCTGAACGTATGTTTGCAGACCACATTGGAGTGCTCATCACATTCAGTCAAGATTTTTTTTCTATAAAATAAATATAATTAAAAATATATGATTTTGTAACAAACCTTTTCTGTGCCATTACTTGTCTGTGTGTGCTGGTTGCCAGTCGTGTGTGCGGGCGTGTTAGCGCTCAGTTTAGCGGGAGCAATGACTGAAACAACCTGAATATTATGTGTTGAAATGGCAAATGGCACCACTCACATTGCGACAGCCACTTTTATATGTCATAAACAGTGGTTCTCAGCCGTTGAAATGTATGGCAGTTTGTTATTGTATGAGGTTCCTGAAACCAAGGTCATTAACCATTGTTATTTCTTTTCATTGTGAATTATTGACCAAAACAGTAAATACATGAGAGAGACAGACAGACAGGCAGACAGTCAGAGACAGAGAGAACTGTTGTAGAAGTAGTATTACTTGCGGTTGTTGTTGTTGTTGTTGTTGTTGTTGTTATCATTGTTTTGTCATTGCTGTGAGAGGAGAGGAGGTAGCAAGAAACTATGTCGAAGAGTGGTAACATTTCGGTGGTTAAGTTCTGTTTTATTTTAAGATTTTTGTTTTTCTGTTCGGAAACGACGGAATTAGCAACAGCATCAACACTGTCGAGACTGGTAGTTGTCAAGGTTAATACTATAATTGTTGTGCTGGGTCACGACTTGAAAAGACTTGTTTTTTTCACGGTCTCGTTGATTATAACCAGCGTAAATTGTCCTTGAACTGTTCTCGTGAACAGTTTGTTTTTGTAACACTTTTTCTTAGAGATGGAAAGAAAGTGGGGCAAGATAGAATAAATGGATAAGTTAGGAGTGACAGTGCAATTCTCGACCCCGTGATTTTGATGAACTCTTACAAGGGAAGAGAAGGGGTGAATAAGGATAGATAGTTTAAGACGCTTAGTCGCGTTCAGAAATTCGTACATAAAACGTAGAAAGCACGAGGGTTTAGAGATTTTAGTAATGGTTTTGACATTTTAATTTGACCTTGTCTGTTTCTGGTACAAGGCCGTGACCAACTTCCATGCAGAATCTATTAATACTGCGAGCTGAGCTCGAATGGATGCACCAATCAAATCTAGGCATTTGGACGGTAATTTGCAGCTGGCCGCACAGTATAAAAGCGTAGCCATTCCTATGTTCATTACTCCATACAGAAAATTCCATCTGTGCAGGCGTCGGCGTGATTCTGCCAGAAGAATCAGAAGACTGTTGTTTTTATGTCTATGTCCATTGTAGGCATTTAGATGAGGCCATGTGCTCGATTATGATTTACCCACTGCTGTTGTCTGCTGCTCCCTGGTTCCTTACCAGGGACCAAGTGTAAGTGTTTGTCTGTTGATTCAACAATGAACGAGGAGCTGAAAGTAATTTTTCCAGTACGACAGGATTGCCGCATATGCTAGAAGTGCTACCCAAGAATGCAAGACAAAGATGTATATTAACTTGCAACTAGATCTAGTATGAATGTTTGGCATACACATCTGTAAATTGAGATTGATTTGTCTGGATGAGGCTGGGGATTGCCAGCCCATCCTAGAGTAGATCTAACTTAACTACGTCAGTTTGTATTGACGAGTTTGATCCATTATAAGCGGTAGGCACAAGTAGCTGAGATGACATTGTCGCCAGAGACATTAGAATATTGCTTGATAGATAGTAGGCAGACTATATCTGAGAGATAGATAATTCATACTTCAATTGTTAGTGATATAATCTTATAGGAATCTAGAGGAGACTTCTAGTGACATATTATTGAATTTTCATTTGATGCTGCTGATGTTGTCTTTTTAGTATGTAAGAGAGCTAGACCAAAATTGTTAGGACATTTAAGGTAATTAAATTTGTGACCCTGCAGGTCTGTTGATAAAACTTATTCAGATTGTTATTAGTATGTGGCATGGTATGAAAGAGTAATTCATAAATACCTCTCGATTTTTAAATGCAGTCGTAACACCTGTAATTCCATAATACCCACTCTGTAACACTACCACCCAGACCAGACCCGTAACAGTAGTCCTATTAACTGACAAACATAAATGTATCGAACCTAACTGCATGCAGTGGTAATGGTTGATTTACAGATTTTAAAGGGGTATTATTCACCGGGCCAAAATTTCTTTCCTGCAGTAATTGTCACAAATTGTCGAAAATCTTCATTTTTTGGTAAAATAAAGGGGAGATCTTTTACTATGAAGTACTTGTTCCAAGTAGTCAGGTCAGAAAAATCTGCTACTGGTAACATGTAATCCAGTACAACCTGCTTCATGAACTGGTACGCTAGCATGGTATCAGTGGGCGTGCACCTGTCGGTGCAAACGGCCAGGGCGGAGGAGGTTTCATCTAACCCAACGGCCACATGCTAGGGCACAATATGACCCTCAGTACTTGAGTCCTTCATATTGGCCCCCGGTAGCGGTGTGGTCATAGGCTTGTTTGCCTAAATCACAGACGAAGAATTGAGCAAACTTCCCGGACGCAGCTTCGAAGCTGGCGGCAGCAGGCCAGTGGTTGATTGATAGGGCAGATGGCAATATACCGTCACTCTGGCCTGGATATCGTGACACAGAGCATCCACCAGTATTGGTGTTCTTTGGTTTGGGTCTTTCACCCTAGTCAGTTGGGACTGCGAGGCTGTGGAGTAGCCTACAGGCAGCCGGCCAGGCAATATGACTGTCCCTCTGGCATCCTCCTGCACCTGGATACATTTCCAGTCGTCTTGACCCTGTCTTGCCACTTGGATAAGTTGTGTCCAGGCGAGAGAGTGAGTCTGATGTTTGCGCAGCTCTTTCTCACTAAAAACAAATTCTTTGCGCCAGTCTTAACACTCACCTCGTCTTCTTTCATCTTTGTCTCGTCTTCTTTCCTCTCAAAATTCCAACGGCGATGGGCGAGTGCGGTGGCAGCAGGTTTGGATAGACTGGAAGCTGTTAGCACAGACCTACACGTTGGTGGCTGTGGGCTATGGTCGCTTCATCGTCGATTGAAGTGGAGGCCTGGGGAGGCAGCACCCACAGTAGCTGAGCAGCCTTATTTAAGGATAGCACTGCTCACCTCAACTGAGGAAGGGGCTAGAAAAGGTGCCCTAAAGAAAGCCCACTTCACATCACCCTGACTGGTATACCGCGACCAGTGGGGATCCCTTTTTGCGGTCGAAACAAAAAGAAATTCAGCTTACTCAGGCTAGGAGCCTGGAATATACGCACACTACAGGACAACTCAAACAACCCGGAAAGACGCACTGCACTTATTGCCATTGAGCTCAACAAGTACAACCTGGACATAGTGGCACTCAGTGAGACCAGACTCCCTGATAGTGGCCAACTCAAAGAGCTCAGTGGTGGATACACCTTCTTCTGGAAAGGCAAGGGTGCAGTCGAACCGAGACAGCATGGTGTTGGGTTTGCAATTAAAAATGACCTTGTCAGAAACTTGCAGTCCATGCCAATTGAAATAAATGACAGGCTAATGACACTCAGGATGCCAGTTGGGAAAAGCCAGTCAGCCACCCTCATTAGCGCATATGCGCCCACCATGACAAACCCAGATGAAGCCAAAGACAAGTTCTATTCTGATCTAGAATCTGTCATATGCTCTGTCCCGGCAGCTGATAAGCTGATTCTCTTGGGGGACTTCAATGCTAGGGTTGGCTCCGAAATCTCAGCGTGGCCAAATGTTTTGGGCCCTCATGGAGTTGGTTCATGCAATAACAATGGGTTGCGCTTACTTACTTTGTGCGCTGAATTTGGCCTGTTCATTACCAACACAAATTTTAGTCTCCCCGTGAGAAACAGAACGTCATGGATGCATCCCCGCTCAAAGCATTGGCATCTCATAGACTATGTCATTGTGAGGAAGACTGACAGAAAGGATGTCCTTGTAACAAAGGCGATGTGTGGTGCCGAGTGTGGAACTGACCACAGACTCATTGTTTGCAAGCTCAGACTAACATTGAGGCGCAATAGACGCCCTCAAGGGAAAGCGCCACCTAAACGCCTAAATGTTTCAAAACTCTGCTCAGCTGAGAAACAGAGCGAGCTCTCATCAGAACTCTCCTCAAAATTGGATTGCGTGACTTTTGACCCTGAGAACATTGAACAGAGCTGGACTGACCTAAATACGACTGTACACTCTTGCGCCAGCAGCACAGTTGGTTTTCCTGTCCGCAAGCACCAGGACTGGTTCAATGATAATGATAATGAAATCAAAGTGCTCATCAAAGAAAAAAATAGTCTCATCCAAGCTCACTGCAGTGACCCCTCTTCCACAGCAAAAGCTGATGCACTGCGTGCATGTAAGGGTGTACTCCAGAAGAAGCTGAGGAAAATGAAAAATGACTGGCTAGAAGAGCGAGTAAGAGAAACTCAGAAATATGCCGACACAAACAACACTAGAAAGTTCTTTGAGAGCCTCCGAGCTGTGTTTGGACCATCCCGCTCTGGCACTACGCCAATTCTTGCGTCAGATGGTTCAACACGCATTGTTGAATTGAATGCCATAATTCAGCGTTGGGCAGAACATTTCGGAGGTGTGCTAAATCGGCCATCAAATATAAATACTGAGTCCATTGACCGCCTCCCTCAGACTCCTATTAATGCAGCTCTTGCCAAGCCATTCACAGCAAATGAGACCCGAACTGCCACAAATCAGATGTCCTTTAACAAATCACCAGGCGTGGATTCAATTCCTGCTGAGGTGTATGCCTTCGGTGGAAAAAAGCTTATTGAAAGGTTGACCGAGTTGTTCAATCATATGTTGAAAGCAGGGAAGCTGCCACAGGACTTCAAAGATGCTTCAATCATCCATCTGTACAAAAACAAAGAGGACAGCCAAGTCTGTGACAACCACCGGGGAATCTCTCTACTTTCAATTGCTGGCAAAATATTGGCAAGAATGCTTCTGAATCGCCTTCTTGATCACCTCTCGTCAAATGACTTGCTTCCCGAGAGCCAATGTGGCTTTCGTAAAGAGAGGGGAACGGCGGATATGATTTTTGCTGCCAGACAGATTCAGGAAAAATGCATGGAACAAAATAAAGCGCTGTATATCACATTTGTTGACCTCACAAAAGCATTTGACACAGTGTGTCGTGAAGGCCTCTGGAAAATCTTGGCGAAGTTTGGGTGTCCACCCGAATTCATCACAATAGTGCGCCAGTTTCATGATGGCATGCAAGCTGCAGTCAAAAGCAACGGCAGTGTTTCAGAGCCCTTTGGGGTCACAAATGGGGTAAAACAGGGTTGTGTCTTAGCCCCAACTCTGTTCAGCATCATGTTCTCTGCAATGCTACAAGAAGCCTTTAGCTCTCCTCATCAAGGGGTAAGCATCAAGTACCGAACTGATGGCAGTCTATTCAACCTCAGGAGACTTCAGGCAAAAACCAAAACCAAAAGTACTCAAGTCTGTGACCTACTATTTGCTGATGATTGTGCACTTCTGGCACACGATGAGGATAGCATGCAAAACTGTGTTGATAAGTTCTCTAGTGCCTGTGACAACTTTGGCCTCACAATAAGCACAAAGAAGACGGAAGTGCTCCATCAGCCTACTCCAGACGACAAGTATCTTGTGACCCCAAATATCAAAGTCCATGACAGTCTTCTGAAGGTGTCGGAGAACTTCACCTATCTTGGCAGTACACTGTCTTCCGCGGCTCGTGTTGATACTGAAATTCTCTCAAGAATCAGCAAAGCCAGCTCTGCATTTGGCAGGCTTCGAAAGAGAGTATGGGATGTTGCCGGCATTCGCACAGACACTAAGCTGAAAGTGTACAATGCTGTGGTCCTTCCCACCCTACTCTATGGGGCTGAAACCTGGACAGTGTACCAATCGCATGCCAGAAAGCTAAATCACTTTCATCTGGCCTGCCTTAGAAAGATCCTAAGGATCAAATGGCAGGATAAAATTCCAGACACTGAGGTCCTCAATCGTGCCAAGGAATTGAGCATCTTCTGCCACCTGAAAAAAATTCAGCTACGTTGGGCAGGACATGTTGTCAGAATGCCCGACTCCAGACTCCCTAAGCAAATCTTCTTCTCTGAGCTCTCCAATGGAACGAGGAACGTTGGGGCCCCAAAGAGACGTTACAAAGACACTCTCAAGCAATCACTGAAGGCCTTTGCCATTGATGTGAGTGAGTGGGAAAAGCTCTCGCTTGATCGTGCAAATTGGAGGGCGGCCCTTACCAGAGGCAGCAAAGCATGGGAAGCTGACAGAGTCCAGCAGGCTATCAAAAAAAGAGAACGGCGCAAGAAAAGGCCCAGTGGTACTGAACCAACGGAGCACTCTTGTCATTTATGCGGAAGGGTCTGCAGGGCAAAAATAGGACTTATCAGTCACATGAGAAGCCATAAGTCATGAAAGAACAGTCTTTCCATTCTGTCCTCTGTGTCCTTTAGTTCTCTTTATTGTCCATGTGTTGAAATTCTCAACAATTTCTGTTCTTTATTCCTCTGGTGTTGTTAAGGTCATCATCATACCTGATGGACGAACTATTATTATTATTATTACTTGTTCCTGGGGACCATCTACAATAATTATAGTACTTGTTCCGGGTGGAACAACTACTTCCTAGTATTTGTTCCGAGGGGACCATCTGCAATGGGGGAACAAAATACTTCACAGCTGCCACAAAGCGTGAACCATGAAGTACTTGTTCCGAGGGAACGTCTACTATGGGGGACAAAGTACTTCGTCACACCAGCTGTTTCTCGGCGTCTCCCGTGTCTCGCAGTGCAAAGCGGCCGGCGGTGAGACCTCTCTGTACATACTATACTCTCTGATATTATTCATTTAAATAGGTTAAGATGCGCTTGCAATTATAGTCGATTCACCTCGGCATGATCACAGAAAACTGCTCGTAGCGTTGCAACCGTCGATGATATTTGAATGTAATTTGGCGTGAAGTCTTAGATTTGTGATGACCCTAACCCAGATTTTTTTCCCCGAATTATTAAAGTAGTTTTCGAGTTTGTTTATTTGCGGTATAAATCAAGAGAGCACCGACTAGGGTAAACATTTAGGTGGTTTACTGTAATAATTTAACACATCGTTTTGAGCCCCACTAAAATGTGATTGTTTACTGGTAGGCCAACAAAGTGGTCAGAGGCGTTATCAGAGATCTTTCAATTTCAGAATTTCTTTCATCATGGATTGAAATATCAAAATCATTACTATGCGGAACATTGCCCTGAAATTATTTTCTTACTTCTCCAGAGAAGAAAAAAGAGGTAAATTTTACCAAAAAACTTTGCAATCCGTTTAAAAGAACGTACCATGCTCTGGGGATAGATCGCTTGTCTTTTAAAAGATGGTTGGCGGGAAGAAGCGTTCCCAGTGAATCAAAGAGACTGAAAGGACACAAAGTAGAAAAGGTGGATGATTTTGATAAAGACGTTATCAGACGAGAAATGATCAAGATGTTTCAAGATCGAGAAGTTGTGACCTTGAGGAAACTGAAAGCCAGGCCGAAGATCAAAAAATGACATAATATCTCTATCCAAGACTACTTTGTGGAAAATCGTGAGGAGGCTTGGATTCACATTTAGAAAATCTTCAACAGGGAAGAACCTTTTGTGTGAAAAGCCCCACCTCGACGAAAGAAGGAGTCAGTACTCGAGACAGATTAAAGAGAAACCCGAGGAAGGCTAATGACATTGTCTCCTTGGATGAGCCATGGGTCAACGCCCACCATATCAGTGAAAAGAAACCAGGAAGTACCCTCCAGCAAAGGAAAGAGGATCATAATCGCCCATGCTGGAAACAGACACCAAGGATTAATCAGCGATTGTGAACTGGTTTACCGGTCCGTCTCAACCGAAAATCGAGACACTCATACAGAGATGAATGGTATGATTTACAAGCAATGGTTAAAGAAGACCATTCTTCCTGCACTAGATCAACCTTCGTGTCTGGTCATGGGCAAGGTATCTTAATTTATCACAATACTGTATCGCAAGATGATAAGTTTCCAGCATCCTCGAGTACAAAAGAAGAGATCAAGGCCTGGCTCATGAAGGAAAATATTCCGTTCAGCTCTTCACACTTAAAACCAGAGCTACTGTGACTCGTACGGAAAGTCAAGAAACCAAACATTGAGGGGCGAAGCGTGGTCCTCTGCAGAGGGTAATCAGAATGTAAGCTAGTAAAGGCCTGTGTCCACTATTACGATATCAGAATTCTGATTTCCCCTCAAAACTTTGCAGAAAGTCCGTTGCGTTTACACAATTACAAAATCAGAACGAAACTGCGTGCTTTCTGCTTTCTGTTCTGATTTCCCCCCCGAATTCGAAAATAGAACTGTTTCTATTTCTGTTCTGATTTCGGAATCCTTGACCCGGATTTAAAATGGCGCTGAGGCTAACAGTGACGGAGAACTTTATCTACTTGTTCGAAAGTGAACCAGTCTTATGGGACACAAAATCTTCTAATTACCAGAATAAAGATGCCAGGAATGCGGCCCTGGAACGTATTGCAAGAGCTCTTGGGCTAGAAGAAAACGGTAAGTTCATACATCAATCATGAATTAGGCAGCATCTGTCTGTGTCAGTTTTCGGACTGTCTTAGTTTTCGGGAGTGACTTTGGTTGTGTTAGAATTATCATTACAATATTGTATTTGTGGGTATGGCTGATTGCCTGAGTATGAATTATGCATTGTTCTTCACTGAAGATTAATTAAGTGCTTTTTTTATGGTTTTGACCCCGTATCACGACTAGTAGTAGTACTAGTAGTGACGAGCATTAGTAAGTTACTGGATAGATCTACTATCATCTAGCAGGAATACACGAGTGGTGGACAATCATTCTCGTGTATAGTGAAACTACCTACTTCTTGTGACTTATGATGTGCTACGATCCCACTGCTTTGCTGGTACAGTAAAACTCCATCCAGTAAACAAAAGCATGAACAACTATTGGGGCTCTTTCACCAGATGGACAGATTGACCATCAACTGCCCTAGGAGAAGGAGTTCATGTATTTATAAAGGTCTATCCCATCCAAGGCTGGGTTATTCCATCAAGTAATGCTTTTCTTAAAAGTGTAGGAACGAATATTACTATCACATGTAACAAAGCAAACAGCATACTAGCATTTCTGAAAAGGAACATCTCTAACTGCGATAGGAAAGTAAAAGAGAAATGCTATAACACCTTTGTGAGGCCCTCCCTAGAGTATGGCTGCAGTGTCTGGGACCCCCACTGTCGAATAAATATAGACCAACTGGAAAGGGTCCAGAGGAGAGCTGCCCGCTTTGTGACGAATGACTATACTAGAAGTAGTAGTGTAAATAAAATGATGAGAGACCTTCAGTGGACACCATTAGAAGAGAGGAGAGCAAAAAACAAAGTAAAAATATTTTATAAGGGCAGGGAAGGAAATGTCCATATCCCACTGAACCACCTCACCATTAATACCAGAGGCAACAGAAGGAATAATATAAAATATAACATCCCAAACTCACGGGTTAACAGCCATCTTTATTCTTTTTACCCTAGTGTCATCAGGATGTGGAACAACCTCCCGGCAGAAGTCCAAACACTACCGTCTGCAACGACTTTCGACAATGAATTAAAGAACATAATTATCCGTTGCAGCTACCATTGTAACTAAAGTGCGGGTTGTATTTCTGTGCACAATCTGGAAACCAAGAGATATTTATACCAGAGTTATATATACAAAAGATTTTACACAACTAATATATTTTTAAATGGTCTTAACATCTATGAAGGTTTTACCCTGCTTTTAGCCTCAGAGGAGCGACGTTGAGTCGCATATAGTAGTGCAGTTGGGGAATCGTCTTATAGACGTACCAACTATAAAAGAAGAAGAAGAAGAAGAAGAAGAAGATGCAACTGCTTTAAGTTTTTAAACTTTTCAATAAATAACCCTGCACATAAACCTCATTATATTCTTGTGTATCATCGTTACAGGAGAAGCTGTCAAGTCAATAAAAGAGCGAATAAAGCAACTTCGCAGTACATTTACAAAAGAGCTGAGGGCTGTTCGTGACAGCAAAAGAAGTGGAGCGGGGACTGCCGATGTTCATGTGCCAAAGTGGAGGTGGTTCAGCAAACTGCATTTTCTTGAGCAACATGTGTCAATCAGGAGCGGTCTAAATAATTTAAATGTAAGTAGCATTGATCCAGAATCTTTTTTGCTCCACCTGAATGGTGCTTTCGATGTCGTCAGCGCTAATGTGATGTTCAGCAAATCCATTGTTTATTTGTGAAACCAAATCTTTATTAACGTGGTTCTAGCTAGAAGAATACCAATTTGTGTGATGAATTTATTAAGATTAAACTTAAATGACACTTCTCTGTCGTATGTATTTCATTTTTCACTGTGACATTTTAGTTCATATTTAACTGAAACAAAGGAGTGAAATTAATTCAAATTTGTTTATTGGAGCTACCATATAGTTGAATATGAAACCCTCAAAAGTGTGGCTTTTGAAAAAAAAAAAAATTAATGAGGTATCTTTAGTTTTCTCTTTTAATTTTTTTCTTTGGGCCTTTGTTTTCAAAACGTGTAATGAAAGTTGCTAATTCTGATAGACTTTATTTTTATTTTGGTTATTGTGGTTAAGTTAGAATGTCACGTATGTTATCAAATTTAATGAGTTTGGGAACTGGATATAAAATGTGTTATCTAGATCTAGTCCTATGGTTTGGATGTGTGTCATTATTGTCATGTATGGTAAATTGGTATTTAATGTATTGTAATTTAATGCGGTGATTTTGGTAAACAGTAATCTGTACCTTTGATATAAAATAATTTTTGGAGATTCACAAACAACAACCAACTTTGTACAAATTAGTATAGTTTTTAATACATTATACAGAACTTAATACAGGACATAGAGTGGCAAAGGATTAAAATAGACAAATAGAAATAACTCACTGTCTTGGCACAGTTCACCATTTTATTACCTGAAAAAAAAAATTTAAAGCAAAAAAAAAAAACACTTGACTTTTGTTGTTTTGGGTTTAAAAATGGTGATTCGTAGTATTACAAACGATGGCATGCTTACATTTGCACACATAAGGCAATTTAGCAGTCAGGAAAAGATATGCTAGACATGTAATGTGGACAGAAGAAAATTTATTTATTCTTTGAGGGGAGGTTAAACTGCCATTGCACACTGCCAACACTGTTGAAATAATTGGCAAAAATCTCTCTCACACCTCTTGCATCAGCCCCACTCCTGTTTCCTCCTTGACTTTGTATGCATCTTAAATTATTATCATTAAGCTTATGGTCTATTCCTGTTGAATAAGCCATATCCATCTCCTTCATCAGATAATTATGAAGGGCAAGGGCTGCCAATGTTACATTTGTTGCCTTTTCAGGGCCCAGCGAAATGGTCGTTTGAAAGACTGCAAACCGCTGTACCATGATGCCAAATGCATTTTCTACGCAGCGGCGCGCCCTTGATAGCCTGTAGTCAAAGATGCGTCTCCTTTCTCTTTCCTGTTGTGGTACATCATACCTCTCGGGAAAAAGTTTCAGCAAATAGGGTTTAAGTGGGAATGCATCATCACCCACAATTACAAACGGTGACGGACAGTCAGTCCCTGGGAGGGGCTTGGCAGGAGGAACATGTAGGGTTCCAGTTTCCAGTCGTTTAAAGAGTGGTGAGTCCCTGAAGACTCCAGCATCCCCCGATCTGCCATTGGCCCCCACATCCACATAAATAAATTTATAACTGCTGTCAACCAGTGCCAACAGAATAATACTATGAAAATGTTTGTAGTTATAGAAGACAGAACCTTGTCCTGTTGGTGCCTTCAGAGCTATATGTTTCCCATCAATGGCCCCTAAACAGTTGGGAAAGTTCCACCTCCTCTCAAAGCCTTCAGCAATTTTCTGCCAGTCTTCCTCTGTCCGCGGAGTCTGTGAATAAAGAATATAAAACTGTATAGTGTAATAAATTGTATTTTTATTGTTGTGGGTGGTTTTTTTTGTGTTTTTTTTCAAAGCTAACCATATTAGATCTACAATGTATTATTTTATTCAAACCAAACATTAAGAATGGATGACTTTCTATTTCGAGCCCCCTGCACAAAATCCCACCACCAGTCAAGCTATCCAACAAGACAGTTTGAATTTAGGAGAGAGTGAACCTTCACCTGCGGGGTCATCCCCACTCCTTTTTGGAGAGGACATAGTGTCTACAATGACCATCACGAATGAGGAGGGGGATATTTTAAATCTTGAGACGACTGGTGAGGGAGCAGCTACTCCAGGCAAACAAGAAAAAGGCAGCGGGAGCCTTCTCCCGATTACGGGACTGAAATTTTAAAAGAGATATACCAGAAAAGGCAGCAGAAGGCACAGAATAAGTCATCCAGACATTATTATTTTGCAATGGACATGTGTGTCCAACTTGATGCCATGGACCAACGAAAGGCCATGGCATTAAGAAGAGAAATTACGAAGCTCATGCTGGAGTACACAGCTGATGATGCTGAGTAAGAAAATTAAAAATTGAACATTGACAAGATTGCTATTTGAGTCATTTTGTTTCCTAGCTACATTTGTTTGTTGTTGTTTCTTTTTTTTTTTCAATTTTCTCTGCCAGTTTCTTTTTCTCACCTTCCTCACTTTTGATGTTGATGGTCTGTGAGTGCGAGAGTCTCATGTGACAAGACACACTGTTATTGTTAGTAGTATTATTTGGCATACAGGTTATCTCTTGGGAATATTATGGTAAATGGTAGTTACAATAAAGTGAAACTGATGTCATTTTCCCTCTACCATTGCATTTTATACAATATATATTTAAAAAAATAACATTCAATAAACTAAAAACATTATAGCAAGGCTCATTGACAAACATAATTATTTCAAGTAGAAGTGATATAAAGTATTACTTGATACTGCTGAGAGTGCATTTTCTGATAATATTTTTTCTAAAAGTAAACGGTAAAAGATATGCCCTTCACATCAGTCAGAATTCTGACATCATAATAGTGGACACACCCTCCGAAATCAGAACAGAAATCAGAAAGTTCAGATTCTGCATCTGACTTTCTGATTTCTTCTCCTGCAGAATTCTGATATCGTAATAGTGGACACAGGCCTTAAGATCTTTATATGAGAACAGCTCGCTACATCACATTCACATAGAAATGCATATATGCGACCGAAATAATGAGACGGGTGCTGTGCATTGCAAAATCTAAAGAGTTCCCTGCCGTGCGGACTATTCTTATCAACAGGACAGGAATGCAGCAATTTACAAGCTAAACTAATCTGAAAATATCATTCATTCATACTAACAGACTTATAAACGCTCATTTTTCATCCATTTTTTGAAATGTAATTTGAACGGCAAGTTTTCATTGTCATATTCATAGTCAAAAATTTGGTTGTTCTACCATCTCAAAAAGTCCCATTACAGAAAGTGTTTAAGTGTCATCTCTGTGACACAACAATGTGCAGCGATCTCGGAGAAGTGGCTATTTGCCGTTGCGGTATAGGTTCGATCGACCTATCAAGTGAATTGATGTTCTTGATACGTTCGACTGATTTTGATTACAGTTATATCTAGATCTAGACTATATTATTCTATTTATTATGCTTTGGAAGCTCTTCCTGTGCGTAGAGGATAATCTCAGATTACCCCAAAGAAAAAGCCACGCAAACTCTTTCACTCTACTCTTTACCTTTCGATTAGGATGAAAACGACCGCATTGTGAAAAACATGCATAGGTAAAATCAGGCCAAACTTTGATTTTAAATCCTATTTTTTCCACCACTATTCTACTTTCTGCGGGGCCGCTTCGAAGAATACAGGCTATGCGCAAGCTAGCTTCTGGGTGTAGACAAGTCTTCTTCATCTTTGTTAATCACTGATTATGGACCAGTTTATATGGTGCAGGTCTCTGTAAGTATAGAGAGGCTTTTTGGTGAGGGGTGTAGAACTATAACAAATGCAAATAGCGAGGTAGAATAGAATGCTGAACTGACTAAAATGGACTTGGATTTCGTTGGGCCCGATCTAAAAAGCGTAGGAATTCTAGAATTAATATTCGAAGGGTAATCACTGATTATTTGATTATGAGGATTCCTCAGCCCTGCAAACATTTTCAATATCGGCAAGAGCATTCACCAATTTGGATATACGTGTATACGACTTCCTCCTTATCATTCACATCTCAACCCGATTGAGCTGGTATTGGCCAAAGTAAAAAGACAAGTGGCACTGGAGAACAAGACCTTCAAACTGTCAGACATCCAAAATCTAACTCATGCCGCTTGAAAACAGTCGATGCAGAATTTTTCTCCACGTGCAAGGACCATGTATTGCGGTTGGAGGAAGAATACCGGCAAAACGAGGGCCTTCGTTTTATTCAACCGAATATCGTCATCAATCCAATGGAGACATCCGACTCAGAAAGCGACTGGGATGATAAAATATTTTTTTTTTAAAAACATCGAAAGGTTTTCACCTGTTTTGAAACAAACAAAAATAAAACTTTTTAGGGCTGACCTTTCTATTGGGCCTAAGGCGGTCCCAAGTCCGCAGGCTGATCATTGTACCCACAAGGCCATGCTCTTGCAATGACAGGGACTCAGGGGCGAAAGGGTGGTCATATCTCGATATGTATATTTCTCACAACTTAATACAGATTGGAAAGCCTATCTACTTTACAAACGTTATCTTTCATAGGATGTTACCGTTTAGCATATCTAGAAGGTTGTTTTCAATAGCCAACATGAAACACAAGTTTTCCTGGGGATTTTACAGTGCCAGAACAAGTTTGACCATCTTTAAAAGCCTGAGAGGCTTTTTCTAAATCATCTCGGGAATATTTATTATGAACATTTTTGCTGGTTTTACCCATGTTTCAAAATAACTAAAGATTTTCAAACAACAAGAAGAAAAAAATCCAAGCTGGCTAATTTTACCGACAGTTCTGGAGAATTTACACGACTAGACTAATGAGCATGAACAACCAAATTTGAAGATAAAAATTTTAGATAAGATAAGGTGAGAATCACTTTATTATCCCATAAGGGAAATTCTTATTCTTAGATCTAAGGCAGTTAAACAATAATCTAATGCAGTAGAATTAAGTTCCTTGAAAGATTCAAATAGGCGGAATACAAGCTGCTACAAAAGTTAACAAATGTTTGCAATGAAAGCAGTAACAATTAAAGAACAAAAAACACAGGAATTTCAAATGCAAGACAGGCAAAAGCAGGTGAAACAGACAGCTGTGAAGTGACAACTGACATGCACTTGTAACCGCGACACTTTCGCGGGACGTCTGACTCAAAATGCTCTGACTTTCTGAAGAAAAAAGAGACTTAAAACTATAAATAGCTTGACACTTGTACTCGACTGAGACTGGGCAGAATGGGTTATTCCATTATTAATCTGTTGAGGCCGTACAGGTGGCGAATTTACCATCCCGGGGAAGTTACCCGACTTTACACTACATGGAAATGATAAGAATTTAAATTTAGGGGATTTGTTTCACAGCTCAACGTAGTGACAATGTGTTTACATGAACAGGTATGTTAGACGACGCCAATTCATCACGGGCGATAGGCACGCTATAATACTTTGATTGTGTGTCAACACTCAACAAGGACGTGGAAACCAATGCCATCGTGTACGGCTTTCAGACCATCTCTGTATGTGTAACAGCTACATGCCTGAACTATGGATAACTTTTCATTTACAATGCAGCGGTTTATCCAACAAAACGTTCGACCGCTTCTGAGAAGGTAAGTGTACGGTTCTGATTTTGATCCCTGTCTATCCACAAATGTGTCTATCTCAGGCAGAAACATCTAAAGCAATACGCATATTAAAGCATGTTGAAGCAATGCCAGAGAAAGTGATAAGAACAAACTTAACGAAAAGAAAACATTCAACATGACAGACCTGCATTTTTCAATTTTGACCATTTGTACTCAAATACTTGTAAAGAAATTCATATCCATCTTAAATATCAGCCACCGTCCCGTTTCACCAAATTTCTAGGTCACCCAAGAGCAACAGAATAATACAGATGACAGCAAACAGAAAAATACACAGAAAATTGATTTTGCCTTCCGCAATTCGCCGCAACAAGACACTTGAGCTGGATGTGTGCAATAATTTCACTGAGGTTCCTTGCCATGTCACTCCATGTCGTATGCTTGTTGATAATTATGTTATTGAGTTTATTGAGTTTTGATATATTTATGTGATGGTGCGTAAGATGTGTGTACCATGTATGTGCTCTTAAATGCTCCCTGCTAGAGAATTTCCCTCTTGGGACAATAGAGGGATTCTTATCTGATCTGATCCGAATTGACTATGGATATCTGCAATGACTGAACATGAAATAAAAAGGGGCTGGAGCTGAAGCCACAGGGTGGGGTGCTGCGTTTGTTGTCGTTTTGGAATGTTCAGCTACCTGGTCTGTTTCAGTCTGAGATCTCTGATGGAGGAAGTAAATGAGATAAATTGCTCAAATTCATTATAATTCAAACATGCACAATAATTATTATAGAAGATTGTGATGGTTTGCGGAGCCGTCCTAAAGCATTGGCACACTGGGCAGTTGCCCAAGGCCTTCAAGAGTTTACGAGGCCCCGGTGCAGGCAAATTTACATTTGGTTTTTGAAACAGGGAAGAAAATTCTATCGCTTTGCCCATGGGCCCATTGCAATGTTAAGGCGGCTCTGGTGATTTACCCTTGTTTCTGTGTTGATATAAACATCATGGCAGCAGGACACAGTGAATGACATTGACACGCTAGCAACGTGGAATGTGCATGATACGGAATAATCATACTTCTGAATATCATGCTTTTTACATTACACAACACAAGAAGTGTGTTACAAATCGGGCCGATATGTCGCCTCTAGCACCAGAGCTGTGTTAATGTATGGGCACACGGGGTAGTTGCCCACGGGCTCCACGGGCTTATAGGGCCCCATGCATGTAAATTTCTGAATAGTTGCGTGAAGGGAGGAGGGCGCAGCTCATTGCTGTACCCTGGGACCTATAATGACGTTAAGTCGGCCCTGCCCACAGACTAATAAATTAACCAGACTGGAAACACGAGCTTCGGGCTGTGTCGTTTTTTACGGAATTTCCCCAGCGGCGACCGAATAACCAACATGGCCACCGCTCGGGAAATTCCGATTCTAGTTCTATCTGCAGCAGAAATTTCTTTTTATTTGTCGATTGGTTGTACATGTATTAATAATGCATTAACTTGCCTATCCTTTCATTTTATTGTCTACATCTGCCTTTTTTATATTGTTATAAATGATGACCGTATGGACTTTCAGCGACCGCTGCATTGTAGCTTTGCTGAAGTGTCGGTCGCCTAAAATTGCGGACCTTTCGCTGTTTTGTGACGTCACACAATGGAATCATCCAGTCTGGGTATTTTATTTGTCTGTGGCCCTGCCTAGCTAGCAAGGTCGCCTATCTCTCACGAAGACTGTTTTGAGAAGAAGGACTTTTGAGGGGATGTGATATGGGTTCATTTAAATTATGATGCCTAATTCGGAAGTAATCATTTTTCTCCTCCTAGAATTAACCCCGTTCAATGCTGAAACTGAACTAAAGCAAAACCTATCTTGACTGTCACATCTTTGCTATGAACTGTGAATTGTACATCGGTCGTTGAATGGAGATTTCTTAGATGGTAAATAATTATACGTGACAGAGGCCCACCCGGGCGTTTATATAATAAGTTGCTTAAAATCTGGCAACAAACTTAAAACGGCTGTAACTTCTATACGAATTTGGTTGATTCAGAACTTAAAAAATAAGAGAGAGAAATGAACAAAGATTGTTCCCCCTAAAATAAAAATCGTTGATTTTTCTAATGACCTGACGACCTGTCTTGGACAACCAAACAACAAAGTTCAGAACTGTGTGAGGTTTCAGCATATCGGGCCAAGATGCTTGCCCGTTGGGGGATCAATAGAACTAGAAATAAAGATGACAAGGATTTTCATCGCATTCCATTAGCTCCAGCGGTTCAAAAGTTACAGCCGTTTAAAATTTTGTCTACAAGAATTATGCGACCTTCTTGTACAGTGTGAGACAGAAATGGGCAACTAAAAGCAATGTTGACCAAAACAATTGCATGTATTTCAAGCATAGCCTAATTTTTTTTATTTTTTTTTGGACAGACAATCAATTTTAGGAAGCATGACGTCAGCTGACACAGTCGTGCAGGTCCTGATCCGAGCCATGGCAGGAAATATTACAGCCTTGCAAACATATTTAAGTGACAGAAACATTGACATTAACCTTTCCGAGAATGAAATACCTGTGGCAGGCATCCTCCCAAAAGCAAGCCCTCAACACGGTAACAACTACAAGACCAATGCTCTCTTGTCCGCCTTCATGCTCTCTATACAACTGGAGGAGGTCAAAGCACTTAAAACGTTATTACTACTTGGTGTCGACGTAAACATGAAGAGTTTTGCTTATGGGGAAAAAACGCCGCTCATGATAGCATGTGAGACAGACTGTACAGAGTATAGTCAAACTTTCATGGAGAATAGCGCCAAGCTCAACGCTTTTGATAAAGATAATAACAATCAGGAAATACTAAGTGCCTATCTGGAATGCGCAGGAAATCTTCTAAAGGGGCAGGTGAGAGTCTGTGTTACGGGTTGGGGTATGCCCTCAAATGTTACGGGGAAGTATATTATGGAATTTAGATGTTCGACTGCATTTAATAATAATCGAGAGGTTTTACTAATTACTCTGCCATACCATGCCACATACACTAATAACAATTTCGAGTAAGTTATATCAAGGACCTTGTAGGGCCACAAATTTATTACTTAAATTCCTAACAATTTCGTCTATCGTTACGTATTAAAAGGACAACATCAGCAGCATCAAATGAAAATACTATAATACATAACTAGAAGTTTCCTCTAGATTCTTAAAAGATTAGAAAATCCATATCATTCTGACTCATTCACAGTTTACTTAGTAATTATTTATCTTCAGAAATATAGTCTGCCTACTATCTCACAAATAATATTCTTATGTCTCAGACGACAATGTTAACTCAGTTAATTACTTATAAAGGATCAAACCGTCAAGACACACTGACGTAGTTAAGATAGATCTAGATCTGCTCTAGGATGGGCTGGCAATCCCCAGCCTCATCCAGACACATCAATTACAATTTACAAATGTATATTCCAGACACTCATTCTAGATCTAATTGCAAGTAACAAACATTATAGTCTTGCATCCCTTTGGTAGCACTTCTACTGGAAAATTAGGGTCAGATTCACATCATCTCGAATCATTGTGAAGACACTTACGATTGGTTCCCTGAAACGATTTCAGGGAACTGGAGAAAATAGCTGTGGATTATTTCATTGTCTATCCAGGACATAGACATGTCTTTAACAGTCTTATGGTTCTCTCTGGCTGAACCTTAGCCGACACCCTCGCAGGATGGAATACGCTGCATGGAGTCAATAAACCTAAAGATGGCTTCGCTTATATCTTCTGCAAATCCGCGCGAACTGCTCAAATTTGATTGGTGCATCCACTTCGAGCTCAGCTCGCAGCGCCAATAGATTCTATTAATAGTAACAGACAAAGTTACTCAAGTATGTCAAAAGCGTGCGTAAAGTCTCTACACCCTATACGTTTCATGTACGAATTTATTCACTCCTTATTCGCCCCGTCTTTCCTTGCTAAAGTACACCCAAACCACGGGGTCGAAAACTGCACCGTCACTGTTAATTTATCCATTCGTTCTATCTTGCCCCACTTTCTTTCCATCTCCAAGAAAAAGCGCCACAAAAACAAACTGTCCACGGGAACAGTTCAAGGACACCTGCACTGGCTAAAATCAATGATGCCATGAAATAAACAAACCCGTGACCCAGCACGGCAATTCAAATCCTAACCCTGACATATCCCCCACCCCAGTGAAAATTTTAAGAAAAATTTACACGATAGGATCCAAGAAATCCCAAAGTTATTGTGGTAGGGGCTTAAGTAGTACTGTAGAAAAATGAGCCTTAAGCTTGAGAAGAAAAATCTAACTAAGAACGTGCATATTGGATGGACAAAAAGCATACAATTATTGATGCCACGTTCTATAGAATCTAATCTATCTAAACATTTTTACTGCACACAATCAAAATTCTAAGGAACATCTATAATAATAATGAGTATATCACTGTATACTGCTGGATTAAAGTATAACTATTATCAAATAATGAAGCCTTACTGAAGGAATAGGCTTATAATTATATAGTCAACACACACAATTGCTGCTTATATACACATTCACACACAATATATTGTTAATTAAAATACTGTGGTATCCAATGGCAGCAGTAGCTCTGGTAGCTTGGTTTGCCATGTCTCTATCTCATTGACCCGCTGACAAGGGCGTCAGGTTTGCCAGAAGTTCAGGTCACAGTCAGGAATGACGCTGGTGGAAAAAGGATATTCACAAAAAAAAAGGATTGTAAAACTGGTTCATAAAGTAATGAACAAGATAAATGTGAATCCATCCACCGTCTAGAATTGAGGGGGACAAGCACTATCCAACCCCAATACAAGACACAACACTCTTTAATAGGAATTTAAATGAGACGTGACAAAATATCAGCTTGGGAATTGTCACCGCCCGGGATAGACCGGATAACAAACCGGTATTCCTGGAGTGCAAGACTCCACCTCGTTAATCGAGCATTTTTAGCCCTGTTAGTCCTTAAGAATAACAACGGACGATGGTCCGTTTCAATTATAAACTCGGACATGAGTAGATATCGCGAAAATGCGTTTACAGCAAAAATGATAGCGAGGCACTCACGCTCGATAATTGCATAGCGGCATTCCCTATCTAGCAACTTGCGGCTGGCGTATAGACATGGCCGCAAGGTATGATCTCGTTCCTGTAATAACACAGCTCCCAATCCCTTGTCCGACGCATCAGTGCGGACAATAAATATTTGGTTAATATCTGGAAGTATGAGAATGGGGGAAGTGGAAAACAATTGTTGAACGGTACGAAGTGTATCAGCACATTCGGTTGTCCATTTCACTTTATTAGGAAAATTCTTTCTTGTGAGGTCCGACAACGGAGCTGTAAGCGAAGAAAAATTTGGAATGAATTTCCTATAATAATTAAGAAAGCCCAATAAACTACGAACTTCTTTCTTAGTTCGAGGTGGTTGGAGCTTTAAGATGGTAGTTATCTTCTTGTCATCAGGAGTGTGAACGCCGTGGGCAATTGTATGGCCCAGAAAATTAATTTCATTATATCCTAAAAACACCTTACTGGGTTTCGCCGTAAGGCCAGCTCGACGAAGAGCAATAAAAACTTGTCGTAGGGCTGCGAGGTGGCCCGACCAATCGGTTTCATAAATACAAATGTCGTCAAAATACGACAATACGGAATTCATACCCTGGAGCAATATTGTCATCATACGGGCGAAAGTAGCCGGGGCTGTAACTAACCCGAAAGGCATATAGCGCCACTGCATAAGACCCAACGGGGTCTGAAAAGCGGTATATTGCTTGCTATTCTCATCAAGCGGAATTTGCCAATAGCCTTTGGAAAGATCAATTTTAGAAAAAATCGTTGCCCTCGCTAACTGAGCAAAAAGATTCTCCTGGTTGGGAATCGGTTCAGCGTCATATATCGTAACCTCATTAAGTTTACGATAGTCAATACAAAAACGCACGGTATCATCTTTTTTTTTCACTAAGACGATGGGTGAGTTATATGGACTCGTCGATCGCTCTATCACTCCCAGGTGAAACATGTTACGTACCTCGGTTATTATAGTCTCCTGTGCGTGCAGCGGACGCGGGTATGGTTTAACAAAGACGGGTATATCCGTCTTTAATCTTATAACATGCTGTACCAAAGAAGTATTACCTGGTAGATCAGTAAAGACTGTAGTAAACTCGTCAAGCAAATCTCTTAAATCTTGTCTTTGCGATTCAGATAAATCTGGATTTATATTTACATCCGAAGTGTTTTCAGAAGATCGAAGTGCGGGGATTGAATTCTCTATCTTAATAGGATCATCATCGTCAAATGAAACCAAGGCCGCATTGGCCTGAACAATTACATTTCGGCGATTATTCTGTCGATTATCATCGTCGGACAGGTACTGCTTTAACATATTTATATGGAAGACTTTGTCCTGTCCCCGAATCTTGATAAGATAATTTACTCGAGAAAGTCTCTTTAGAACTTTAAAAGGTCCCTTCCATGTAAGAAGGAGTTTATTTTTGGTCTCCGGAAGGAGAACAAGAGTTTGGTCTCCGACGGCCAAGGTTCGCAATTGGCTACCTTGATCACGATATTGTTTATAAAGACTAGCATGCGCAGCTGAAGATTTTTGTGCGAGCTGACATGCGTTAAGAATTCGATGGCGCAAGTCTACAACGTATTGATATGCAGAACGCGTATCGTTGTCGTCGGTGTCTGATTCGGCGAATAAATCATGAAGTATGGCCATTGGACCACGCGGCTTGCGACCATACAATAATTCGAAGGGGGAAAAACCCGTCGATGCGTTCGGTAGTTCTCGGTATGCAAAAAGAATAGCGGGGAGTTGTCGATCCCAATCACTCGGTTTGTCGGCGGAAACTCGTGCAAGCATACTTTTCATAGTAGCATTCCACCGTTCACAGCAGCCATTAGACTGTGGGTGGTATGGAGATGTCAATCTTTGTTTAATCCCGACCAATTCCAAGACTTTCTTAAAAAGTTCAGAGGTAAACTGTGGACCTCTGTCCGATAAAATTTCAACCGGAAACCCAAGACGCGAAAAAATAGTAATAAGGGCTTCAGCGACATGATCAGCTGAAATGTCTTTTAGCGGAATGGCCTCTGGCCAACGGGTTGCGTAGTCAATGACAGAAAGTAAAAAACGATGTCCTCTGTCTGACTTGTGTAGAGGTCCAACTATATCTACGGCAACGCGCTCAAATGGTCTGGAGACCATTGGCATCTCCTGCAGAGGAGCTCGCGATGCTCTTCCTTTAGGAGTACGTCTCTGACATACGTCACATGTTGATACGAACCGGTTTACATCTGCGTAAATACTGGGCCAAAAAAATTGCGATAGTATTCGAGACTTAGTTCTGGCCTTTCCCTGGTGACCCGCCAAGGAAGTGTCATGCGCGAGACGAATAATGTCGCGACGAAAAGATCTTGGTACTACAAGCTGCATAATGGCCTCTCGCTTATTCCGAAAATTACGATATAATAAGTCATCTTTCATAAGAAACTTAGAGGTATCCGGTGCGGTAGGATCAACCTTAGCAAACAAATGTTTCAATGTGGGATCTGAATGTTGCTCATCATGAAATGCACTAGATGTAATGTTCACTTCAATAGTAGGATTACTCAATGGACTGTCTGCTCGTCGACTCGATTGTAGGCGTGTTGTCGCACAAGCAACACTCTCATCCTCAGTCCAAATTTCCAAGTTACCGATAGGAAACTTATTTACTTGAGGTACATTCCCTATGATTATATCAGCGACTGGATTAGGCAGTACACATGCAGTAACAATACCTGTGAGAAAAGGTGTATCAATATAAACTTCTGCAAGACGGAATCGCTCTACAGATCCGCCAAAAGTAATACAAGTTACCTCCTTATCCAAAAATTGTGTTGGACGGACTAGTGACTGTCGAACGCCGATAGTCGTGCATCCGGAGTCACGTAGAACGGAAGCGCGAATCGCATTCACGCGGCCCTGGTAAAATGTTAATTCACCCAGTTCATGTAGGGCAGACATGACTGGAATAGTCTTTGATTGCGATGAAGATTCAGAATGACCGTCAGTCTCATAAGGTGTAGATTTAACCGAGCAGGCATTTGCGGATTCCACTTTCGCGTTACAAAATCTTTGTATGTGACCTACCCTATTACACCTAAAACATATAATACGATTAGGATCGTTTCCACGATAAGGAAGACTCTGCGGTCTATTATAATTATGATTATCATCAAAATGGACTCGTCGCGGCGGTCCCTGAGGCCGGTTATATTGTTGGGCTGGATAGTTGCCACGATAATATGGGCGAGGCTCGTAAAAAGAATAACTCTGGTATCCTCGACGCGGGGATACATTACCTCGATTCGGGAAATCTCTCTGTCTAATAAAAGGCGGCTCTGATTGAGAGCGCGGATTTGGGGCCTGACGACGAGTCGGCCTTGAACGATCGTGTCCGGTTGGCGCTCCTTTGCCTACGCTGGCATAACACGGTGTTGTAATTGAAGGCTTTGCCAAAGGACGATTTGGGTGGGCGGACGCATACCGTTCCGCGCACGATGTGATTTCTTCAGAGGATGTCGGTGCCCTCTCTTTAAGGTGGGCAACCAAATCGGAATGACATGCCGTATAGATTTGGTCCTTTAAGACCAAATCGTAAAGTTGGGAATAATTTCCGGTAGTTACGTTCGCGAGCTCAATCCAGCGATCTAAATAATGTTTCAGCCGATTCACATAAGTTGAGAAATTTTCAGATGGCTCAGGTTTACATGAGCGAAATCTTTGATGAAAGCCATCCTCGGTATGCTGGAATCGCTTAAGCAGTGCTGTTTTAAGCTTTTCATAATCGTTGGCATCCTCTACCTTGAGGCTATGAAATACTTCTAAAGCCTTACCTGTTAATAAATTAGACAGGCATGAACTGTACATCGCCTGCTGCCATCCGACGCATTTAGCGTGTAACTCGAACCGATGTAAATATGCGTCGATCCGGTCGAGTTTTTCATTAAATGGTGGTAGTTTTGGTTTAGTAGCATAAGTATTGGTGGCAGTAGTGGGTGTTACAAGCGATTGTTGCTCTAACTTTTTCATTGCAAGTTCATGCTCTCTTTTTTCTCTCTCTACAGCTTCTTTTTCTCGTTCTCTTTCTCTTTCCTTTTCTCTCTCTTTGTCTTTTTCTCTTTCTCTTTCTTCTTTTTCTCTTTCTCTTTCTCTTTCTTCTTTTTCTCTCTCTCTTGCTTCTTTTCGATCCTCGCACCCTCGGTCTTGTTGTACTTGTCGTTCGCACCACGCGGCGCGTTCTTCTTCTGGTATGCCCAGAACTTTGGCAGATTCAAAGTATTTAAGAAAATCAGCCATGATATGTTAAAGTCTGTAAATAGTAAGTATTTACCTACTATTAAGGTATATCGCGGTATCAATTATATTATATGAACAGTTATTGACTGTTAATATTAATTCAGTGTCTTATGTTAGCACTGCTTCGCGAAAAGAACGTTCTATCTCTCTCTCTAAAAATTACAGGCAGTATCACTTAAACTGCAAAAACTTTATCTCTCTCTCTGAAAATTACAGGCAGTATCACTTAAACTGCAAAAACTTTATCTCTCTCTCTCTCTCTAAATATGAATTCTAGTAAGGCAGTGCCGTCTATCCGTTGCTCCCACTGCAATAAAATATATATATCGCCTTTACTGCGATAAATTAATGTCTTGAGTGATCACTCTCAAAATTTACGTCTCTCTCAACGCGACGAACCAGTGTCCTCCGTTATCACTGTCAAAATTGAATCGCTCTCTCAATGCGATGAATCAAAAATATATCTCTCTCTCAACACGACAAATTTGAAATATCTCTCTCTTCTCAAAATGCGCACACGCAGTGTCTTCTGTTACCACTGCAAAATTATTCTCTCTATCTTCAAAGTGAAATTGTCACGTGAACAAAAATTTATTATATTCCTCTCTCTCTCATATGTCAATACCAGATTACAATTCAACGTGGTTTTAGCACGTGAAACACCTCAGGCATATATTGTAAACATATCAATGTTAGTATAGTAGTTTAAAGTTTATAATAAGCAAAAAGAAATACAATAAACAGGACGTATACTGACAAGTAAAACGAACGATAACAGACCCTACAAGTCCTAACTTATATTACAGAAAGTTTAAGAAAAAGACAGGAGAGACATCTTCCTAAAGAAAAGTGAGGAAGTAAGAAACGCCACAATCTATACGAATAATGGATCCCTAAAAGAACTATTCACAGTGAAGCAAATCCCCCCGAGTTATTATAAATAGCCACCAAGGCACTCCAATATCCTTCGTAATGGCAAAGAAGATATGCTAAACTATGACCCCATCCAACCTCCCGCACTTAAACTAAACATATAGTAAATAGTAAAATGGCCTGGAACACACACACAGAGCGGAAAGTACGTCGCCCTCCCCAAGACTGTTAGTTAGATGGATCACTTATCTTTCTTTTTGAGGAATTCAGATGTTAATATCCTCAATCCATAGCTCCAAGCCCAAAACTGTATTTCTGTCTGAGGTAGATCTGGACGGTGAAAGGGTTCCCTCGCCGGTGTCCACGGGTCAATGGGATGTTGAGTTCACCATATGAAATTGAAATACAAAATATTAAATTAATACAAATTGCCTAAAATCTATCATGAAAAGGACCTGAAAACATAGTATTACAAAAGTACAATATCAAATAATGGAATAAAATTACAATAGGTTTTAAATAATTTATCTAAATGGCATGGCGTTATTAAAGTTCTTTAAGGGTCCCTCTCCAGTGTTACGGGCTGGGGTATGCCCTCAAATGTTACGGGGAAGTATATTATGGAATTTAGATGTTCGACTGCATTTAATAATAATCGAGAGGTTTTACTAATTACTCTGCCATACCATGCCACATACACTAATAACAATTTCGAGTAAGTTATATCAAGGACCTTGTAGGGCCACAAATTTATTACTTAAATTCCTAACAATTTCGTCTATCGTTACGTATTAAAAGGACAACATCAGCAGCATCAAATGAAAATACTATAATACATAACTAGAAGTTTCCTCTAGATTCTTAAAAGATTAGAAAATCCATATCATTCTGACTCATTCACAGTTTACTTAGTAATTATTTATCTTCAGAAATATAGTCTGCCTACTATCTCACAAATAATATTCTTATGTCTCAGACGACAATGTTAACTCAGTTAATTACTTATAAAGGATCAAACCGTCAAGACACACTGACGTAGTTAAGATAGATCTAGATCTGCTCTAGGATGGGCTGGCAATCCCCAGCCTCATCCAGACACATCAATTACAATTTACAAATGTATATTCCAGACACTCATTCTAGATCTAATTGCAAGTAACAAACATTATAGTCTTGCATCCCTTTGGTAGCACTTCTACTGGAAAATTAGGGTCAGATTCACATCATCTCGAATCATTGTGAAGACACTTACGATTGGTTCCCTGAAACGATTTCAGGGAACTGGAGAAAATAGCTGTGGATTATTTCATTGTCTATCCAGGACATAGACATGTCTTTAACAGTCTTATGGTTCTCTCTGGCTGAACCTTAGCCGACACCCTCGCAGGATGGAATACGCTGCATGGAGTCAATAAACCTAAAGATGGCTTCGCTTATATCTTCTGCAAATCCGCGCGAACTGCTCAAATTTGATTGGTGCATCCACTTCGAGCTCAGCTCGCAGCGCCAATAGATTCTATTAATAGTAACAGACAAAGTTACTCAAGTATGTCAAAAGCGTGCGTAAAGTCTCTACACCCTATACGTTTCATGTACGAATTTATTCACTCCTTATTCGCCCCGTCTTTCCTTGCTAAAGTACACCCAAACCACGGGGTCGAAAACTGCACCGTCACTGTTAATTTATCCATTCGTTCTATCTTGCCCCACTTTCTTTCCATCTCCAAGAAAAAGCGCCACAAAAACAAACTGTCCACGGGAACAGTTCAAGGACACCTGCACTGGCTAAAATCAATGATGCCATGAAATAAACAAACCCGTGACCCAGCACGGCAATTCAAATCCTAACCCTGACAGTCTGTGTGAAAACATAGGGACACCAAAAGCTCTGATGCAAGCACAGAATCTCGAATGTGTCAGAATTTTGTTACAAGCTGGAGCAGATATAGAGCAAACCGATCATGAAAAATGTAATGCGCTCATGAAAGCAGCCCCATAAAGATAACTTACTGGCTCTCCACACCCTATTAAAAAAGGGAGCTGATCCTAACAAGAAGAATTATTCTGGCATGACAGCTTTAATGATGGCAAAGAGCAGTAGCTGTGTCAAAGTGTTGCTGGATGCTGGAGCAGATATTGAACAGGCTGATGATACAGGCTTCACAGCTTTGATGCACAGGGTGTGTGAACTCGAAAATTGTTCTTGTGTTTCATGTTGGCTACGAAAACAGTTTTGTGTTGGTACCATGCTTTCAGACAGGGCAGGCAACACATGCAAGAGAGACAACAGTGGCCGTGCCAAGAAAGACATTGACGACAATAAGGTCTCAAGAAAGAGAAACATGGCGATAAAAGCAATGCTTGAAAGAGGATGTGACCCTAACAGACAGGACGTCACTGGAAAAACCGCATTAATGATAGCATCTGATATAGGGTGTCTACAAGTGGTTGAAACACTGCTAGAAAAGGGAAGTGAGCCTAACCAGCAAGACTACGGCGGTAAAACCGCTTTAATGGCGGCATCACAAAAAGGAAATACGGAGGTGGTTGGAGAACTATTAGGAAAGGGAAGTGACCCTAACAAGCAAGACAAAGACGGCAAAACTGCTTTAATGGTGGCATCACAAAATGGAAATACGGTAATGGTTAGAGAACTATTAGGAAATGGTAGTGACCCTAGCAAGCAAGACATTGACGGCAAAACCGCTTTAATGATGGCATCACAAAAAGGAAATACGAAGCTAGTTAGAGAACTACTAGGAAAGGGAAGTGACCCTAACAAGCAAGACAAAGACGGCAAAACTGCTTTAATGGTGGCATCACAAAATGGAAATACAGAGGTGGTTAAAGAACTATTAGGAAAGAGAAGTGACCCTAACAAGCAAGACAGTGACGGGAAAACCGCTTTAATGGTGGCCTCAGAAAATGGAAATACGGAAATGGTTAGAGAACTATTAGGAAAGGGAAGTGACTCTAGCAAGCAAGACATTAACGGCAAAACCGCTTTAATGGTGGCATCACAAAAAGGAAATATGGAGGTGGTCAGAGAACTATTAGGAAAGGGAAGTGACCCTAAGAAGCAAGACAAAGACGGTAAAACTGCTTTAATGGTGGCATCAGAAAATGGAAATACGGAGGTGGTTAGAGAACTATTAGGAAAAGGAATTGACCCTAACGAGCAAGACAATGGCGGCAAAACCGCTTTAATGGTGGCATCACAAAAAGGAAATACGGAGCTGGTTAGAGAACTATTAGCAAAGGGAAGTGACCCTAACAAGCAAGACAATGACGGCAAAACCGCTTTAATGATGGCATCACAACATGGAAATACAGAAGTGGTTAGAGAATTATTAGCAAAGGGAAGCGACCCTAAGAAGCAAGACAACGACGGCAAAACCGCTTTAATGGTGGCATCAGAAAATGGAAATACGGAGGTGGTTGGAGAACTATTAGGAAAAGGAAGTGACCCTAAGAAGCAAGACAATGACGGCAAAACTGCTTTAATGGTGGCATCACAAAATGGAAATACGGAGGTGGTTGGAGAACTATTAGCAAAAGGAAGTGACCCTAACAAGCAAGACAAAGACGGCAAAACTGCTTTAATGGTGGCATCACAAAACGAAAATACAGAGGTGGTTAGAGCACTATTAGGAAAGGGAAGTGACCCTAACAAGCAAGACATTGACCGTAAAACTGCTTTAATGGTGGCATCAGAAAAAGGAAATACGAAGGTGGTTAGAGAACTATTAGGAAAGAGAAGCGATCCTAAGAAGCAAGACAATGACGGCAAAACCGCTTTAATGGTGGCCTCAGAAAATGGAAATACGGAGGTGGTTAGAGAACTATTAGGAAAAGGAAGTGGACCCTAACGAGCAAGACAATGGCGGCAAAACCGCTTTAATGGTGGCATCACAAAAAGGAAATACGGAGGTGGTTAGAGAACTATTAGGAAAGGGAAGTGACCCTAACAAGCAAGACAAAGACGGCAAACCCGCTTTAATGATGGCATCACAACATGGAAATACAGAGGTGGTTAGAGAATTATTAGCAAAAGGAAGTGACCCTAAGAAGCAAGACAATGACGGCAAACCCGCTTTAATGGTGGCATCAGAAAATGGAAATACGGAGGTGGTTAGAGAACTATTAGGAAAAGGAAGTGACCCTAAGAAGCAAGACAAAGACGGCAAAACCGCTTTAATGGTGGCATCACAAAATGGAAATACAGAGGTGGTTAAAGAACTATTAGGAAAGGGAAGTGACCCTAAGAAGCAAGACAATGACGGCAAAACCGCTTTAATGATGGCATCACAACATGGAAATACGGAGGTGGTTAGAGAACCATTAGCAAAGGGAACTGACCCAAACAAGCAAGACGACGACGGTTGGACGGCATTAATGATAGCGTCAAACCGTGGAAATGTTATGGCGCTTAAAGCACTGCCTGAAGGGGGAGGTGACCCTAACAAACAGAACAAAACTGGTACGACTCCGTTAATGATCGGATCAGAGAGAGGGTGTCAAAAAGTGGTTGAAACACTGCTAGAAAAAGGAAGTGACCCTGACAAGCAAGACAATGGCGGCTGGACGGCGTTAATGACGGCTTCAAAATGCGGAAATATTGGGGCGATTAAAGAACTCCTTGAAAAGGGAAGTGACCCTAACAAACAGGACATCACTGGAAAGACCGCATTAATGATAGCATCAAGCAGAGGATATAAAATTGTGGTTGAAACATTACTTGAAAAAGGAGGTGATCCGAACACGCAAGACCTTGAAGGCAAGACAGCATTGATGTATGCAGATAACCCCTGTCTCGAAGTTTTGCTTGATCATGGAGCTGATCCTGATCTGTTAGATACAACAAAACGAAATGTTATAGTTCATAAATTACAATCACTTTATAAGTTTATGGCTCATTTTAGGAACTATCCATTTGGTTCTACATGTATCGGTGAATTATCTGCGATTTCTATGCTGATGAAGAAAGGTGCCTCCCCCATAGTTGACACTTCACATCGACATATTTTGCTATATAATCAATTTAAACTGTATTATATGAAAAGATCACATGATATCAATTTTAAATTAATGTTATGGTTAAGTGTGAACAATGGGCTGGTGAGGTACTGTAAAATGACAAAACACGGGTACAGAAATGTACATGGAACAAGTGCATTTCATTGGGCATTTGAATTTCATGACATACAGACAGTCAAATATATGTTTGCCTGTTGCTACATTACAAATACAGACATCGCACTTATTCATCGTGTCATTGCTGAGCATCAAACACAAGTACCGGTGCTACAGCCACAGTCAGACAGATTCACAGAGGAAAGAGATGACAATAATATGACAATAGTCAACTTCCTCCAGCAAGCTATGAGCCATCCTTGGCCACTGGTCAAATTAGCTTTCATAGCGGTGTCTTCAGCTCTCGGTCCTAGTCCTCAGAGAGAAGAGCGTATCAAACAAACAGGACTTCCACCCATACTTCAGCGTGTGCTCATGTTCCAAACACCTTTAGCACGACTGCCAGTCAGTCAATGGCCCAGCATTTCTCTCTGCTTTGATCCCGTACAGTATGAAACATTGCCCACACCAAGACCTCTGCTTTACAACTGGCCAGTTGGAAGACAACACTGAACATAAGGCAATAGAGGGAGCATCTTTGAATTGTTGTTTACTGGTGTTAATTTGTCTGAGTGAACAAATCGGCATTTTTATTCCCCAAACCATTTGTATTTAGTTCTTATTTCTTCTTGTCAGCTGCCTACAGGATATTGCTTTGCCTTCAGTTTAGTTGCAGAGGACAGGCATTTTGAAAATCATCTACAAGTTAATATTATCCTATTGACGAAATATTTTTAAAAAGACCCAGAAAAACTGCGAGATCACAGCAAGGCTCAAAGGAAAGTCAAACTTGGTAAAAAGAAAAAGTTGTCTGTGGCAAAGCCGAGCGTAAGAAATAATACCCAAACGACACAAAGAAACGTTAAGAAATATTGAAATATTGGCATTTTCTGTCTTCCCTTTTTCTTTGCGTTTCATTGTATCTTTTGGGTATTATTTCTTATGCGAGGCTTTGCTACATACAACTTTTTGTTTTTGCCATATTTGACGTTAGTACTATCCTATGTGCTTTTTCTTCTCACAAGTGAGAAAAAAACGGAGGACATTATTATTGAGATCAAACGACAACATTGCCTCAGTATTATGTCGATTATTTGTAAATTTGACACCAGACAGTCAGACTTGGGATTTTTCTCAGTATTATGTCTCACTGAATGCTGAATCATTGTTATTCACTTTGTATGGCAATCATGTATTCTTGATTTAATGTGCTTGTAAAGGGTTGCTTGGCTTAATTAGATTGTTACCGTTTTGTAATAATATCGTTATCATTATGAGACCAAAATCAACTTGAGCATGAGCTATTATTACACTTTAAATTTTGACACTTTAGACAATACGTCACAACACATTGGAAACAGTTTTACTGTATGCAGCTACTATATAGCATAATATGCAGGGGCGTCTCTGTAGCTCAAATGCAAAGCATGCAAGAGGCGCACAGAAGAAAGCCTATGTGGCTTAGCGAAACTTTCCATGATTGTACATGGAGTATCCAATGACCATTTGTTTACCGCTATGTAGATGTTACTATCTCAAATAGAATCTGACTGTTTTCTTTGTTGAATTACTTATTATCAGAGCACTAATACATTTACTTTGGTTAATTTTATGTGTGTCTGTGTGCGTCATTGTTTTATATACATTGATACATTGATTATTACTTTTATATTATTATATCAAATTGTTCGTGACAATTTAAGTCTGCCTATAGAATAAGATCAAATGCTTGAAGAGCATCAGTACTTTTGTCTTGTGGATTTTTCCCCCCACAGATGGCAACAGTTGATTAGTTTGTGAACTCAGTCCATTTTGGAGTCTCAATGCTCTCCTACTCGACTGTCGTTGAGCTGTAAATGTTGTGATAAAACCCCAATTGTATTCTAATTTGCATAATTTCTATACACCAAAGCGCATTTGAAATGTGTGTAAAATTATGTTATCATTCCACAATTTATTTATTTCCAATGTAGAAACCCCGCATAACTGATAATTATGTGGAATAATGGAAAAACAGAGGTGGCGGACACGTTTCTGAGAGGTGAAACCAAAAGCTCGTGTCTAACAATTTGATTTGCATAGCTTCGATATGCCACAGTATCTTCCAAGAGAAAAATAATTAATTAATTAAATCAACAACTTATATTGAGCAAAAGTCCATCTCATTTGATGTTTACTCAATGATTTTGTGTGAAATTTTACATCCACTGCCATCATCAACTAGGATGTTACAATAATGTCGTCATCTTGATCGTAATCTGTGCACAGTTGAATTATGTCCTGCGTGTCAGGTCAATGTGTTTTAGTTAGGGAAGCATATTGTGTGCACTGTTAATTTTGTTAATTTAGTTAATTTATCAGTGTGTGTGTATATATGTGTGTGTGCGTGCTATGTATCATACTTTCTGCTTCTGTAACTGTATTGTTATGTATTCAATGATCAAAACAAATTTCCTTGTACAAGGACGAATAAAATTTATCTTATCTTATCTTATCTTATCTTATGGCTTTAGCTGAAATGCTTTTATTTGTCCACTTTGCCATTTCATATCATTAAAAAGTTGTTACAATCATTTCAAAAGACCTATGAGAGTTGTTCTCAATTTGACAAGATACTTTGGCTCTCTACAACTCAGCCCAGTGCGACAGAACTGTATGTGTAACAGCAATGTTCGGGAAGACAAAGTTGATAGAAGTCGAAAGCGACGGACTGATCGCTTTTGTCTGTAGGTGTAAAGAGCCTGCAGTCGTGCATTGTTTAGATGTCTAAAACATTTATGGTATGAAACTGTAACCTGTTTCTTGAAAACGCACAGTTGCTTCCTTTATAGCTTATAAATGTTGAAAACAAACTAAAATATTACGCTACGTCTATCAGGAGTGGACCTACATTTTCGGGACCCTGAAGCTTGAATTGTTATGAGGTCCTGTCGCAACCAGCAACTGTAGGGGAACATTCAAAATTCACTCATTAAAAAAGAGAAAGTTTCTTTGGGGCACCTCCGGCAAAAAGTCTAAAAATAAAAACCTATCAAAACCCTATCGCAAAAACATACAGAAACAAGAACAAGAAAAAAATTTAATGAGATGTAAATGCCGATGGCAGCGAACCTCCTAAAATAAAGATCCAAACACGTGATGACAGTACTATTACATCGTACTAGTATACAAAGACTACAATTAGGTGATCTGTGAAGTGTATTACAGTATTTCGTATTTCGCGTAATTTGTTTGTTCTATCACCGTTTTCTGAAAAACTGGAGTTCCTGTAGTATGTAGAAGAGGTATAAGAAAACACATGTAACGCATTTTGACACTTGTTTAAAATGCGTTGCGGCACTTATCAAGCTGCTTCAGAGTTCCCATTTATTTTCTATTGTATCACATTATTTTCTATTGGAGAAATATTATAAAAAGCACAGAAAAACTGTTGGGTGGAGGCAAGGCTTAAAGCAAATGTTTTAAACCGAAATATTGATTTGTCTTCTCTTTTTCTTTGCGTTTTATTGTATCGTTTCGGTATTAATTCTTACGCGAGGTTTTGCTACATACAACTTTTTCTTTTTGCCATAGTTTCACTTTTGTTTTCTATTGGAATACGTTGGTCGTTGTCACGAGTGGAGTGAGTGCAATTAAGGGGATTGCTACAGAGCGGGTGTAGAATAAGAAGAGCTCACGACAGACGGATAGGAAAAGACGTGAAAGGGGAAGAGTAAAAATAACTCATGCAGACAAGTGGGAAAAGCGTGCGTGTATGAGTGGTGTGGAAGTCTGAATGAGGCGAAAGCGCTGGATTACTATCACTGCAAGTTAGAAGGTCCGACGGAGCGGACCTGTGAATAAGAGCCCATCGGGCGGACATAAAGGGAAGCAGTCGAGAAGACTAGTGAGTCTTTCCAGTTATGACTGGTATGTAGAACGTTGATTGATTATTATGATTGATGTATTATATTATATTCGTCTATTACCATGATGTGAATAAGTATATGTGAGGAATGTGGAAGTCCTTGATATTGGATATAGCAATGTGCGCCACGAGCGATAGATGAAAGTGAGTTCATGGATTTGTAGCGCGAGTGAGTAGGGTGTACTCCGATGGAAGTGTGTTACCGTAAGATGTGTGGTGGGTGAAAGGTGAACTAGTGTGTGTACGCTTCATGGGTTGTAAGGAGAGGTGGAGTGAATAGAAATGGTAGGGTATTATACCAATGTAATGTTATTCTTGTAGGTGTCGGGGACGGGCCGCAGAGCCACCTCGATGAGCACAGGGGATAGGCCAGCATAGGGCCGGAGGCCACACATAGGCCAGAAGTGAGGCTGTCAGTGCAGGACAGTAGAGGCACATAAAGTCGTGGCAGTCAGGCCACGGACAGGGACGTAGATATGAGAGTGAATGAGATACTATATTGTTGCCATGTTGATAGGCTAGTGAACTGATACTATGTTGTTGCCATGTTGATGGCTATGGAAATAATAATGTGTTATTGCCCTGCTGAGGTGCGAGGGGAATGCTAAGGTGTATGACAATAGGAAGGTGATATTGAGAGACTGCGGTGCCAGTAAATTATTAATGTGCTATTAAGACCCTGAGGGGAGAGGCTGAGGCCGAAGTGCCTTTAGGAGTAACTACCGGATTGTGGATCCGAGGGAGAGTGTGTGTGAGAATAAGGCCGTTGTACGGCAGTCACTTCAATAATATAATGTATGTAATTGCGCTATTATATGTATAATTATGTTTAATAAATGTGTGAGTCTGATGGGCTGTTTCGTTAAGTGTTAAACTTGTTTGTTCGTGATTGTCGTCCTGTCATAACTATTACATCTCCCAGTCTGGGATTTGTGACACTGGGGGCTCGTCCAATTTCGTAATATTTAGTTAGTAGTTAGTGGGCATTTGTTACTTTAGTCTTTGTCCACGTAGTACTTATCTTGTGGTAGGAATTTGTGCTGTCTTTGTTCGTTGAATGAATGGAAATTTCATGATGATATGATTTATGTATTTTGATGAATATGTATTAATGTGTACTTAAATTTCTGCAGAGTGTGTGTGCCAGCCTGAGGAGTCAAGCGGCCAGAGCTCCGAGGAAGGGGAGAAATTGAAATCAAGGGTGAAAGTTAAGTGGAAATTTTGTACCCTGGATTGAGGGCTGTCTTTTCCTCTGTCTTTTTCCGCTGTTTTTCTGTTTTCGTTGTAATTGATTATACGGGCGGTGGCGCGGGTTTGCTGTGTTGAACTTAGTTTATCCTTTTAAAAAGGTGTGGTAAACTTTGGAACTTCGTTCATCACAGTGACCAGTTCTGTAGGGACCTGTATTTTTGTTTAGATTGTAGCGTTCTATCTTCCTCGTTGTTTTAGGAAGACGTTTCTCTTGTCCCTCTCTTCCCTATTTGTAGATACGTTCTTTTTTTTCAGACTCTGTTCTTGTTCGTACCGTGTAGTGTAATCGGCGTAGTAGGTTGCATTTTTTTTTCCATTATATTTTCTTTTTTAGGTCTTTGTCCTAGTCTGGTTCGTTGTCCTTGACGTCCTTGTGGTCTTTCTACTAAATTTCCTTATTCTTGTCCTTTCTATTCTTTTTATAATTAATAGTGCTATACATTTTGTAGATATAGAATTAGTTGTGCTGTAAAGGTAAATTTCTGGATTGTAATTGAGACAACTGGGTATTGTTATATCTGGTGTGATCTCAGGTCTCTGGTCGTATCGTTAGTGATCATACCGACAGGTTGGTCGTCTTATAATAGATACCATAACCATAAATCTGTGAAATGGCGGAACTCCAACAACTGATGAAGTTGGGTAAGGAACTTGGCCTGGAGGGAGAGGAGCTGCGCGGCTGGATTAAAGACCAGCAGGCGGAATTGCGCGACGAGCGTGCTAAGGATAGAGAGAAGGAAAAAGAGGCTCAGGAGAGGGAGTTAAAGTTAAAGGAGATAGAGGCGCAAGTAAAGATTGCGGAGTTAGAACTCAAGAGGAATACGCCAACGGAAACGGTTGAGCGGCAGGTACACAATAAGGGTGGCGTTAGGATTAAGCTCCCTACGTTCGACGACCGGAAGGACGACATAGACGCCTTCCTTTACAGGTTCGAACTGAACGCACAATTGCAATGGGGGGAAAATAAAGAATTATGGGCCACGTACCTGGCATCGCTATTGCAGGGGCGAGCGTTAACCTACTTTAAAGAGCTACAGCGCGAAGACGTGCAAGATTACGATAAGCTGAAGGCTTTGCTGCTTCGCCGATTTGCGCGTACCGAGGAATATTTCCGGGAGCAGTTTAGGCGAGCACGTGCAGATACCAGGGAGGACTTTGCTGCCTTCGTCGCGAGACTAACGGAGTATTTCGCGAACTGGGTAGACTTGGCGCATGTGGGCACGGATTTTGCTAAACTGAAAGACTTAATGATCCGTGACCAGCTGTACGCGTCGTGCCACAAAGATCTGGTGGCTTTCCTGAAAGAGAACGAACCCGCGACGGTGCAGGAGGCGTCTAAGTTGGCGGAGGCATACCGTACGGCGCATCCGTCCAAACCAGTCGCCAGGGCGTACGTCCAAGATGCTGGGTACGTCGCCGTTGTCGAGGGGTCGCCGGCAGGACTTAGGCACAGGTCGCGTCAGCGTGGTGCCTATAGTGGGCAAGCCCAGGGGCAGCATAGGGGCTATCACCAATCACCGGCATATGGATCCGGTAAGTTTGACCGAGCAGGAGGGCTAAGTCGCGGTAATGGCCGGGGGCGAGTTGTGACCTTTGCCGAGGACCGACGGCATAGGGACTCTAGTTCCGGTCGCGAGGGGTCACGGGGACCCAGGCCTAGAGCAGCACAGGGAGCGGAGTGTTGGACTTGCGGACGCGTGGGTCACTTTTCGCGCGAGTGTAGGGCCGCGAAGTGTTGGAACTGCGGAAGAGCAGATCACATCAGCGTGAACTGCCCTGCAGGTAGGATAGCGGCGAACGTGGACAGTAGCTCCAGTCCATGTTCCCCAAATAAATTTCATCATGCGGCTGCGTGTGTTACATCGGACAACGGAGGCGGACAGTATTCTAAGTGTCCCAGTTGTGAGAAGTTATTATCTTCCGGTGTTTTACCTTGTGGGAGAAGGATCCCCGTTATAAATTCATGTCATACAGGAGGTGGTCTTAGGGTTTATCCGGGGTTTGTTGGGGACGAACCTGTCACAAATCCCAGACTGGGAAATGTAATAGTTTATGACAGGACGACAATCACGAACAAACAAGTTTAACACTTAACAAAACAATCCATCAGACTCACACATTTATTAAACCTAATTATACATATAATAGCGCAATTCCATACATTATATCATTGAAATGAACTGCCGTACAACGGCCTTATTCTCACACACACTCTCCCTCGGATCCACAATCCGGTAGTTACTCCTAAAGGCACTTCGGCCCCAGCCTCTCCCCTCAGGGTCTTAATAGTACATTAATGATTCACTGGCACCGCAGTCTCTCAATATCACCTTCCTATTGTCATACACCTTAGCACTCCCCTAGCACCTCAGCAGGGCAATAACACATTATTATTTCCATAGCCATCAACATGGCAACAACATAATATCAGTTCACTAGCCTATCAACATGGCAACAATATAGTATCTCATTCACTCTCATATCTACGTCCCTGTCCGTGGCCTGACTGCCACGACTTTATGTGCCTCTACTGTCCTGCACTGACAGCCTCACTCCTGGCCTATGTGTGGCCTCCGGCCCTATGCTGGCCTATCCCCTGTGCTCATCGAGGTGGCTCTGCGGCCCGTCCCCGACACCTACAAGAATAACATTACATTGGTATAATACCCTACCATTTCTATTCACTCCACCTCTCCTTACAGTAACACACCTCCATCGGAGTACACACTACTCACTCGCGCTACAAATCCATGAACTCACTTTCATCTATCGCTCATGGCGCACATTGCTGTATCCAATATCACGGACTTCCACATTCCTCACATATACTTATTCACATCATGGTAATAGACGAATATAATATAATACATCAATCATAATAATCAATCAACATTCTACATACCAGTCATACTGGAAAGACTCTCACTAGTCTTCTCGACCGCTTCCCTTTATGTCCGCCCGATGGGCTCTTATTCACAGGTCCGATCCCTAGGACCTTCTAACTTGCAGTGATAGTAATCCAGCGCTTTCGCCTCATTCAGACTTCCACACCACTCATACACGCATGCTTTTCCCACTTGTCTGCATGAGTTATTTTTACTCTTCCCCTTTCACGTCTTTTCCTATCCGTCTGTCGTGAGCTCTTCTTATTCTACACCCGCTCTGTAGCAATCCCCTTAATTGCACTCACTCCACTCGTGACATCATCCCCCACCCCAAAAAAATTAATGCAATTAATTTCAAATCGCATCAAGATGACTGTCAACGAGTGAGCGTGAGCAATACCTACACTAGAAAAATATCCTAGCAGTTCCCCTAGCATATAAAATACCGAAATCAGGGAAAAATATGGGGATCCGTATGGCCTGCAATATGCATATATGTGTCACATCATGAATAGCTAACTAATCACAATACTTAATACAGAATCAAAAAACCACTCAACCTATCAACCATTCTTCATATCATATTTATAATGTCAATATTTTAAAGTCGACTCATTCACACAGATCCCGTCAATGTTCCTGTCCTCCGATGTATAAGCTCCTGAAATCTTGCCCTAGGCTCGACTAAGGTAGTCGGCGATATGATTGCTGGTTCCTGGAATTGGTTGAATAACGAAGGTGTACGGCTGTAAAGCCAATGCCCATCTAGACAAGCGTGGGCTGGACGAACGATTCTTCGACAAAAATGTCAGTGGCTTGTGGTCTGTCTGGATACAAAATTCTCGTCCCATGAGATAACGTCCTAGTTTCTGGACGGACCAGACAATGGCAAGACACTCACGCTCTATCACAGAATACTTTCTTTCTCTCTGCAATAACTTCCTACTGACATAACATACAGGATGGAGACATTCGTTCTTCTCCTGTAGAAGACAAGCGCCGACACCAGAGTCCGACGCATCCGTTCTGAGGATAAAATTAGATCGAAAATCGGGTAATATCAAAATGGGTGACGATGATAAAGCTTTCACCAAATTATCAAATGATGTCTGACATTCAGACGTCCACTGGACCTTATCGGGTTGTCCCTTCTTAGTAAGGTCAGTAAGAGAAGATGACAAGGAGGAAAAATTTGGAATGAACTTTCTGTAATAATTTAAAATTCCCACTAAGCTTCTGACTTGTTTCTTTGTTTTAGGGATTTGCAACCCTACTAACTTGTCAATTTTTGTTTCTTCAGGTCTCTGAACACCTCTACCCACAATATGTCCTAAGAATATTATCTCTGGACATGCCAAATCCATCTTTGCGGGTTTAGCAGTTAACCCAAAATGACGTAATCGTTGAAAAATTACTGTTAGTGTCTGAATATGATCAGACCATGTCGACGTATGGCATGCTATATCATCAAAGAATGACACGACATTAGGTATGTCCTTCCACAATAGTCTCATTAATCGTGCAAACGTCGCTGGCGCGTTTACCAACCCAAATGGCATGACCTTAAATTGGAATAATCCCATGGGCGTTTGGAACGCCGTGTATTGTTTAGACTCCTCAGTAAGCGGGATTTCCCAATACCCTTTCGTTAAATCTATCTTGGAAAACCACGTGGACCCGGCCAATGAAGCTATTAATTCCTCCTGAAACGGAATAGGCTCCCTATCGCCTACCGTAATAGTGTTCAATCTTCGGAAATCAATACAGAACCGCACCGATCCATCGAGTTTTTTCACGAGGACGATGGGTGATGAATACGGCGATGTTGATGGTTCTATCACATCTAACTTCAGCATTGACTCAACTTCCTTTATGACTCTATCTCTCGAAGAAAAAGGCAGCGGATACGGTCTAAGAAATACTGGCTTATCCGAAGTCAACTTTATTTGGTGCTGGATCACCGTGGTGCGACCCGGCAAATCCGTAACAACATCCGGAAATGACGCTAACAGGGTCTCAAGTTCCCTACTCCTTGAACTCGTAAGGTCAGGGTTAATTTTTACGTCCCTGTAACCTTGTGTCGCAGTTAACTCCGGCAATTGAATTTGTAACTCTTCCTGCGCCTCGGTGTCGCCTACGTCACAGTCCAACTGGTCTACGACCCCCGTACAAGCAGTAGAGAAGACAGTCTCCTCTGGTCTTGTCTGTGCACACAGATACTGTGGTCTCTCATAAAATCTCTGTAGCATATTAACATGGAAAACCTTACTCGCTCCATCAATGTGGATAGCGTAATCTACCTTTGAAACAACTCGCTCAATAACATAAGGGCCTTTCCATGTCATCAATAACTTATTATGGTCCGTAGGTAACAACAGCAGAACCTTGTCTCCTGGCTTAAAAATTCTCAGTTTGGACCCTCTATCTTTATAGTCTTTTGCTCTTTTCGAAGCGATACCAGAAGCTTCTTCTGCTATAGTGCGCGCTGAAGATAGTCTTTCTCTTAAATCAACAAGGTACTGAAACACCGAAATCTGCTCATCGTCTCCCGACGATGGCGACGTCATCATGTCCCGAAGAACATCAGTTGGGCCCCTAGGACTACGACCGTACATCATTTAGAACGGCGAGAATCCCGTTGACTCCTGCCGTACCTCTCTGTACGCGAATAACACTGCAGGGATATATCTATCCCAATCTTTAGGGCGATCAGCAGCTACCTTACGCAGCATCGACTTTAACGTCGAGTTCAATCTCTCGCACATGCCATTAGCCTGCGGATGATAAGGGGTGGTAGTGATGGGTTGTATACTGAATAAGCGGAACAATTCCTTCATCATCTGCGACGTAAATTGCGCGCCCCTATCAGACAGAATTTGCTCTGGTATTCCTACCCTAGCGAAAATTGCAAACAACGCTTCCGCGACTGCTTCAGACGTTATGGTCCGCAGAGGAACCGCCTCTGGCCATCTCGTAGCATTACATATGACCGTTAAGAAAAATCGATTCCCCCTATCGGTCGCTGGGTGAATGGGGCCAACAAGGTCTATCGAGACCTTTTTAAACGGTTCCGAGACCGTGGGGATCTTCTGAAGAGGAGCCTGGGGTGTACGACCCTTATGCGTCGTCTTTTGGCACGCACTGCACGTCTTACAATAGACCTGCACATCTCTGTGGATCGATGGCCAGTAAAAATTTTTAAGAACCCTTTCTTTGGTTCTAGCTATCCCCATATGACCCGCTAATGGGACATCATGTGCCAAATGCAATACTGTTGCGATCAGCAACGCTGGCACAACGACCTGCTTTAAAATGGAGGACGCCGTTACATACTTACGGAACAGAATGCCCGCCTGAACAATAAAGGAGGACGACCCGTTCTTATATCTCCTCGTTTTCTCGGTTCGCGCTTCCCCAAAACATGGGTTTAATGATGGGTCCTCCCTTTGTAATCTCGCCAAGCGCTCTGGCGTGATATCTAGGTTGACCGCTGGCGTCGCCAAAGGTCTAATCTTATCTTTATCCGCTACCCGTCGACGTGTTTCGACCGCGGCGCAAAAGTCAATACCCTTTGATTGCGACCATGCTTGCACGTTCTCATCGGAAGGGGAAACTACCCGTGATACATTCCCAATGATGAGCTGGGCGCCTGGAAAACAACCAACGACTGCTTCGACTTCCCCGCTAAGAAAAGGTGTATCTATCATTATTCTTGCCATGGGTAATTTCTCAATGGCCCCCGAAAATTGGATGCACGGGACAGTCTCACCTGTAAGCTGTGACTCCCGAATGCAATCCCTATGCACTCCCACAACGGTAGATCCTGTATCTCGTAAAACCGAGACCGGTTCGTCCCCAACAAACCCCGGATAAACCCTAAGACCACCTCCTGTATGACATGAATTTATGACGGGGATCTTTCTCCCACAAGGTAAAACACCGGAAGATAATAACTTCTCACAACTGGGACAATTAGAATACTGTCCGCCTCCGTTGTCCGATGTAACAAACGCAGCCGCATGATGAAATTTATTTGGGGAACATGGACTGGAGCTACTGTCCACGTTCGCCGCTATCCTACCTGCAGGGCAGTTCACGCTGATGTGATCTGCTCTTCCGCAGTTCCAACACTTCGCGGCCCTACACTCGCGCGAAAAGTGACCCACGCGCCCGCAAGTCCAACACTCCGCTCCCTGTGCTGCCCTAGGCCTGGGTCCCCGTGACCCCTCGCGACCGGAACTTGAGTCCCTATGCCGTCGGTCATCGGCAAAGGTCACAACTCGCCCCCGGCCATTACCGCGACCTCGGTCAAACTTACCGGATCCATATGCCGGTGATTGGTGATAGCCCCTATGCTGCCCCTGGCCTTGCCCACTATAGGCACCACGCTGACGCGACCTGTCCCTAAGTCCTGCCGGCGACCCCTCGACAACGGCGACGTAGCCAGCATCTTGGACGTACGCCCTGGCGACTGGTTTGGACGGATGCGCCGTACGGTATGCCTCCGCCAACTTAGACGCCTCCTGCACCGTCGCCGGTTCGTTCTCTTTCAGGAAAGCCACCAGATCTTTGTGGCACGACGCGTACAGCTGGTCACGGATCATTAAGTCTTTCAGTTTAGCAAAATCCGTGCCCACATGCGCCAAGTCTATCCAGTTCGCGAAATACTCCGTTAGTCTCGCGACGAAGGCAGCAAAGTCCTCCCTGGTATCTGCACGTGCTCGCCTAAACTGCTCCCGGAAATATTCCTCGGTACGCGCAAATCGGCGAAGCAGCAAAGCCTTCAGCTTATCGTAATCTTGCACGTCTTCGCGCTGTAGCTCTTTAAAGTAGGTTAACGCTCGCCCCTGCAATAGCGATGCCAGGTACGTGGCCCATAATTCCTTATTTTCCCCCCCCCATTGCAATTGTGCGTTCAGTTCGAACCTGTAAAGGAAGGCGTCTATGTCGTCCTTCCGGTCATCGAACGTAGGGAGCTTAATCCTAACGCCACCTTTATTGGGTACCTGCCGCTCAGCCGTTTCCGCTGGCGTATTCTTCTTGAGTTCTAACTCCGCAATCTTTACTTGTGCCTCTATCTCCTTTAACTTTAACTCCCTCTCCTGTTGTAACTCCTTTAACTTAAACTCTCTTTCCTCTTCCTTATCCTTAGCCTCTCTCTCCTGCTCCTGAGCCTTAGCCTCTTTTTCTCGCTCTCTATCCTTAGCACGCTCATCGCGCAAATCCGCCTGCTGTTCTTTAATCCAGCCGCGTAGCTCTTCTCCCTCAAGGCCAAGTTCCTTACCCAACTTCATTAGTTGTTGGAGTTCCGCCATTTCACAGATTTATGGTTATGGTATCTATTATAAGACGACCAACCTGTCGGTATGATCACTACGATCCGACCAGAGACCTGAGATCACACCAGATCTAACAATACCCAGTTCAGAATACAATTCAGAAATTTACCTTTACAGCACAACTAATTCTATATCTACAAAATGTATAGCACTATTAATTATAAAGGAAAAAAGAAACGAAAAGAATGAAGAAATATAGTAGAAGGACCACAAGTACGTCAAGGACAACGAACCAGACTAGGACAAAGCTTCTACAAAAGAAAATATAATGGAAAAAAAATGCAACCTACTACGCCGATTACACAACACGGTACGAACAAGAACAGAGTCTGAAAAAAAAAGAACGTATCTACAGATAGGGAGGAGAAGGACAAGAGAAACGTCTTCCTAAAACACGAGGGAGATAGAACGCTACAATCTAAACAAAAATACAGGTCCCTATAGAACTGTTCGCTGTGATGAACGAAGTTCCAAATTTAGCCCACCTCCCGAAGAGGACAAACTACGCTCACCACAGCAAACCCGCACCACCGCCCGTATAACCTATAACGACCACAAAAACAGCAAAAACAGGGAAAAAGACAGATTAAAGGAACAGCCCAAAATCCAGGGCACAAAAATTTTGACTTTCACTTAACTTTTGAAATTTTGAGTAAAACTCCTCCCTTTAATCGTAGCTCTGGCTGCTTGTCTCCTCAGGCTGCACGCACACACTCTGGAAAGTTTAAATACACATTAATACCTATTCATAGCAATACATGTATCAATACATATTCATCAATATACATAAATCATATCATGAAATGTCCATTCATCCAACGAACAAGACAGCACAAATACCTACTACTAACTAACTACAACTAAATATTACGAAAATGGACGAGTCACAATGGACGAGCCCCCAATGTCACAAATCCCAGACTGGGAAATGTAATAGTTTATGACAGGACGACAATCACGAACAAACAAGTTTAACACTTAACAAAACAATCCATCAGACTCACACATTTATTAAACCTAATTATACATATAATAGCGCAATTCCATACATTATATCATTGAAATGAACTGCCGTACAACGGCCTTATTCTCACACACACTCTCCCTCGGATCCACAATCCGGTAGTTACTCCTAAAGGCACTTCGGCCTCAGCCTCTCCCCTCAGGGTCTTAATAGTACATTAATGATTCACTGGCACCGCAGTCTCTCAATATCACCTTCCTATTGTCATACACCTTAGCACTCCCCTAGCACCTCAGCAGGGCAATAACACATTATTATTTCCATAGCCATCAACATGGCAACAACATAATATCAGTTCACTAGCCTATCAACATGGCAACAATATAGTATCTCATTCACTCTCATATCTACGTCCCTGTCCGTGGCCTGACTGCCACGACTTTATGTGCCTCTACTGTCCTGCACTGACAGCCTCACTCCTGGCCTATGTGTGGCCTCCGGCCCTATGCTGGCCTATCCCCTGTGCTCATCGAGGTGGCTCTGCGGCCCGTCCCCGACACCTACAAGAATAACATTACATTGGTATAATACCCTACCATTTCTATTCACTCCACCTCTCCTTACAGTAACACACCTCCATCGGAGTACACACTACTCACTCGCGCTACAAATCCATGAACTCACTTTCATCTATCGCTCATGGCGCACATTGCTATATCCAATATCACGGACTTCCACATTCCTCACATATACTTATTCACATCATGGTAATAGACGAATATAATATAATACATCAATCATAATAATCAATCAACATTCTACATACCAGTCATACTGGAAAGACTCTCACTAGTCTTCTCGACCGCTTCCCTTTATGTCCGCCCGATGGGCTCTTATTCACAGGTCCGATCCCTAGGACCTTCTAACTTGCAGTGATAGTAATCCAGCGCTTTCGCCTCATTCAGACTTCCACACCACTCATACACGCACGCTTTTCCCACTTGTCTGCATGAGTTATTTTTACTCTTCACCTTTCACGTCTTTTCCTATCCGTCTGTCGTGAGCTCTTCTTATTCTACACCCGCTCTGTAGCAATCCCCTTAATTGCACTCACTCCACTCGTGACAGAACCGGTCTCGGTTTTACGAGATACGGGATCTACCGTTGTGGGAGTGCATAGAGACTGCATTCGGGATTCACAGCTTACAGGTGAGACTGTCCCGTGCATCCAATTTTCGGGGGCCATTGAGAAATTACCCATGGCAAGAATAATGATAGATACACCTTTCCTTAGCGGGGAAGTCGAAGCAGTCGTTGGTTGTTTTCCAGGCGCCCAGCTCATCATTGGGAATGTATCACGGGTGGTTTCCCCTTCCGATGAGAACGTGCAAGCATGGTCGCAATCAAAAGGTATTGACTTTTGCGCCGCGGTCGAAACACGTCGACGGGTAGCTGATAAAGATAAGATTAGACCTTTGGCGACGCCAGCGGTCAACCTAGATATCACGCCAGAGCGCTTGGCGAGATTACAAAGGGAGGACCCATCATTAAACCCATGTTTTGGGGAAGCGCGAACCGAGAAAACAAGGAAATATAGGAACGGGTCATCTTCTTTTTTTGTCCAGGGGGGCATTCTGTTCCGTATGTACGTCACAGTGGCTTCCGTTCAAAAGCAGGTCGTCGTGCCACGGTCGTTGATTGCTACAGTATTGCGTCTGGCCCATGATGTTCCATTAGCGGGTCATATGGGAAGTACTAGAACCAAGGAGAGAGTTCTGAAAGATTTTTATTGGCCGTCAGTATACAGAGATGTGCGGTTATATTGTAAGACGTGCAGTGCGTGCCAAAAGACGACGCATAGGGGTCGTACACCCCAGGCTCCTCTTCAAAAGATCCCCACGGTTTCGGAACCGTTTAAAAAGGTTTCGATAGACCTTGTTGATTTAAGAGAAAGAGTATCTTCAGCGCGCACTAGGGCAGAAGAAGCGTCTGGTATCGCTTCGAAAAGAGCAAAAGACTATAAAGATAGAGGTTCCAAACTGAGAATTTTTAAGCCAGGAGACAAGGTCCTATTGTTGTTACCTACGGACCATAATAAGTTATTGATGACATGGAAAGGTCCTTATGTTATTGAGCAAGTTGTTTCGAAGGTATGTTACGCTATCCACATTGATGGATCAAGTAAGGTTTTCCATGTTGATATGCTGCAGAGGTTTCATGAGAGACCAGAGTATCTGTATTCTCGTACTGGTGTTGAAGGACATACCTAATGTCGTGTCATTCTTTGATGATATAGCATGCCATACGTCGACATGGTCTGATCATATTCAGACACTAACAGTAATTTTTCAACGATTACGTCATTTTGGGTTAACTGCTAAACCCGCAAAGATGGATTTGGCATGTCCAGAGATAATATTCTTAGGACATATTGTGGGTAGAGGTGTTCAGAGACCTGAAGTAACAAAAATTGACAAGTTAGTAGGGTTGCAAATCCCTAAAACAAAGAAACAAGTCAGAAGCTTAGTGGGAATTTTAAATTATTACAGAAAGTTCATTCCAAATTTTTCCTCCTTGTCATCTTCTCTTACTGACCTTACTAAGAAGGGACAACCCGATAAGGTCCAGTGGACGTCTGAGTGTCAGACATCATTTGATAATTTGGTGACAGCATTATCATCGTCACCCATTCTGATATTACCCGATTTTCGATCTAATTTTATCCTCAGAACGGATGCGTCGGACTCTGGTGTCGGCGCTTGTCTTCTACAGGAGAAGAACGAATGTCTCCATCCTGTATGTTATGTCAGTAGGAAGTTATTGCAGAGAGAAAGAAAGTATTCTGTGATAGAGCGTGAGTGTCTTGCCATTGTCTGGTCCGTCCAGAAACTAGGACGTTATCTCATGGGACGAGAATTTTGTATCCAGACAGACCACAAGCCACTGACATTTTTGTCGAAGAATCGTTCGTCCAGCCCACGCTTGTCTAGATGGGCATTGGCTTTACAGTCGTACACCTTCGTTATTCAACCAATTCCAGGAACCAGCAATCATATCGCCGACTACCTTAGTCGAGCCTAGGGCAAGATTTCAGGAGCTTATACATCGGAGGACAGGAACATTGACAGGATCTGTGTGAATGAGTCGACTTTAGAATATTGACATTATAAATATGATATGAAGAATGGTTGAGAGGTTGATTGGTTTTTGATTCTGTATTAAGTATTGTGTTTAGTTAGCTATTCATGATGTGACACATATATGCATATTACAGGCCATATTGATCCCCATATTTTCCCCTGATTTCGGTAGTTTATATACTAGGGGAACTGCTAGGTCATTTTTTTAGTGTACGTATTGCTCACGCTCACTCGTTGACAGTCATCTTGATGCGATTTGAAATTAATTGCATTAATTTTTTTGGGGTGGAGGATGATGTCACGAGTGGAGTGAGTGCAATTAAGGGGATTGCTACAGAGCGGGTGTAGAATAAGAAGAGCTCACGACAGACGGATAGGAAAAGACGTGAAAGGGGAAGAGTAAAAATAACTCATGCAGACAAGTGGGAAAAGCGTGCGTGTATGAGTGGTGTGGAAGTCTGAATGAGGCGAAAGCGCTGGATTACTATCACTGCAAGTTAGAAGGTCCGACGGAGCGGACCTGTGAATAAGAGCCCATCGGGCGGACATAAAGGGAAGCAGTCGAGAAGACTAGTGAGTCTTTCCAGTTATGACTGGTATGTAGAACGTTGATTGATTATTATGATTGATGTATTATATTATATTCGTCTATTACCATGATGTGAATAAGTATATGTGAGGAATGTGGAAGTCCTTGATATTGGATATAGCAATGTGCGCCACGAGCGATAGATGAAAGTGAGTTCATGGATTTGTAGCGCGAGTGAGTAGGGTGTACTCCGATGGAAGTGTGTTACCGTAAGATGTGTGGTGGGTGAAAGGTGAACTAGTGTGTGTACGCTTCATGGGTTGTAAGGAGAGTTGGAGTGAATAGAAATGGTAGGGTATTATACCAATGTAATGTTATTCTTGTAGGTGTCGGGGACGGGCCGCAGAGCCACCTCGATGAGCACAGGGGATAGGCCAGCATAGGGCCGGAGGCCACACATAGGCCAGAAGTGAGGCTGTCAGTGCAGGACAGTAGAGGCACATAAAGTCGTGGCAGTCAGGCCACGGACAGGGACGTAGATATGAGAGTGAATGAGATACTATATTGTTGCCATGTTGATAGGCTAGTGAACTGATACTATGTTGTTGCCATGTTGATGGCTATGGAAATAATAATGTGTTTGTTACGGATTCAAGGAAGGGTGTGCACTCCAATTGTAATGAATGGATTTCCTTGTTATCGTAATGGTGTGTTGGGGGTGTTGTTCGACTGCATATTTTTAATAGTAATATTGAATTTAATTCTTAACTTGCAGACCCATGCCAATTACTAAGGAACAAGTGGATAAATTCAACAACAGGGCCTGCAGGGCCACATTTTATTTACGTTAAGTTTACTAACAATTTCGACTAGAGATCTAATATGTAGTAATGATAAATATCAGCAGCATCAATTTCATAATCAATAAATACGTCATTACAAGTCTAGCTCTAGGTTTCCTACAAAATCATTTAACTTCTGTTCTTGCTAATTATCTAAATACTAATTATATATCTCTAAAATCTGGTCTGCTTATTGTATGGCAATCAATATACTAGACTAGTATAGAGTCCAGTCTCTGGAGACATAAGGTCATCTCAGATATTTAGATATCCAGATCCAAAGTTACAGGTCTAGATCTAGATCTTGCCCGTCGAAGTGACGTCGGCATAGTTAAATATTATATAGACTCTAGATAGGCCTATATCTAGATCAAGGATGGACTGGCAACTCCCAGCCTCACCCAGACAATTCAATTACAATTAGACTCTAGATCTATATGATTCACACATTAGTACGAGTTGCAATTCTAGAATTCACAGCTAGATCTAGTCTATGTATTTAGCATCTTGCAATGTTCAGCAAGCACTCCGGGTAGATCTATGCACCAAGTGATCAATACTCCTACTGGATAACTGTCATGCTTTCGCCTCCTATTCACTGTCAAAACATCACGAGCCTCGGTCAGATCTTACTTACGATTGTTCTGGCGCTAAGGCCAGAAACAGTAGATAAAGGCGGTGTCATATTCAATGAGCCATGGATTAGTGACAAGACATTCGTCGAGCCATGCTGTTCATAATAAATGGATTCATTCAAGCAGAATCGACGCTGAGACCATCACCCACGGAAGTCTGGCATGGAATGAATAACTAGTGCCGCCAGCCCGCTCTGCAAGCAGCACGATTTACTACGCGTTGAAGCAAGAGGAAATATAATCCCCTTAGGAAAGTGAAACTGGGGCGCTAATCTTTCGTCTAAGCCCTACTGGTTTTTATTTAACTCTTTCCTACTTCCTAATATGTATGTTTTCTTATTCTTATCAATCCACGAAGATTTCTAGACGTGGATGTTAACTTTGTCTATGCAAATTAGTTAAAAGTTAAAATTTGACACAGCAGACGACAATTCTTTAAGGCCACTCTGATAGATATTTTGGGTTTTCACAAAAGTTAAATTTTACTCCAAGGCAAGGGAAATTAATCTTGATATCTTACTCTAGGTTATATTAAATTAAGTTATTTCCCCTTGACCGTATTTGATTCTGACATCCCCCACCCCAGTGGAAATTTTAAGAAAAATTTACACGATAGGATCGAAGAAACTCGACAGTCATGAAAATGACACTGATACTGAGTTGGGGGCTTAGTACCAAATTATAAAAGTAAGCCCTAAGATGGATAAAAATTTAACCAAGAACGTGCATATGGATGGACAAATAAAATTTTACACAATTATTTATGGCAACGTTCTGTAGAATCTCATCTATGACGTATATTCTCATTTCATACAATCACACTTCTCATAAACATTTATAATAATAATGATTACTTAACTGTATACTCTTGAATTAAAGTATAATTATATCCACACAGTCACGCCTCACTGAAGAACCATACTCATAATTGTTATGTCAACACATATATTGATACATGTATGCACATTCACAAATAATATAATATTAAGTAAATTATTGTGGCATCCTATGGCAGCAGTAGCTCTGGTTGCTTGGTTTGCCATGACTCCATCTCATTGACCCGCAGACAAGGGCGTCAGGTTTGTCAGTAGCTCAGGTCACAGTCCGGAATGACGCTGGTGGAAAGAGGATATTCACAAGAAAGAATGTAAAAATTGTTCATAAATTAGTGAACAATATAATGTGAATCCATCCACCGTCCAGAAATGAGGTGGAGAAGCGCCATCCAACCCCAATACAAGACAGACTCTTTAACAGAGTAATGAAAATTTTGGTCTGTCTTACTTTTTACAACGAATTTCCGTATAATGAAGCCGAAACAACCAAAACGACGAAAAGTTAATTAGCTTAACGTTTACATTCCAAATTCGCGTAGTGCTGCCTCAAATACAACACTAGTATAGAACTTTCTCAATTCAATAACAATATGATTTAATTTATTTAATCTCCGTATCGAATCCGGTATAGATGAGATGGCACGAGGCGATAGCTAGTTAATCTAATGCGCTTTACGCAAGCCATGCACACGTCAAGTGTCACAGTCATCTCGGTATATAGTCATATCTGTATTATGTTAGCTGGTCCACGGAACGCGGACAGCCTAAGACATAATCGGTTGTATAAAAAAAACAACACTCTTCTTCACAACTTCTTAAAATGCGACCACGCAGTGTCCTCTGTTACCACTGCAAAATATCTCGCAACGCGACGAATCAGTGTCCTCTGTTACCACTGTCAAAATTATATCACTCAACGCGACAAATCAGTGTTCTCTGTTAGCACTGGAAAAACTCTCAAAACGCGAAAATTCCCTTTCTTACCGGTCGGTCTTACACTGCCCGTCGGTCTTACACTGCCTGCGGCCTTACACTGCCCATAGGTCTTACACTGCATCTCCGCGTCTTACACTGCCTGCGGCCTTACACTGCCCTGAGGCCTTACACTGCCCTGTGGGGCTTACAATGCCTGTAAGAAGGTTCAACTCTCTCTCTCTCTCAATATACCACGTGTCTTTTATAATGACATTACCTCAATACTGATACGAACAAGTCCCATGAGACAATAAACTCTTTGCTCCTCGGGCGGCCGCACAGCCGAAAATAATACCAATATTCACCACACATCACTCATCTCTCACTTCACATAAATTACTTCCCATACAACAGTCTTCCACTGTCCTCTCGGGAGCTCATCAATTTAAAGACGAATCGGTTATATCACACTAACCCAGAACTGGCAGTATTAACTGCACGGGTTCTAATAATTCACTTAATGTCAATAATCCAGATTAAAATTCAACGTGGTTTTAGCACGTGAAATATTTCAGGCATATATTGTAAATCATAGCAATGTCAATATAATAGTTTAAACTTTATAAGGAAGAAAAAAAAATACACTGAACAGGACGCTAGACTAACAAGCAAGACGAACGATAACAGACCCTACAGCCCTAACTTATTTACAAGATAGTATTAAGAAAAAGGACAGGAGAGACATCTTCCTAAAGAAAGGGAGGAAGCAAAGAACGCCACAATCTATACGAATAAATGGATCCCTACAGAACTATTCATAGTAAAGCAAATCACCCCGAGTTATCTATAGCCAACGATACACGTTCTGCACCCGATTGGCAAAGAAGATTAGCTAAACTACGATCCCATCCAACCACCCGCTAAACTAAACTGAACATGCAAAAAGATAAAAAGCCTGTAAAATGATGAGGAAGGAAAACACCTCAACCTCCCCAAAAATCGACACTCGGATGGTTCACTTAACTTTTTTTTTTAAAGGAATTTAGATGGTGGGTTCCTCAATCCATAGCTCGCATTCCCAAGTCCAAAGGTCTCGTTTTCTGTCACAGGTAGATAGATGTCTGATGGATGTTGTCCCTCGCCGTGATCGTCGGGTCAATGGGATTGACAGAACATCATATGAAATTCAAGCAAAAATTTTATATTAATAGATCTATACAATGTATATCATCGACATGTCTCTAGATCTCTAGATCTTGATTTGAAATCACAATCTTATAAAGTTACATTATGAAATACTCAAATAGCTAACAAATCTCCAACTAGAATCTAGATAGATCTAGATCTAAATCTCTCCATATATGTTAAGAAATAGTGTCCCTTTTATTAGATCTAGATCATCTTATTAGATCCAGATTCTATATTAGAATCCATATTATTTCTTCTCTCAATAATAGCTAGAGTCTATCTCCTTACTAACTTAATTTTTTTAAGAGTGCCCCTATCTAATTGTTAAGTTATGATAATAAATGTTCTTTAGGGGGTCCCTCTCCAGTGTTACGGATTCAAGGAAGGGTGTGCACTCCAATTGTAATGAATGGATTTCCTTGTTATCGTAATGGTGTGTTGGGGGTGTTGTTCGACTGCATATTTTTAATAGTAATATTGAATTTAATTCTTAACTTGCAGACCCATGCCAATTACTAAGGAACAAGTGGATAAATTCAACAACAGGGCCTGCAGGGCCACATTTTATTTACGTTAAGTTTACTAACAATTTCGACTAGAGATCTAATATGTAGTAATGATAAATATCAGCAGCATCAATTTCATAATCAATAAATACGTCATTACAAGTCTAGCTCTAGGTTTCCTACAAAATCATTTAACTTCTGTTCTTGCTAATTATCTAAATACTAATTATATATCTCTAAAATCTGGTCTGCTTATTGTATGGCAATCAATATACTAGACTAGTATAGAGTCCAGTCTCTGGAGACATAAGGTCATCTCAGATATTTAGATATCCAGATCCAAAGTTACAGGTCTAGATCTAGATCTTGCCCGTCGAAGTGACGTCGGCATAGTTAAATATTATATAGACTCTAGATAGGCCTATATCTAGATCAAGGATGGACTGGCAACTCCCAGCCTCACCCAGACAATTCAATTACAATTAGACTCTAGATCTATATGATTCACACATTAGTACGAGTTGCAATTCTAGAATTCACAGCTAGATCTAGTCTATGTATTTAGCATCTTGCAATGTTCAGCAAGCACTCCGGGTAGATCTATGCACCAAGTGATCAATACTCCTACTGGATAACTGTCATGCTTTCGCCTCCTATTCACTGTCAAAACATCACGAGCCTCGGTCAGATCTTACTTACGATTGTTCTGGCGCTAAGGCCAGAAACAGTAGATAAAGGCGGTGTCATATTCAATGAGCCATGGATTAGTGACAAGACATTCGTCGAGCCATGCTGTTCATAATAAATGGATTCATTCAAGCAGAATCGACGCTGAGACCATCACCCACGGAAGTCTGGCATGGAATGAATAACTAGTGCCGCCAGCCCGCTCTGCAAGCAGCACGATTTACTACGCGTTGAAGCAAGAGGAAATATAATCCCCTTAGGAAAGTGAAACTGGGGCGCTAATCTTTCGTCTAAGCCCTACTGGTTTTTATTTAACTCTTTCCTACTTCCTAATATGTATGTTTTCTTATTCTTATCAATCCACGAAGATTTCTAGACGTGGATGTTAACTTTGTCTATGCAAATTAGTTAAAAGTTAAAATTTGACACAGCAGACGACAATTCTTTAAGGCCACTCTGATAGATATTTTGGGTTTTCACAAAAGTTAAATTTTACTCCAAGGCAAGGGAAATTAATCTTGATATCTTACTCTAGGTTATATTAAATTAAGTTATTTCCCCTTGACCGTATTTGATTCTGACAGTGTTATTGCCCTGCTGAGGTGCGAGGGGAATGCTAAGGTGTATGACAATAGGAAGGTGATATTGAGAGACTGCGGTGCCAGTAAATTATTAATGTGCTATTAAGACCCTGAGGGGAGAGGCTGAGGCCGAAGTGCCTTTAGGAGTAACTACCGGATTGTGGATCCGAGGGAGAGTGTGTGTGAGAATAAGGCCGTTGTACGGCAGTCACTTCAATAATATAATGTATGTAATTGCGCTATTATATGTATAATTATGTTTAATAAATGTGTGAGTCTGATGGGCTGTTTCGTTAAGTGTTAAACTTGTTTGTTCGTGATTGTCGTCCTGTCATAACTATTACATCTCCCAGTCTGGGATTTGTGACAGTCGTCACTGTTCTTTATCAATTTCTTTAGTCATGCCGTGCAGGTCCATCTTGACAGTTGCATCAGCATCCAGTTTTTACATCTTATTTTCCTGTCAAAGGCTGAAATAACAACAACAACAACAACAACAAATAAATTCATGTTCTAGTTAGGATTTGGGCTTGGGATACCGCCTTTATGATTACCTAGTCGTCCCGGTCACTACACAATTATCTGAAATTTTTTTTTAGTTTTTTTTTTTTTTTTATGGTGTTTTGGGATGAAAAGCTCACCCTAAGGGCCGGTCCGCACTACAACTTTTAGTTGATCAACTAAAAGTTGTAGTGCGGTACCGGCCTAATCAGACAAACACGTTGCATCGTTCAACAGTTTCGTTGTTTTTTTTTTCGTTGAATTATTCCGAAGTTGTAAACGACAGCCCATATCCGCCTAAATCACCAATGTTTATTCGAAGTAAAGAGTTTTCTTTGATTTTCAAAAAAAACATTGAAAAATGACTTAGGGAATTATGGAATGACCGTGACGTAGTATTCCTTGACTCTTCAACGCAATCTTTTCAAAGTTGATTATCATCCTAATGCAATATGGACAGTCAGTGATACAAGGAGAGCGCTTTCAAGTTTTTCCAACCGCTGCTGGAACTACGATTTTCAGGCAATTTCACAGACCATAGAAGTGGATCATGTCGACATGTCTCATGTTGCAGCGTTTCCCCAACTCGCTGTCTGACCACCGTAAGAGAGGTAAGACGAATGACACTGTACAATGTAATGGTGTTGCCTCTGAATATCATCATACGATAAAGGACGTAAGGCCTCCAATGTAATGATGAAAGGCTTTTTAACCGGTGAGCCGTAAGTTCCGTAGAATATCTTATTACGCATAGAAAGACGTAAATGTGCACGAGGGCACATTTCAAAAAGTCGATAAGTTCGCTGTATTTTCAATACTTTCGTTGATTTTGAGCAACTGAGTTGAACGGATGCAAGTGCTCCGACTGTTTGAGCCAAAAAAAAAAAAGCCCATTTTCTCCGAGTAGAATTAAAAAGTATGACAGGAAAATTTTCGTTCTGCCCCTCAATTTACACATTGGTGATCGAGACTCAACTTTTACGCATAATCATGTATATCCCCCGAGTCAGCCGGCAAACTAGGAATAATAATATTGGCAATTATAATCGATGAATTTCTAGACCAGAGCAAAGACAACCGTAACAACTGTTTAGATGCATCTAAAATTTTGAATTGCCTAATTTTATTCAAAAGTGAATAAAGTTAACAAACAAAGAACTTTTTTATTTTCAACTTCAGCTGCTAATTATCTGTAGTTTGGATAAATCCTATGCCTTCTGTCTTCACAACTTGTCTAAAGAATTGATTGATTGATTAATTGATTGATGGGAATAGAATCCTGGCACATCTTCTGGCATCCCCATAAATGCTCCTGTCCTCGCTCCAATATCCATTTGAAAGTTATTCTACTAATTGTCCCAGTGGCCAGCTTGTTCCATATTTATCGGGTTCGTTCGGCCTCGTCGCATATTCTTCCCTCGCCCATTCGGTATCCCGTCTCCATCATTCTGGTTATGAGGAGCACCTCAGCGTCTTCATCTGCTCGATCTGCATGAGCTCATTATTATATCAGTATAAACAAAAACAAAACAAAACAAAAGTCACATTCTCCAGGAGTGGTCCTGATTAATTACCTTTGTGTGTCATTACCAGCACTTCAAGTTGCAGAGCAACTCATGGCCAATGGCGTGAACATCATTGTCGTCGGTGTGGGCCCCTGTCTGGATACAGAACTCCTAATGAACCTGGCCAGTAATCCTTTGGCTACCATTCATGTCGACAACTATTCCGAGCTGAGCAGCGCTTTCTCATTGGTTGCCAATCTTACTACATGTGACTGTAGGTGACATTTGATTGGTTTGTGTTGCCATCTCACTGTTTCTGTATAACCTACATTAGCCTTTTCGGTGTTACAGCCCGTGTACATAGTGGCAAATTACATTACCCGAAAATCACTCTGAAACTCATGGAAAAGAAATTATAAGCCCGTCGTTCGTATTCGCGTAATACTTTATCACAGATCCAACCTATGCCCGATCGCACATATTTAGGGCATTGCCGGCGACGGTATGGAGGTCTATGATACTGAAAGGGTTAATACACGACACTAATACTGATAACGTGAAAAGAGAAAGGAGACATACGTGTATTATGCTCCTTATCCAGCCACTTCTTTATAAATAAACCACTATATTCATTAATCCTTCAGTTATTGTGAGACCAGCTGTTCGCACAAAATTTATAATTATTATGTGATTTGAATAGAACAGTGGTTTTCAACGTAGGCGAGATCTCTCTCCGGGGGGGGCGACTTTGATATCGGTTGGGGGGGGGGGTAAAGGGTGCTAAGCGGATGAAAACGACGAAGGGGGGGGGGTGAAAAATAATTGGAGTGGAGTGGGGTGCTTGGAAACGGTTGAGAGCCACTGGACTAGAAGAAGTACGGATACCTGTACTGACTACAGAATAATATAGAAAGTGTCATAGTAATAGATCTGATCTTAGCATACAAAAAAGGAAAAACAGCTTTTGTCAGTGAAACCTCAAGCGATGACATCGACCTCTTTGAAGCTGAATGCTGATGGACAAGGTGGTTTAGAGACAAGGTGCTCGCTTCTCTTGCCGAAGGTACCGGGTTTGAATCTCGGTAGGGGTAGGCATGTTGGAATTTAGGTATTTTTCTCACATTTTCCTGTCCCTGATCCTATGGTAGGTAGGATCGAGCACCTGGATTTCTCGTATAAGGACGAAAACCTCAGAGGGCATGTGTGCACGTCCCGCACGTTGAAGGTACCTTGGCAGTTGGAAATCAAGAAGAGCAGGCCGAACAGGCCGCTGCCAGGGCAAAATTAAATAAAATGTATCCCTACCCCCCCCCCCCCCCCCAAAGGCGACCAGTGCTGTGGGGACGACGTGTGTGCTGCTCTACTTGTAACTGGGCAGCAATGACAATCGGGCAAATTCCCCCCAATGGGATTAAAGAGGTATACAAAATACAAAATACAAAATACAAAATACAAAAAATAAATTTCCAATTCCAAAGAGAAAGGAATGATCCTCTGTAGGGAATCAAAATAGTGAGAAATAATTTAGGAATGTCTGCCTTATGATTCAAAGTTGTTCCATTATGAAAAGAAGAGTTATTGAGTTGTGATTAATTTAAGAAAATATGTGTTGTTTTATTTTTCATCTATTTCAGCGGCAGGCTTTCTCGGCAACAGTTGTGAGAATCCAGTACGAGTGTCTTTGTCCTTATCATCTGCCATTATCGTTTTCATTGGTACTGGAATTTCGTCATGGTCATTCCAAAATTGCCTAAGTCACTTTTTGATGCTTTTTTGGAAATCAAAGAAAACTGTTTACTTCGAATACAAATTGGTGATTTTGGCAGATCTAGACACGGTGGTTTAGAGGCAAGGTGCTCACCTCTCATGTCGAAGGTACTGGTTTCGATTCCCGGTCTGTGCAGGCATGTGCGAATATTTTTTTTGGGGGGGGGGGCATTCCTGTCCCTGGATTCTATGGTAGGTAGGATGGAGCAGCTAGTCTTCTCGGATATGGACGAAAAATCCGTAGGGCCCGTGTGCACTTTGGCAATTGAAAGACGAGAAGAGCCGGCCGAACAAGGCCGTTACCGGGGCAAAAAATCCCTACCACAAAAACAGACAGAAACAAGAACAAGAAAAATAAAAACCAAAGAATGTGAGGTATAAATGCCAGGAGCAGCGAAACCTCCTAAAATACAGACCTACTCACGAGATGTGGATGTTTAAACACTCGGAATATGCCAACAAAACAAAACAATGTATCCGTTGAACGGTGCAATGTGTTTGACTGATTAGGGTGAGCATTTCCTCCCAATACCCCCCACCCCCCAACCCCACCCTACTCAAAAAAAATAAATCTCAGGCAATTGTGGAATGACTGTTACGATTTGTAATGACTGTTCGGTGGTAGATTTGAATACTAGGCTCATTTTCTGTAGACATGTCGATGATACGTGCACATTTTAAATGTTTCATCGTTATAGGACGGTAATCTTTTTTCTTTTGCAAATGGCAATTTTCACAAAATTCGTTCCCTGATTCGGATGGATGGATGGATGGGTGAATGGATGGGCGGATGGATGAGTGGATAGATGGATGGATGGATAGACGGACGAATGGATGGATAGATAGACGGACGAACGGAGGGATGGGTGGATAGACGAACGGATGGACGGATGAATGGATGGATGGATGGATAGATGGGTGGGTGGGTAGTTTGGTGGGTGGATGGACGGATTAGTGGGTAGGTGGATGGATGGATGGATGGCTGGATGGATGGATGGATGGATGGATGCATAGTTTTTATCGGAGATGGTGAGTAGATGAGCGTATCGCTGGGTAGATAATTATAGCATTCAATCATTCATGACCACATCCTATGATATATTCAACTAGTTTCATAAATGTTATTATCACTAACAGATCCATCTCCACTTGTGGCCCTCAAGTACCCCGCAGACAAGGAGACAACCCCCGACGAGATCCGAGGAGAACTAACTTCAATCATCAATTTCTCCAAAGTTGCTGGAAGGTCTGAGGGGACAAAATGTTTTTGTCTGTACCAGGTGGCTCTCAACGTGGATGATATCTCTTCCCGGGAGGGGTGGGGTGCGCGGTTTTGATTTCCGGGGTGGCGAAAACAAAGAAAAGTGCAACAAGGGAGAAAAACAATGTAGGCGGGGGGTGGGGGGGGGGGGAGGGCGATTCGGGGGCAAATAAGTGGCACACACTGACTTGTTCAACAGCACACGTTTTATAATAGAAAAGGTTGTGTTGTTGTTTTTTTTGTATTTGATACAGAATGCTTTCGGTTTTATAATGTACTAGCTGAGGTCCTCGGCCCTGCCCGGGATAAATCGGTTTGGATGTTGGCTTCATCTGGCCTGTTACTATTTGTTTATTTTATTTTTGTTTGTTTGTTTTTACACTGATGTGAGACTTCTATTAAAAACTGTGCACCCTTACATCCATTCTGATGTACCATATAAAATTTGAAGTCTGAGTGTTGAGTGGTTCAGAAGCCTTTTGCAACGAAAAATCTCAAGTCCACAAATATATATTACTAGCTGAGGTCCCCCGGCCCTGCCCGGGATAAATCGGTTTGAATATTGGTTTCAGTTATGGACCTGCTTCATCTGGCCTGTTCCTATTTGTTTATTTTATTTTTGTTTGTTTGTTTTTAAATAAGTCTTACTGCTCTGCCTTTGTGAGTTGACACTCTGCGCATCCCGTACAACAGCATGATTTGCGCACGGGTTAATGTGTTTGATAGTGAACACATCGCAGGAAGTGATAACGAAACCTTAAAATGGCGAACCATGGCTCGAAATAGATCTAAATGATGGCGAAACAATAAATTTCCAATAAAAAAAACTACACCGATTTAAGACTTCTATTAAAAACTGTCCGCACTTGCATCCATTCTGATGCACCATATAAAATTTGAAGTCTGACTGTTGAGCGGTTCAGAAGCCTTTTGCAACGAAAAATCTCAAGTCCACAAATATATATAGTATAGATAATCAACACGCCTATCGTCATAAATAAACTTTTGAAGAACTTGAGTTACAATTTTCGCGTTGTCTGTCTTCTTGTGACATGTGTATATGTCGGATTTGAGGAGAGATTTGGGAGGAGGCGGGCATGAACGATATTTTGGAGCCTAAAGCAGCTGTGTTTTCATGTGTACAGAAACGGAAACGTCAAATATCCATCAAGCAGTACTAAAATGAAAGAATGTTTCCACATGTGTCTGGAAACAGCTTTGCCCTACACATAAAAACGTTCTTTTTTTTTCACTGCTGAATGGGTTCTTGGCGTTTCAGTTGCCGTTTCCGTTTCCGTACACATGAAAACGCAGCTTAAGGGGGCGATTGCCTGAGAAAGGTTTTGAGAATCATTGGTCTATATTTTAAAAGCAGGACCTAAGACTTGCACAAATAATGAGAAAATAAAATAAAATGCACATTGGTCATACTGTTGTAAGTTACATGCTTTTCCTTATTAAACGACATACATGCATTTACACGGTGGATTCTGGGATTTCCTGACTTGAATCCTATATAACAATATCCCACATTGTTTCTTCAAGAAGTGTAAATGCCAAGGGCAGCAAACCTCCTAAAATAAAGACCTAACCTACCAGTCCCCCAACTCCAAACTGGGAAAGAATGTACTCTAAATACACGTGTGTCTGTATATGAAATGAAATGCCAGTACACAGAAATATAAGGGCGACAACAAATTAACAGTTCACTAAAAACAAATAAACAAACTGCTGCTTCAGACTGAATCCGGATATTCAGATCTTTATTTTAGGAGGCTTGATATAATGTTAAATTAATGATACAGAATTAGTTCTACCGCAACTAAAACTAAAAAAAATGGCCAGCATTTTCCTACAGCGATTGAAATTATAATTACAAAGTAAATGACTTAGTCAAGGGCTACAGCGATAGCTGAACAGTGTTCAAAATTCAATCTTTTCTTTAGATTGGCTTTTTAAAATACGGCATTGTTCATAACTTCCGTGCATTCACCTTTGGTACCGGTGCAAAATGTATGCATAGAAAATGTGCTAACTGTCTCATCTTATTTCATCTAGTATTTTTGGTTTAATTAAGTTGAAAGTGTATTGGGGCTCTGCTTTGAAGAAAATTGTTTGAAGGCTATAACCACTGAGAACATAATTAATTATGGTAGTGTTTTGTCTTACAAACTTTAGTCATTTCCAAACATGCTTTCATGACAATTTTATGCTTAGAGATTAGAAAATGGCTGGACAACCAAACAGACATGCAGACAAGATGACAAATTCTTTGGTGACCTTCCTTACTGATTCCTGCACCAGTTGTTGTATCTCCGTCTCAGGGCAAAATTTTTAACATTTTATGTATTCTTGTAGGCCAGGTGAATACTGCTTCGGAATTGAGTCTGAGCACACTATTATCTTATTAAGTTTGTAACTAAAGATGTAAATTTTCAAGTGTTTTTCTTTCTTTTTCATAATCATTTGTCTAGTGACTTCGATGAAAAATAATAAGTCTGCTCTTATTCCACGAAATTCAAAACTAAAACAAAACTGGTACCCACTGACATAATGCAGCATCAACATTTTTATAACTGATGTGTTTTTAAGGGTATGAAATCATGAATTGATATTTGTTTTCAAACACACAGATTTGATGTTTGTTCAAATACCAAAAAATGAAAAAAGTTTGCAGCTAACTGTGTCTAAAGTATAACTTTTCATTTTCAAAGCCACATGTTTGAAAATAATGTGGCAGCAGTAACATGTGCTCTTCCAGTTTAAGAAATAAAATAAAACAGACAATGAGTGAAATTATAAAGACAACAATTTAATTACTGTTAAAATAAAAACAACCAAGATATTGTATACTGTATATTTACAAAATAAATAATGCACATCTAGATTTCCTGTTTTCATTTGGTCAATCACAGTTTAGTTATCAATTATTTGTTTTCATTTAAAAGTCTGGGAATATGATGTTCTTTACCCATTGCACATGGGTAAAGAAGGGCCTGCAGGGCAAAAATAGGACTTATCAGTCACATGAGAAGCCATAAGTCATGAAAGAACAGTCTTTCCATTCTGTCCTCTGTGTCCTTTAGTTCTCTTTATTGTCCATGTGTTGAAATTCTCAACAATTTCTGTTCTTTATTCCTCTGGTGTTGTTAAGGTCATCATCATACCTGATGGACGAACTATTATTTACCCATTGCACAATGATTTTGTTTTTCACAGAAATTTTTGCTATTTTGTTGTATTTTATAATAATATCTCTCATATTTGTTAAAAAAGACATTTTGTTCAATAAATGAACTTACAGTGAATCAAATGTAATCCGCTTTTCTCAGTGTATTTTAACTCACTAGCATTTTCTTAAAGAAAATTTTACAAATATACCGGGAGAGTCAGTTGTAAAAAAGTTAATATTCTTTATGATAGTTGCACTTTCAGAATAAGTTATTCCTGAATATATTCAATTCTGTTTTAGCTGGTTCAATGCTGGACAGACTTTGCAGCAAAAATATATTGTTATTATCATCAATCATACTCAATAAAGATTAACATTTTCTTTAGAAAGTCAGACACTGAGATGTGAATATCACAAACATATAGCAGTTTCATTTGAATGAAAATTCTGTGTCCTGAGACCCATTGCTGTTGTGTTAACAGATGAACAAGGGATAGTTAAGCTTTAACTTTGTGGGTGAAACCAATGTATTCATCCCATCCTTTCAGGCAGGTCTTGATGATCCAGTTATGCTCATCCTCATCTGAAATGATGCACAAAGAGGCACATTCAAAAAAAAAAAATTTTAATCATGGAAAGTTTAATGTCCAAAACTGAAAAATAGAAGAGCTATAACAACTCATTCCATCTGAATACAGAGATCACTTTACAAAAACCATCTCCAAATTATGCTAATAAACCAAACATCATGACTGGGATTTACTTCATACAGCTGTGCAGCACAATGAACTGATGGTTACTATTTGTGATAAAACTAGTAGAGCAATCATATGCACCAGCCTCCTGAAAATGTATTTCTCTCAAAAATCTACAATTACAAATACTGATGATATATTTAAGTAAGACTTTGCACTTACCAGCATTCCGAAGAAATTTGTTATTGTAATCGACAACCACTCTTGTTTTGGGATTATAAAAGCCATCACCACAATCGTAACATCCCTCAGGAATCTCATGGCGAGGCTCGTTGTTGACTAGTTGTTCATGACCTGTGGTGAAATGTAATTATTAGATAGAACGTATGAAATATCTTTCTGTTTCTGTCTTTCCTCCATTTCTTTTCAATTTCTTTGTCATCTACATCTTTCCTCTCTCGCTTTTCACTTCCAAACCCTTTCAGATGGCATCTTCCCTGGCTACTGATAAATGCTTATTATATAATTATGTTTCACATGCACGGGTAAAGACTCAAAACAACAAGGATATGTAATAAAAAAAACTTACCCGATTTTTAACATATATGGCAAGGATTTGCCTGAAATTTTACATGTGCCTTCCTTTTGCCCTGCAGAAGGTTCTTGTTTAGATTTTGAGACTTGAAAAGGTGGGAAAGTATTTTTTTGAGTTTGCTTTGTTTCGCTAATCCCCTACTCCAATCCTTTCTTTCCCACAACTATAAGATGTTATCACTTCTTGCGATGTGTTCACTATTAAACACTGCCCCATGCAACGTGGCTCACTGCCATTTCATGACAGTGTTTGTTTCAATTACTGCAAGGAAGAGCAGGGCATAAATGCACAAGAGAATGCAGGAATTACGGCTTATCTATAACAAACAAACAAACAAACAAGAACTAAATAAATCTAAAGGAACGGCCAAGGTGAAGCAGATCCATTGTAATCATCCAGAACTGAAACTAACAAACATTTTTATCCTGAGCAGTGCCATGTGCCTCAGCTAGCAAGCAAATAAATGTTCTAATTTCATCTGCTTTCTGCTATTATTGTTCAATGTACTTCCATCTATGTCCATCTGTCGTGCACAATATCAGCTGACGGTTTGCAGCAGACTTTTTCAATGAAAAGTATGCAACAGTGTATAAATAACATAAAGCTGGCCCTATCATGAAACCCCATTAGTGTTTTCACATGACTGCAGCTGTCAACTTTTTTTTGCCAAGTTCTTGAAGGAATTTATTCTTCTCTATTCATTAAGAGGGAATACAATATTTCAAATGGTTATTTTTGTGACAAAAAAATGCATTTCAAGTAAACAGTTTTTTTCTTCTCATCTGAAATCAAGTTCTTAGCAGTTCATGATAGAGCCAGCAAGATACAGCTTTTTATAAATGACTTTGTCTAAGGGTCAAAAGAGATATTTTACCTGCAGGCATTAGACTTCCAGTAATCTCTGTGTAGAACCGCCTGTCATAACCATCACAATATTCCCAGTCTTCTTCCTCATAAACAAGACCGTCAGCAAATGTGTACTTGCCCTGTTTTCAAGACACAAATTATATTATTAATTAATTTGCTCATTCGTAGTATCAGGAGGTAACATAATATGTTTGATAATCAGCCGCTTTAGATAATGTTATGCAGACAAGAACATCCAAGCCTTCAATGTAAGAAAGTAATCACCACATTTATAAAAAAGAAAAATGTTACCCGCAACAAATACTAATATTTTAATCCAGCCAGCAATCCCATGTCAATCCCACTGCGTAGGACTGACCTCAAACTTGCTCATATAGGAATGACATTAGTTCAACATGGACCTGCTTGTGGTATCATGCTGTTGTCGGTTTGACGCAAGAAAATCTACTCCTATGGTAACCCTGCCACTCTATGGAAATCGTATACAAATTTGAATTGATGTAGGAATGCTGGCAAGGAATATACTGACACAGTTTCTGCTAGACTTAACACTTATACCACACCATTACAGTACATAATGAGAAAGGTCAACAATAAAAACGACTATATGTCATGTATAGCGTGCAATTATCTCATTAGTATATAAAGATAAGTATCATATCTACAAGCTATGCTTATTCGCAGACATGTGTGGATAAGATCTGGATCTTATTTGCACACGTCTGCGAATAAGATCAGAATCTTATTCCCAGATGGATTTTTAGTTTTGTGATTTTTATTTAGGAAGAGCTCCTATAGATCACAATTTTGGCTTGTTTTGTTGAATAATTAGGCTCTTCACTCGGTAAGATGGCTCGATTCGGAATAACGCATGATGTTTCTTACAGTAATGAAGAACTGAGTTGTCTTTTTTTTTTTTGTTGTGATACTTATTGGTAGCATTAGAGACACCCATGAGAGTAACGCTTTCATTCAGGTCCTCCAGTGGCATGTTAGTAAGTATACTCGCCTGCCGAGTCGATAAGAGAGAGAGAGAGAGATATGACTTTATTATCCTGTTTCCAGGAAATTTGTTGTCACAGCATTCAGTAACAGTACAACAGCAAATACTATATCTATGACGTCCTTAACGCACACCACACACATGCACATTGCTCACACAACATTACCAACAAGTAAGAACATAGCTCACACACACACACACACAGACTGTAAGAACAATCCATTAGGAAAAACTAACAACAGCATATTACATCAGGAAACACTGCTACTTCGAATTGCGGATGGCAAAAAAGATCGTCTAGGCTATAGCGCTCTCTGTTTGTTTTTAAATACAGTATTCGTCCACTTCTTTGGGACTGGACTATCTGATGAAATAAGGGGGGTTTGAATGTCCGCAAGACCTGACTTTTTTTCCCTGCTGCCTTTTTTTCTGCTTTTCTCCCCACTGATCATCATTGCTTTCTCTAGAGTATAAAATTGTGAAAAGGAATTTTTTCTTTTTTTTTTTTTTACATGATATTAGCTAGGTGTGAAATCACAGAGAGACAGAGCAAATGAAAAATGAAAAACTTCCAATCCATGCAAACAAAAAAGTAATAATACAAAACATGATAAATAGCTGAAGCAGAAGACCCCCAAAATATATTTTCAGTCAATACAGGATAGGCTAGATCTAAATTACCGTAGAGAGAGATGAAATTTTCAGTTCACACTGACTAAACAAAACCATACATATGTTTAAACTTTGATTTACATTTTTATTTCTAATTTAGCAGCTGTTGAACAGGAATAAATAAAAGGAGTAATCTGGAGCACACTAGTAATGATCAGTTTCCCCACGACATTGATTTTGTAAAATAAAATTTTAAAAAAAGGTGATTTCTGATAATAAAGGTGATTTAAGATCCTGATCTTATTTGCAGACATCTGCGAATAAGCAATTCATTACAAATTATTTACAATATGGGCCCAATTGAATACATTTCAGCTGTACACTAAAATAAACAATATATAGCCTACATGGATTTAGTGCCTACCTCTATTGCTATGCCTTTTTCCCAAGTGGCATCATAACGACTTCCGTTTGGAAAGAAAAGTGAGCCTTTCCCATGAAACATGCCATCTTTCATTTCACCTTCATAACGTGTTTCTGTGGGAAAGTTATAAACTCCTCCACCCTCCAATCTAGGGATCAAAACAGATACAAAAATGCATGAGAACTGATGAGTACGTATGAGGATGTCGAAATAGCATAGGTAGGCCTAGCCTGGATCTACTGCTAGAACTAGTTGTTTACTCATGACAATGACTGTGTCTGTTACTACGTGTCCTACGCCTACATAATGATAACTATCATTCTACTTCACACAGACATGTGATCAGAATAAAAAATGAATAATTTAACCTTTCATTTGTGTAATCTCCTTCGTAGCTGCTGCCCGTATATTGGAGGATGTCGTCCATCTTGAAACTAAAACCAGTTGCTAAGAAGCGGCCAAGGGAAACTACTCAAACAAAGGTCACTTCGTATACATTTTGCGTCGCATGATTGATTAATTCGTTGATTATGGAGTTGGTCGTAAATCTGACCGTGGTAGAAAGTTCAAAAGAAGCAAAAAGAAAAAAATGTATTTTAAAATCTCCATAAAAGTAACAAAGAACAAGAGAAATGCACCCTGAATTCTGAGACAGTCACTAGTGAAGCTGTTCACACGATGTGGACACGACGTAAAGGTGCAACAGGCAAATAAGGAGAAAACTACAGCTACGCTTAGCCGAGATGACCCTAATCTTGGTGAACAGTTGAAAATCGTAGCACTAAAACATGTGTGCAAGTTTTGAAGATAAAATAAAAATGTTCAAAACCACCGTGATAAACGTATGACGTCATGTACATATAGACCAGGACGTGAGTGGAAACATGAACACAGAACCATGCCACACACACACGTGTGCATGCAGATTCCCACATACCTGCACACACAAACAATCACATACGCACACACACACAAATACACTCACACAACTGTTGTGTCTGATGGCAAGACATTTAGGCTATTAACGAATCGTTTAGTGATCTGAGATTTTCGCCATCAAGAGGACAATATTAATATAAACCAATCCAGCCAGCAACCTTATGGAAATCCAGCCCGTAGAATTAAGGTAAGTTTGCACATAGGTAGGAATAATGTACATCCACTGGTTATGACATCGCATCGACGTCGGTTTGATGTAGGGAACCTACTTAAAATAAAACCAAATAAAAGACAGAGGAAGATAAACACGGGAATTAAACAAAATAATTGTTCAGTCCGCATTATAACATGAGTGAATATTCAATCCGAATTCAACTTCCTAGATGACAAGAATATAATAATATGACCTGAAGAAGGAAAAGACTCGACCTTTTAAATATAAGTTGATCTTATGGCATTTAGACAAAATGTCCTGCTCCAATCACTGATCGCGCCTAGAAAGCTGATACTACTGTCAACAGCGACAGTAGCTCATGAATTACTTAAGACAAAGATGGGAGATGAGATTGGTTAAAAACACACACACATACACAAAACCGTGTCTTATACAGAAACAGATCTAAATGACCAACACCCCCCCCCCCTTCCCACAGAAAAGGGGGGAACATGTGTTAATAAGTATTTTTGGGTCGACAATAATCTTATTTCACTCAAAATGACGCAAAAAGGGCTGTATGAAACAATGCTTCAGGTAAGAAATTCTGAAGAAACATTACAAAGCAAGGAAAAGGAAAGACAAATCAAGCTTTCGATCGATTGATCTTCATCGGAAATCAAATGTAACAGGATTTTCTTTTTTCCCCACCATCAGTCTATCTGAGGCTTGATTTCTTTCCTCTTTTCATAATTAAACGAAGAAGAGTAGTACCATAGAGCTAGGTGTGGACCAAGGAATTGTGCACTTTGTAGTAAAGGCACCAAACTTTGGGTATGAATACAGTTACTTCAAAATATACAAAATCTGATATAGAACCACCCTGAGAGATCTCAAATAACGAGACAGGAATCGTTGGAAGTTGGGCACAGGTAAAATAGGAACACCGCCAAACTTATTCACTGCAAAACATTGCACAAGTAACGTGGCGTCATCAAAATAATTATGATCGAGATGCTCGGAGCGGAAAGAAAGGATCCGTCCGTCCTATTTCAAAAACCAAACTGTGTGAAATATCTTAAAGTAAACGTATAGTCTTTTAGTTAAAACATAAAAATGGGATGGCAGCATGGTTTGGGACAAGGCTAAACTGTAGAAGAAAAGAAATTAAGCCTAGGTCACAAAGCCCCGCGTTAAAAAAAACAACAACAAAAACTGTACAATGAAGTCCAAAAGAATTATTGCGTTTTCATTTTCTTTGGATTACATTGTACAGTTTCTTTATTGTTTGTTTCAAATGTTCGGCTTTGTGACCAACATTGTTTTTCTTTTTGGCCACATTTTAGTTGTTGAGTTTTTTTCTGCAGCATTCAAATCTGGATCTCTGCAGAATAATAAATAGGTAAAAATTGTAAAAATGCAAAGTTACATTAGCCCGAGATATGAACAGTGACTCGGAAAAGGGATACAGAGAGTTAAATCCAAGTAGCTCTAAATCAACGCGTTTATAATAACTGTACACAGAGAAGGTGATAATGTTACAGCGGGGTTAACCGTATTTTACGGAGCCCTGACGAGTGGGTCTTAAGCTAATAATAACTTAATCATTGCATTGTTTAATTTTGTATAAAATGTATAGAACATTCTCCCCACCTTCCTCCTCCATTTCAGCAGTTAAATCGTATAATAACTTTAAAAAGTTTCCAGTTCCAATTCCAGACCCTTTAAATAGACTAAGAAATGGAAATACTTTGAAATAAGGACATAAAAAAATAACATACACTCAGGGGCGAAGCGTGGCCCTCAGAAGAGGGTAATCAGAATTTAAACTAGTAAGATCCTTATATTAGGATGTCTCGCTACGTCACATTCACATAGAAATGGGACTAAAATAATGAAGCGGGCACTATGCATTGCAAAATCTAAAGATTTCCCTGCCGTGCGGACTATGCTTGTCAACAGGACAGGAATGCAGCAATTTACCAGCTAAACTAGTCTGAAAATACCATTTATTCATACTAACAGACTTATAGACTCATATCTTTCATCCATTCTTTAAAATATAATTTGAACGGCAAGTCTTCATTGTCATATTCATAGCCAGGGATTTTGTTATTCTACCATCCCATAAAGTTTCTCGGAAAGGACCCATTAACATTAAATGGCACAAAGTGCTTAAGTGGCACCTCTGTGACAACAATCATATGCAGCGATCTCGGAGAAGTGGCTATCTGCCGTTGCGGTATAGGTTCGAGCGACCTATCGAGTGGATTGATATTCTTGATACGTTCGAGCGATTTTGATCAGTTATATCTAGATCTAGACTATATTATTATGTTTTGGTGGCTCTTGCTGTGCTTAGAGTAAATTATTCTTAGATTACCTCAAATAAACAAAAACTCCACACAAACTCTTTCGCTCTAGTATTTACCTTTCGATTAGGATGAAAACGACCGCATTGTGAAAAACATGCTTAGGTAAAATCAGGCCAAACTTTGATTATAATCCTATTTTTGTCGACACTATTCTACTTTCTGCGGGGCCGCTTTGACGAATAGGCCTACAAGCTATGCGCAAGCTCGCTTCTGGGTGTAGTCAAGTCTTCTTCGTCTCTGTTAATCACTGATTATGGCCCAGTTCATAAGGTGTAGGTCCCTGTAAAGGTGCTTTTCGGTGAGGGGTGTTGGACTATAATAAACGCAAATAGCGAGGTAGACTAGAATGCTGAACTGACTAAATGGACCTGGAGTTGGGATCGATCTGAAAAGAGTAGTAATTCGAGAATTAATCACTGATTATTTGATTATGAGGAATCCTCGCCCCCGCATACACCCTAGTCTGCACTTTTCAGGTCATGACTTCAGTTTGTAGACTGGAGAGTTATAGTACTGTTAGGCTTCGTTCGGCATCGAGTGGATTAATTTTGTTTCTCGATTATCTTTCAATCAAGAATAGCAGGATGAAACACTGCTATGTCATATTACTTCATTAGCATGAACTTTTAACTTCCTACGGTTAGAATTACATGTACACAAAGATTCTTTGGCACAAGCTGGGAAACTATCCATGGATCGCCGAGGAACATGTCACTTAGCTCGATATTCAGTGACGAATGTGTACCGATCTTGCTTGATGACGTGGCTACGACGTTGATAAATATCCGGTGTAATATTAATTGATTTTTAGTTGAAATTTAGTTAATTTTAGTTAAATACACTTTCATAGGGGTAAAATTTAATGCTTGGTCGTGTCATTACACGGATCGTTTTAGGCGAGGGGGGATCTGGATGTACCTTTGTCTTCTAGGTCTGCCAGGAGTGCCAACTTATTTGAGGTTCCTACTGCTAAGGAACTACTTTTCCCTCACTTTCTCCTCCTAATTCACGAATGGGAATTACGCTACGAGACCTGTTCAGGGTTCTGCGGGGCCGAACAGTAACTAGCACAACGTTGAACAACATAGGCCTATGTCTCAGCAGATTCAGTGAGCGATGTTTCTTGTCGCACTCCACCAGCAGTAACTGTCCACCCGTTTTCATTCGATTACCGGATTTCGGTTCTCCGGCGATGTTCTTTTAGAGCATTTTGTAGAGATGACAAATACGCTCAACTTAGCTAGTTTTGTGTCAGGATCTAAGTGAAAGGTGACCAGGCCTGCCCTATGTCAACGATGTTCAGATCCAGCATTGCAATGGGTCTTTTGCGAAGGCTGGAGGGTCCACCCTGTTTCTCCTGTCTCTGTCTTTTCTTCGAGACAGGAATTGGGCAAGGGTCAAGGGGTATGTTTGTTTCCGTGTGTCACTGGGATATTGCTTTATGACTGGGGCACCCCAGCCACCACGGAGTTCAACGAGGGGACCCACTTTGCTCGGATAGCCAGAGATCCAGTGCCAGAGCTACGTCAGGGACATGTTCCTCACAGGTGTTAATTCTGCCAGGATTGGCCCGGCTCTTGAATGGCAAAGAATTCGGATCCCAACCGATTGGATGGCTTGGGTCATTCCACCCCCGGCCCGGTCTCAGGGGGAGGCCCGGTGGAAGTGGCGTGTTGATGGAGGGGCAGTCCGCAAACTGGTTCATCGAGCCACCAGAATTCCATTTTCCCCGTTACAGGTCGCACCTCATGGTCAATAAGGTGTCCATCTTTTGCGGAGCGCTGATGTGGTCCTATCGCTGCTGGTGCTGGGCCGGGAACCACACGGTTTTAAGTGAAAAGACGAAGGAGTAGTGGAATAGAAAATAAAGGCAAGGAAAGACAATGGGTGTCATGCAGGTGCTCTCTAAAACTGGTAGTCCCTGAGCGACAGCCCACCTTTGATGGAGTTTCATCACATGTGGGTGTGGGCAGTCGGCCTGTTTATTTCATCCGCACCTACACGTTTGTGAATGTCTCCCAGGCACTGCCGGGAGGTAGCAGTCTGTGACAGTCGACCTTTAGTGGGATTAGACCACTTGCCGATGGGGGAAGTAGGCCTATTTATAAACTCCTGTCCCACAAGGGGGTTGCATCAAGGTATTCTGACAGATTCCAGGCCGAATGATCGTATATTGTTTTGGTGACCGACTCCGTTTTCTTTCTGTTTTTGCACTTCCCGGTCGCCAACCTGGAGGCAATGAAGGCAGGAAAGTGAAACAATACTAAATTAATCTGGCAGACCAACAGCTATATTTCACAATAACATCCAACCGTGTAAAATGCAAAAATAAACTTGCAATGTGAATAGTGGCCGGCTGTCAGGCTACCCGATTGTTGTAAGATAGGGGGTTGGAAAACTGAATGTAAAATAGGATTACCGCAGCGACCTACTTTCAGCTCGCTCGCCGGCTGGTTCGCGGCGTCTTCCGTGTCTCGCGGTGCAAAGCGGACGACAGTGAAATCTCTCTATACAATACTTTACTCTCTGATATTATTCATTTAAATAGGTTAAGGTGAGATTGTAATTACCTTATTATTCCACATGGGAAATTCATCTCCACAGCGCCTGTAAAGAACACATACAGGATCCACAATTTTACGCATCGTTACTTTTTTTTTTCTGGAGTGGGCGGGGTAGGTGGGAAGGGGGAGGGGGGCATGCTAGTTCTATTTTGTCAACATTTATTACGTGTATCATGGCCGGTGCCTTGTCTTTGAAGATATGGTGACATGATAAACGCTGAGACATTACATGATTGGTTACAATAATTTTTTTTTCCAAGCCCCGCAACTGTAATCACTAAAACTTGACAGAAAGCTAGATACATGGAGATGATAACAATGTGAATGTTTGGCATTTACTACACAGCTTAACGGAACGGCACTGTGTTTACATGAACGTGTATGTTAGACGATGCCAATTCATTGCGGGCGATAAGCACGCTATACTTTGAGTGTGTGTCAACACTCAACAAGGAAGTGACAACCAATGCAATCGTGTACGGCTTTCAGACCATCTCCATATATGCGTAACAGCTACACGCCTGAACCATGGATAACTTACCACCTACCCTACACATGTTGATGCAACAGACCCTTGAATCGTTTCCGACAAAGTAAGTGTACGGTTTTGATTTTGATCCATATCTATCCACAACTGTGTCTATCTCAGACAGAAACATCTAAAGCATAATAAAGTATTGTATTACAGCATGTTGAGACAATGCCGGAGAAAGTGATAAGAACAAACTTAACAACACAGTCATCAAGAAGACTTTCAACATGACAGACATGCATTTTGTAATTTTGACCATCTGTACTCAAATAAAGAAATTCATATCCATCTTAAATATCAGCCACCGTCCCGTTTCACCAAATTTCTAGGTCACCCAAGAGCAACAGAATAATACACATGTCAGCAAACAGAAAAAGATACAGAAAATTGTTTTTGCCCTCCGCAATTCACCCCAACAAGACACTTGAGCTAGAATTATATGTGCAATATTTTCACTAAGGTTCCTTACCACGTCACTTCATATCATATGCTTGTTATTGGGTTTATTGAGTTTTGATATATTTATGTAATGGTGCGTAAGATGTGTGTACCATGTATGTGCTCTTAAATGCTCCATGCAAGAGAATTTCCCCCATGGGACAATAGAGGGATTCTTATCTGATGTGATCCGAATTGACTATGGATATCTGCAATGACTGAACATGAAATAAAAAGGGGATGGAGCTGAAGCCACAGGGTGGGGTGCTGTGTTTGTTGTCGTTTTGATGGGTTCAGCTACCTGGCCTGTTTCAGTATGAGATCTCTGATTGAGGAATTAGGCCTGTACGAGATAAAGTGCTCAGATTCATTCTCATTCAGACATGTACAATATTATACACGTTTCTGGTGGTTTGCAGAGCCGCCCTAAAGCATTGGCACTTTGGGCAGTAGCCCAAGGCCTTCAAGAGTTTACGAGGCCCCGGTGCATGCAAATTTACATTTGGTTTTTGAAACAGGGAAGAAAATTCGATCGCTTTGCCCATGGGCCCATTGCAATGTTAAGGCGGCACTGGTGATTTACCCTTTGTTTCTGTGTTGATATAAACTTCACGGCAGCAGGACACAGTGAATGACATGGGGACAAGGTGGCCTAGAGGCAAGGTGCTCGCCTCTCAAGCCAAGGGTCCCGGGTTCTAAACCCGGGCAGTGCAGGCATGTTGGAAAGTGGATTTTTCTCATATTTTCAAGTCCCTGGTCCTATTGGGGGGTAGGATCGAGTAGTTCTTGGAAATTGGATTTTTCTCATATTTTCAAGTCCCTGGTCCTATTGGGGGGTAGGATCGAGTACCTAGTCTTCTCGGATAAGGACGAAAAAATTCGGAGGGTCCGTGTGCACGTTGCGCACGTTAAAGATACCTTGGCAGTTGGAAATCGTAAAGAGCAGGCCGAAAGGCCGCTGCCCGGGCAAAATTGAAATTAATAGATTAAAATTTATCCATATCATCCCCCCCCCCCCCCCGCCAGAACAAGAAATAATAAAACAAGTAAAGTGAGGTGTAAATGCCAAGGGCAGCGAACCTCCTAAAATAAAGACCTCAAATCACAGTGAATGACATTGACACGCTAGCAACGTGGAATGTGCGTGGTACCAGAGACCTTATATCTCTGGTGGTACGGAATAATTTTACTTCTCAACGTTAAACTATTTACATTACACAACACAAAAAAGGGTGTTACAGATGGGAGTGGTATGGCGCCCCTTGCAGCAGAGCTGTGTTAATGTATGTTGGCCAGGGCTTAGAGGACCCCATCAGAGAGCTTAAAGTAACGAGAGGGGAAACAGCGGGCCAACTGTCCGTGACAACAATGCTATTCCACGCCTGATGGGCGCTGGGCGGGCTAAAAATAGATAAGCGCGGTCCAGGGCCTCGGCTGGCGTAAAGTCTGCTGTGATATATAATAACGATTGTCATTACATACAGGGTACGTGTACTGAAAAGTAAACAAAATGTGGGAGGTGCAGCATGTATTTGAGTTGGAAGAGAAGCACGTCGACACTATAACGGTAACGTCTTATTGTTCTAAGAATAGCAAGATGACAGAAGGAAAAGAATGATAGGACAGAAGGAGAACCTACCAGCAACTCCCATCAACCACGCATTGGGGATGTAAGAAGAATGGATGAGTAAAAAAAAAAGGAAAGCAACAAACAAGAACTCAGAAGCAAAAAATGGTGACCTGTAGGGTGAAAAACAAAACAGACAGGAAAACACAAAATATGGATGAAGAGGGTGAAGAACATCATAATCTTCGAATCTTCCACTTCATATTATCTTGCGGATTATATCTCAGGGCTGACCTCGGTGAAATTTCATCAAGAATAATAACACACTACTTTTCAATGGGGGCCATCGCTTTGATTTTTATTTCAAACAGTAATAGTTGTAGTAGGTTCCCACAGAGTCCAGCTTTTATGTGCAAATTCTGCATTGAATTAGCCAGCGTCTTGGCTGATGGCAAACTGAAGAGTTTCTGCAGCAGCTTGTATGCTTTCCGCGATGCATGATAAATTGATAGAGCCAAGCTCTTTTCCTGATTTGTCCACCTTCGTCTTCTGGTGCACAGATATAGTACTCGAATGCTGAGCTGCCAGAGCAGGAAGGTTCGAAGTGCTCTGGGCACAAAACATTGCCTTTATAGAGGGCAATGGCATATTTACCGTCGAAATCAGCTCTACGAAAGTTGATGACCCACCTTCGTGATCTGTTGAAATAAAATGTGCAAAAGAATGAACTGGGGCGTTTAAAAATGATTCAATATTCAGTGTTCATTCAAAGTCATATGAGTTAAGGGTGATTTTTTCCCCCTTTGAGGTAACGTTTAGGGGCGCTTTGCTAATTCTGAATGGAAAGAAGAGGGTGAATGGCCTGCATACCATCCATTTTTAAGGGGGGTTGTGAAATTAGGAAGCCAATCGCGCAGTTGTGCGAACACTGAACATTATGCTTAATACAACTTCAGTGCACCCTAATCATTCCGAGGAATTCCAAAAGAATTCAATCGTTGACCTTTAGTCCACGTTTAAGCAACAAATCTCACACAAACACACACAATCTACGAGTACGAGACTACGACCATACTATCAAAACGCATTACCTTAATCTCTGTGTTGTTCCTGTGCTTCTACAATATTCTGCACGCATTTGTTGACTCTAAGTCTGCTCTGATCCCTCCCCTTCCTCTCCCAAATCCCTCCACCTATAGCAAAGCCATGTTGTATTACAATGAAAGCAATTAGTAAACAGTAAACAACCTGCAGGATCTCTTCATACACAGTCGATTGTCTGGACCAGGGTCTTCAGGCCTATTCCTTAGTCTAAAGGCTAGAGCACCTACGGTTTTAGTTGACCAGTTGTAGGTAAAAACAGGTCTTAAACTCAAATAACAAAGAAAATAATTATCAAACTTACCTCTCAGGATCTTTGGGAAATCTGAGGAACGCTAGATCTGGTCTGTTGTGTCATGCCTTCGAACAATTAACAGCTGAACACCACTGGCAATGTGTACTACGTTTTGTAATGGGCGCCATGATTGCTAACTGTTGACCGCGCTTATTCTCACGGTCAGCTGTTGACCTAGATACGCGGAATCGGGCTCTGTTTCCCCTCTCGTTATTGTAGGCTCTCTGACCCCATGCATGTACATTTCTGAATAGTTGATTGGGGAGTGAGGGCGGGCGGCAGCCTACTGCTGTACCTTGGGGCCCATAGTGCTGTTAGGACGGCCCTGCCTAGTTAGAAGGGATGCATAATCTCCCACGAAAACTGTTTTGAGAAAAAGGACATTTGGGGGATATGATATGGGTTAATTTAAATGATGATGCCTAATTCAGAAGTAATCATTCTTCTTCTCCTAGAATTAACCCCGTGTCGGTGCTGAAACTGAACTAAAGCAAAACTTACCTTGGCTGTCACATCTTTGCTATGAATTACGAATTGTACCTCTGTCGTTGAATGCTGACTTCTTAGATGGTAAATAATTATACGTGACAGAAGGCGATCCAGTCTATTCTATACTAAGTTGTTTAAGTCTTCTAACCAAATTGAAATGGCTGTAACTTATGAACGAATTAGGTTAATTCAAAACTCTGTAAAAAAAATAATGAAATGCTCAAAGATTGTTCACGTGGAATAAAAATCGTTCATTTTTCTCAGGACCTGATGTCCTGTCTTGGACAACCAAACAACAAGGTTCAGAACTGTAGGAGATTTCAGCTTAACGGGTCAAGAGTTTTGATCGTTTCTGACTTGCCTGAAATGTGCATTTAAGATTCTTGCCCATTTGTGGATCAGTAGAACTTGAATTAATGATGACAAGAATTGTTATTGCATTCCATTATCTCCAGCGGTTCCAAAGTTACAGCCGTTTAAAAGTTTGTTACAAGATTTAATGCGGCCCTTTTGTATAGATTTAGACAGAAATGAATGGGCATCGAAAATCAATGTTGACCCAAAATAATTGCATGTTTTCAAGCATTTTTTTAAATTTTTTTTTTTTTTTTTGCTTCGGATTTTCAGTCGTCGGAGGATGAGGTACAGTGATGGTCTAATGTTGCAGGTCCTGACCCGAGCCATGGCAGGAAATATTACAGCCCTGCAAACATATTTAAGTGACAGAAACATTGACACCATCCTTTCCGAGGAGGAAATACCTGTGGTACAGACCCTCCCAAAAGCAAGCCCTGAACACATCAACACCTACAGAACAGATACTATTCTCTTCTCCGCCTTTGTGCTCTCTATACAAATGGGGCTGGTCAAAGCACTTAAAACGCTAATACTATTCGATGTCGATGTAAACATAAAAAGTCTTGTTTATGGAGAAAAAACGCCGCTCATGATAGCATGTGAGACAGTCTGTACAGATCGTAGTCGAACTTTCATGGAGAATAGCGCCAAGCTCAACGCTTTTGATAAAGATAATAACAATGAGGAAATATTAAGTGCCTATCTGGAATGCGCAGGAAATCTTCTAGACAAAGGGGCAGATGAGAGCCTGCGCGAAAACAAAGGGACACCAAAAGCTCTGATGCAAGCACAGAATCTCGAATGTGTCAGAGTTTTGTTACAAGCTGGGGCAGATATAGAGCTAACCGATTATGCCAAATGTAATGCGCTCATGAAAGCAGCCCGTAAAGATAACTTACTGGCTCTCCACACCTTATTAGAAAAGGGAGCTGACCCTAACAAGAAGGATTGTTTTGGCATGACAGCTTTAATGATGGCAAAGAGCAGTAACTGTGTCAAAGTGTTGCTGGATGCTGGAGCAGATATTGAACAGGCTGATGGGGGAGGCTTCACAGCTTTGATGCACAAGGTGTGTGTATTTAAAAATTGTCCTTGTCTTTCACGTCGGCAAGGAAAACAGATGTCTGTTGGTACGATGCTTTCAGACAGGAGAGGCAACACATGCAAGAGAGACAACAGTGGCCGTGCCAAGAAAGACGTTCACGCCTGGAAGGTCTCAAGACAGAAAAACATGGCGATGAAAGCATTGCTTGAAAGAGGGTGTGACCCTAACAGACAGGACGTCACTGGGAAAACTGCATTAATGTTGGGATGTCAGATAGGGTGCTTAAAAGTGGTTGAAACACTGCTGGAAAAGGGAAGTGACCCTCACATGCAAGATTATGACGGCAAAACTACTTTAATGATGGCATCACAAAATGGAAATACGGAAGTGGTTAGAGAACTATTAAGAAAGGGAAGTGACCCTTACAAGCAAGACAATGACGGCAAAACCGCTTTAATGGTGGCATCACAAAATGGAAATACGGAAGTGGTTAGAGAACTATTAGGAAAGGGAAGTGACCCTAACAAGCAAGACAATGACGGCAAAACCGCTTTAATGATGGCATCACAAAATGGAAATGCGGAGATGGTTAGAGAACTTTTAGGAAAGGGAAGTGATCCTTACAAGCAAGACAATGACGGCAAAACCGCTTTAATGATGGCATCACAACATGGAAATACGGAAGTGGTTAGAGAACTATTAAGAAAGGGAAGTGACCCTTACAAGCAAGACAATGACGGCAAAACCGCTTTAATGGTGGCATCACAAAAAGGAAATACGGAAGTGGTTAGAGAACTATTAGGAAAGGGAAGTGACCCTAACAAGCAAGACAATGACGGCAAAACCGCTTTAATGATGGCATCACAAAATGGAAATGCGGAGATGGTTAGAGAACTTTTAGGAAAAGGAAGTGATCCTTACAAGCAAGACAATGACGGCAAAACCGCTTTAATGATGGCATCACAACATGGAAATACGGAAGTGGTTAGAGAACTACATGTATTAAGAAAGGGAAGTGACCCTTACAAGCAAGACAATGACGGCAAAACCGCTTTAATGGTGGCATCACAAAAAGGAAATACGGAAGTGGTTAGAGAACTATTAGGAAAGGGAAGTGACCCTAACAAGCAAGACAATGACGGCAAAACCGCTTTAATGATGGCATCACAAAATGGAAATGCGGAGATGGTTAGAGAACTATTAGGAAAGGGAAGTGATCCTTACAAGCAAGACAATGACGGCAAAACCGCTTTAATGGTGGCATCACAAAATGGAAATACGGAGGTGGTTAGAGAACTATTAGGAAAGGGAAGTGACCCTTACAAGCAAGACAATGACGGCAAAACCGCTTTAATGGTGGCATCACAAAATGGAAATACGGAGGTGATTAGTGAACTATTAGGAAAGGGAAGTGACCCTAACAAGCAAGACGACGACGGCTGGACGGCATTAATGATAGCGTCAAACCGTGGAAATGTTATGGCGCTTAAAGCACTGCTTGAAGGGGGAGGTGACCCTAACAGACAGGACAAAACTGGAACGACTCCATTAATGATAGCATCAGAGAGAGGGTGTCAACAAGTGGTTGAAACACTGCTAGAAAAGGGAAGTGACCCTGACAAGCAAGACAATGACGGCTGGACGGCGTTAATGATGGCTTCAAAATGGGGAAATATTGGGGCAATTGAAGAACTCCTTGAAAGGGGAAGTGACCCTAACAAACAGGACGTCACTGGAAAGACCGCATTAATGATAGCATCAAGCAGAGGATATAAAATTGTGGTTGAAACATTACTAGAAAAGGGAGGCGATCCGAACATGGAAGACCTTCAAGGCAAGACAGCATTGATGTGTGCAGATAACCCCTGTCTCGAAGTCTTGCTTGATCGGGGAGCTGATGCTGATCTGTTAGATAAATCAAAACGTACTGTTATGGTTCACAAATTACAATCACTTTATAAGTTTATGGTTCATTTTAGGAACTATTCAAATGCTCCTACCACACGGTGCGGTGAATTATCTGCCATTTCTATGCTGATGGAGAAAGGTGCCTCCCCCATTGTTGACATTTCCCATCGACATTTGCTATATAAGCAATTTAAACTGTATTATATGAAAAGACCACGCGATCTCAATTTTAAAATGGTGTTATGGTTATGTGTGAACAATGGGCTGGTGAGGTACGGTAAAAGAACAAAACACGGGTACAGAAATGGACATGGAACAAGTGCACTCTATTGGGCACTTAGGTATCATGACTTACAGACATTCAAATATATGTTTGCCTGTTGCTACATTACCAATTCAGATATCGCATTTATGCATCGTGTCATCGCTGAGCATCAAACACAAGTACCGGTGCTACAGCCACAGTCAGACAGATTCACAGAGGAAAGAGATGACAATATTATGACAATAGTTAACTTCCTCCAGCAAGCTTTTAGCCATCCCTGGCCTCTGGTCAAATTAGCTTTCTTGGCGGTGTCTTCAGCTCTTGGATCCAGTCCTCAGAGAGAAGAACTTATCCAGCAGACAGGCCTCCCACCCATACTTCAGCGTGTGCTCATGTTCCAAACACCGATAGCACGACTGCCAGTCAGTCAATGGTCCAGCATTTCTCTTTGCTTTGATCCCGTACAGTATGAAACATTGCCCACACCAAGACCTCTACTTTACAACTGGCCAGTTGGAAGACAACACTGAACATAAGGCAATCAAGTGAACATCTTTGAATTGTTGTTTAGGTGTTAATTTGTCTGAGTGAACAAATCGACATTTTTATTCCCCGAACCATTTGTATTTAGTTCTTATTTTTTCCTCTCAGCTGTCTATAGGATATTGTTTTAATGATGCGTTCAATTTAGTTGCACGGGACAAAGAGTTTAAAAATCGTCTGCATGTTAATATCATCTTATGGAGGAAATATTATTTTAAAAAGGACCCGAAAAAACTGGGGGGTCACAGCAAGGCTCAAAGCAAAGTCGAAATTGGCAAAAAGAAAAAGTTGTAAGTAGCAAAGCCTAGTGTAAGAAATAATGGTTAATACCCAAACGACACAATGAAACTTTAAGACTTAATATTGAAATAATTATTGGCATTTTCTGTCTTCCTTTTTTCTTTCCATTTCATTGTATCGTATGGTTGTTACTCGAGGCTTTGCTACATACAACTTTTTCTTTTTGCCATATTTGACGTTAATAATTATTATCCTATGTGCTTTTACTTCTCACTAAGAGAAAAAAACTGAGGAAATTATTATTGAGATCGAAGTTCAAACGACAACATTGCCTCAGTATTATGTCGGCTATTTGTCAAGTTGACACCAGACAGTCAGACTTGGGATTTTTCTCAGTATTGTGTCTCACTGTGTTTCTGAATCATTTTACTTTACATCGTCATCATCAGTTGCCATGTCTGGAACAGACATTGGCAATCACGGCTCTCCACTCGGATCTGTCATCAGCCAGCCTCAAAAAAGGAGTTGTTGTTGTGACGTTTGTTTGTTGTCCATGAATTAAGACTTTCAGTGAAAGTTTTTTGTCTGTCTACCCCTGCTTTTCCTACCTTCGATCTTCCCCGTAACTGCTACCGGCAGATGCTCGAGGCTCCTGAGGCGACAGATGTGCCCTAGAAATTTCAGTTGCCTCTTTCTTATTGTTTTAATTAATGATCTTTTCAGATAAGAGTCTCTCAAGACTGACTCATCTGATTTTTTCTCCACCTACGATATTTTCAATATTCTTCTGATAAATCAGATCTCTGTCCCTTCAAGTTTCCTCTCTATTTCTTTGTTCATTGTCCAACATTCACATCCGTACAAAAGCACTGACCGCACATATGTTTTCAAGATCCTGATTTTAGTGGTCGTTGATAGATTTCTGTTCATTAAAATTGATCTTATTGTTTGGAATGAATCTTTGGCCATTATTATTATTTTCCTTATTTCACTTATTCTCCTACCATCTGATGTTATCATATGGCCTATATATTTGATTTTGTAACATGTTTGATTTGCTCTCCTTTGCTGACCAGATTACATTTCGGGTTGATTGGTGGGTTTTGTTTTTTTTTGAGACTACCATACATTCTGTCTTTTTCACGGAATGTCTGCTAAAGATCATTCTGGCTGTATAGATTAAAAAGATCAGGTGACATCACGCATTCGTGTCTCACTCCTCTTTTAATTTTTTTTTAAATTCACTATGTTCTCCTTCTAGTTCTATTCTTACGGCTGCTCCTTGATCCCATAAAGATTTCGGATAACCCTCAGGTCTTTGCTGTCGATGTCTAGTTGTTCCGAAATGTTAAATAGTTCTTCATGTTTTACTTTGTCTAAAGTCGTAGAGTAGTCAATGAAGCAGAGATAGAGGTCTTTTTGCACTTTTATGCATCCTTCCATGATCATTGATAATATAAAGATGGCATTTCTGGTACATTTATCACGTACAAAACCAAACTGCGTTTTGGATAGTTCTGGTCTCAAGCTCTTCCGTACCCGAAGCATGAATACCCTGAGCAATACTTGTGCCAATACCTCTGCCTTTGTTTACGCTGAATTCTTTAAGTTTGGAGTGCATATATTTGCTGTTTCTGTCTTGGTTTTGCTCTATTTCTTGGCATTGTTCGTTGATCTAATTTTCCTTCTATTTAATCTGATGGTATACGGTAGATCTTTGTATTCTTTTTTTTTAAATTTTCATCTTTGTTCCATTAAATCTAGAATTTCTCTATTCATCCATTTCTTGTGGGTTTTTTCCTTGTTTTTTGTTTTGTTTGTTGGGGGGATATTTTTCTCTGTAATATTAAAACATGTAAGTGAGTCCTTCATTTTATTCCACAGTTCTCCCACTTCAGTGATGTCTTCAAGAGCCTCGTATTTGTTTTCCACATTTACAGAAACTTTTTCTTTTAACTTTTTGGTCTGATTTTAGTAGTTCCATTTAAAATTTTGGATAATTAGTTGGTTTCTTCAGTTTCATTAGTTTAACCTGGAATCTGCACGTGACTTGGACATGGTCGATGTCACAATCTGCTCCTGGCATTGATTTTGACGTCTTTAGAGCGTTTCTGAATCTTTCCTGTAATAGTATGAAGTCCAATTTTGTTTTTATTTTTATCTCCAGGGCTCACCCATGTCCACTGCCGCCTAGGATGGTTTTGAAACCAGGTGTTGGTGATCATGGAGTCACTCATTTGGCACCACTCGATTATTCTGCTTTCTCGTTCATTTTCTTCTCCTATTCCTATTCCTATTCAATGTCTTCTACTCTTCGATCTCCCACTTTGGCATTAAAGTCTTCCATTACTATCTTCATATCTTGGGATTTTAGGTTTTTTTTTTTTTTTTGCTCTATCTATCTCTTCATAAAATTTTTCTGTTTTTTCATCTTCGCTTTCTGACGTTGGCGTTTACTTAATAGAGCAATCATGTATTCTTGAGTTCAGTGTGTCTGTAAAGGGTTGCTTGGCTTAAATAGATTGCTACTGTTTTGTTATAATATCGTTATCATTAAGAGACCAAAATCAACTTTTGCATGAGCTATTATTACACTTTAAATTTTGACCCTTTAGACAATACGTCACAACACATTGGAAACAGTTTTACTGTATGCATCTATTACATAGCATAATATGCAGATTAAATTGTTATGCAAATCTCTGTAGTTCAAATGCAAAACATGCAAAAGGCCTACAGAAGAAACCCTATGTGACTTAGCTAAACGTTCCATGATTATGCATGAAATGTCCCATGACCATTCGTTTACCGCCATGTAGATGTTACTATCTCAAATAGAATCTGACTGTTTTCTTTATTGACTGACTTATTACCAGAGAACGAATACTTTGGTTAATTGTGTGTGTCTGTGTGTGTCATTGTTTTATATACAGAATATATTGATTATTTTATATTATTATATCAAATTGTTCGTGACACTTTAAGTCTGCCTATAGAATGAGATCAAATGCTTGAAGAGCATCAGTACTTTTGTCTTGTAGATTTTTCCCCCACAGATGGCAACAGTTGATTGTGATTAGTTTGTGAACTCAGTCCACGTTGGAGTCTGAATGCTCTCCCACTCGACTGTCGTTGAGCTGTAAATGTTATGATAAAGCTTCAATTATATTCTAATTTGCATAATTTCTATGCACCAAAACGCATTTGAACTGTTTGTAAAATTATGTTATCATTCCATAATTTTCTTGTTTCCAATGTACAAAACCCCGAATAACTGATAACAATGTGGCATACTGGAAATAGAGGGCTGGCCGACACGTTTCCTGACAGGTGAAACCAAAATCTCATGTCTTACCATTTAATTTGCATAACTTCGATATTCCACTGTTTTCAAATAGTAAAAAAAAATCGGGTTAAATCAGTAATTGGGAAAAATCTGTCTCATTTGATGTTTATTCAATGATTTTGTGTGAAATTTTAAACCCATTGCCATGGCTTTTGCTGGAATGCTTTTATTTTTCCACTATACCATTTTAAAACATTAAAAAGTTGTTACAATCATTTCAAAAGACTTACGTGAGTTGTTTTCAATTTGACAAGATATTTTGGCTCTCTACAACTTAGTCCAATGCGACAGAACTGTACGTGTAACAGCAATGTTCGGGAAGACAAAGTTGATAGAAGTAGAAAGCGACGGATGTCTGTAGGTGTAAATAGCCTGCTGTCGTGCACTGTTTAGATGTCTAAAACATTTATGGTAGGAAATTGTAACCTGTTTCTTGAAAACACATAGTTGGTTCCTTTATAGCTTATGAATGTTGAAAACAAACTTAGCTATGTTTAACAAGGGCGGGCCCACATTTTCGGGACCCTGAAGCTTCAATTGTTATGCGGCCCTTTCGCAACCAGCAACTGTAGGGCAACATCCAAAATTCACTCATTAAAAAAGAAAAGTTTCTTTGCGGCACCTCCGGCAAAATTAAAAGAAAAATATCAAAACCCTATCGCAAAAACACACAGAAACGAGAACAAGAAAAAGAAAAAGAAAAAGTGATGTGTAAATGCCGATCGCAGCGAACCTCCTATTAAAGAACTGAACACGTGACGACAGTACTGTTACATCGTACTAGTATACACAACTACAGTAGGTGATCTGTGACGTGTGTTACAGGATTTCGTATCTGGCGAGCTTAGTTCTTGTTTGTTCTATCTCCGTTTGCTGAAAAACTGGAGTTCTTTTAGTATGTAGAAGAGGTATAACAAAATAAACGATAAAAAAAAAATGAAGAGTGAAAAATGAAGCCCTATCTAAAGGCGGCCTTAGAAAAGTAGAGACCGGTAACGTTATGCAGTTGTGTAATGATAATTGTTTGAAGTTATTTACAGTTATTTCCCTTTTCGCTGGGGAGCGATATGGATTTAAAATTTTTCTTGAGGGGGTCGACCCTTATATAGGCCACATAAACTATATAAGGTCATCTCCGAGGTACCCAAATGGGTATGAAGGCTACATGTAGTGATGTAGCCCCAATAAACACTCCTCTTTTTTCCAGAACTTTTTCCTTTCTTTCTTTGCCATAATTTCACTCTGATGACAAAGCGTTTCATTTTTCAATAGAAAATGTCCAGACACCCTGCATTGGCCTGTATGCCTTTGCGTAGAATTTTTTTTTAACGCATTGTACTTATTTGAATGGGGTACGAACCACAGACAGACTAATAAAATACCCAGACTGGATGATCCCATTGTGTGACGTCACAAAACAGCGAAAGGTCATGAACCATCCGCCATTTTAGGTTTACGGTACCGACCGACGCTTCAGCATAGCTACAATTTTGAATGATACCATTTTGACGCGCCTACTGAACGCGGAAGTTTGGTTCCGCACCAAGAAATTAATACATGTACAACCAATCTTGACAAATGAAAAGAAATTTCTACTGCCGATAGAACTAGAATCCGAATGTCCCCGAGCGGCGGCCATATTGGTTATACCGTCGCCGCTCGGGAAACGCCGGGGAGATTTCGTAACCAGCGGACCTACGTAGAAACGATGTCATCCCCATGTACAAACTTGACGTGTCGTACACGTAGGATTGCTTGCTGGGTGTGCTCATGTTTCCTAGTTATGCGAGTTTAGTGTGCCCTATTGCATTATGATTCGATTACTACTACTTTTTTTACTAGTACTACTACTACTACTACTACTACTACTACTAGCGTCGTGCGCGTTCCAAATGTGTACCGTACTTTGAAATAACAGCGTGCGTATGGGCTATGAATTGTCCCCCTTATCTGAAATAGCCAAGAGGAACAACTCTGAGGTCAATAACCTAACACCAAGAATTATCGATCGCAAAAAAATGTTGCGTTGCCTGAAGACTACCTTCCACAACTAGGCCTACTACTACCACAAATGCGATAGTTTTAGTACAGTGCACACAGGCCTTGTTTCAATGTTTGTAGGAGTCTATAAAGTTAATATGAATTTTGTGTGTTGGAGGTACTTTAAAAAAAATTAATTGCATCAAGCACATTATGAATATAAACTACCGTTTCTTCGGCCTTGTAAGTGTCCCCGTTTTTGTGAATGTTTTTTTTATATTTTTTATTACGGGCCATCTAATAACTACGTATACTCAAATTTAGCAAGTTCTGCCCCCCCCCCCCTCCCACCAACGTACACTTGGCCGCACCCCACCCCTTGTCCGAGCGCACGGGTAAATACCCGTGATAAACTTAAAGGGCCTCATTTTAAACAGAAGCGTCAGATTCTTAAATAGCCAGAAATTCGAATTTAATATTTAAATGTAATCTTTTGCTTCATCTTGGTAAAAAAAAAAATCCATATAAATTAAACATTATTGCCATAATTGAAAGGCGCACATGCAGTGTCCGGAAATTCCCTCCCCCCAATCCCCCTTTTCGCAATTTTGTCGTACCCTGGGAGCAAAATCCCACTCCCGAGTGCACGTACTTTATTAATGGCCGTTTATATCAAAGCCGTCTATTTTTTTATTTTTTTTATATTAACAACATATCGTCCCCTCAGAATGACAAAGTGCTTGAACCGAGTTACACACTACTTAGCTAGCATTTCTAGTTCTACAAGCCTTCTCCATTCTATCAAAGCATCAAGCGGATTCGTCAGTAATTTTCGAGTATTGCTATTATTAGATTAGTATTACTGGAAGGAAGTGCATAGGGAGGGGAGATATTCCCTCCCTATGCACTTTGCATAGGTAGGGAAGATAGTGTACAACGTCATCACTAAACGTGTGGAATTATTATTGGTCTAAATTTAGTGCATTTATGATTGAATCGCGAATTCGCGATATTAAATAGAATTAGTTGTCGGCGAGCCAGTGGCGGCAGGAGCTAATCGCGATTCGAGTCAGTCGACGACAGGAGGTTATATGAATCAAAATCATTCGAATCAGTCGACGAGTCAGCAAAGACAAGAGACAGAGGAACGGCCTAGACCGAGCTCAAAGCAAAACGTGACAAAGGCTCGTTGCTCCATCGCCCACTCCGAGCAGAAAAGGTCAAGATGGAAGCCGACCTCGTGGTGTGGCAGCATGGACTATAACATAACCATGCGCTTACTGAACTTGTGGGGGGGGGGGGGGGGGGTAATCGGTCGATTTCTTTATTCACCAAAATTGAAAAACAAACAAAAGAAATCTGCGTGGACAATACTGAACTGGCAAGAAGCAAATATTAGCTTGAAATAGTTTCAAAATTTTTGTTTCTCCTCTCCCGTGTAATCTGTGGAGAATGAACTGAAATGTGAAGGGTTCGATCGTCGAACTACTGCGTAGTCGAAGTTTCATCACTGCAGCCAGCAACCCAAAGGTAGTCCTCTGTATAGGATGTTTGCACAAAGCAGTGGTATCGTTCTCTCGTAGACCCGCTGTTGACAGCATTGACCGACGTCTGTTTGATGTAGGGAACCCACCCCTACGGTAATCCTACCTACTCTACGGGGATATCTTACACAAATACGTCGGATTGGCGTAGGGGTGCTGGCAGGGAAATTCCCTGGAATGCTTGACCTACAAGTGCCTCAACAAATTAAATACCTGTGTATTCTTCGTGTAGATGTGCTTTACTGTAGGCCTATTATGTTTTCCCAAGTAGGCAGGAAACAGCAGCTTGTTCCCCTTTCTCCTCTCCCAATAGATCCACTCTGGACTTTTCATAGGTGCCATGCTCAATTACAATAATACATGTAATTACATTCTGCCTCTATGGGCTTAAAATTAAAGCTTATCAAATTCATTGTCCCCTCATACATGCACGTAAATTGAAGTAACGTAAGAACAACAGAAAATCTATAGGGTCGCCTTTATTCTTACAGCTTTTTCTTTTTGCCATATTTTGACAAAGGTAGGTTAGGTTTGCCGTCGGCAATAGGTCATAATGGGAATAGGTGCTGATTTGGCTTCCTACCGCCGGATGATGAGTGTGATACATGATCATTACCTATAATTATAATGTTTCATAGCTATCGCAAACAGAGCAGGCTAAGCACAGAAAGAAAGGAATAGTTTCCCTGCCTAAGCAAAGTAGACTTATTACACAAGAAATATCTTCCCGACCTAAAAAATATGCAGAGACTAAAATATTTTCCTTGCCTAAGTTAAGTGAAGAGTCAAGAAATATCTTCTCTGCATGCACTTTGCACATAGGCTGGGGATATCTTCCTTACCTAAGCAAAGTGAATAGGCAGGGGATATCTTCCCGATCTATGCAAGGTGAATAACCTATGCAAAGTGTATAGGTGGGGGATATCTTCCCTACCTATGCACTTCCTTACTGGAAAGAAAAAAGTGGCATCATTAAAACTATGAGTATGAGCACATATAAAACTTCAATCATCAATTTCTCAAAAGTCGGCGAAAGAGAATGAGATTGAGAACCTTGTGTCTTTTTAAAGGGATGGTATGGTTTAAAACCGACATTTGGTTATAACCTGCTTAGCACAATGAACTGATGAACCAAGTCATGATTTTGTTCTGAATTATCTGGAAATAGTAGGAAAACATGCAATGAGTGTCATTTGTGTATGCTGTGTCCGCGTTATGTAACTACATGTTAAGCTGAAAACCCATGGTATAGGCGGCAGTGAGACGACATCGAGTTATCGAGACATCGAAACCATACCGAGACGAATCGCGCCGATACAAATCCCCGAATAACACGAAACGACATCGATGGTACCGATAGCGACACGTACTTCACGACAATGCCACATATGGATTTTCAGCTTTTACACTTTCTACCTTCCTAAAGATCAAATTTTACATACAAACACAAACACAAGTAAAAACATTCAGAACTCACTAACAGTGGCGGACCTACATTTTTGGGGGCTCTGAAACTTGAACTGTTATGGGGCCCTGAAACTTGAACTGTTATGGGGCCACCTTGCAACCAGCAACAATAGAGCAACATCCAAAATTCACTCATTAAAAAAAAAATTCTGGGCCCCTCCGGGTTTGGGGACCCTAAAGCTTTAAGCTTCATTAGTTTCATAGTGTAAGCTTAGATCCGCCACTGACCACAAGGACGGGAAACATGCACGAAGCACTAAAAGAAATAACAAACTCATGTTTACATCCAGCATCCAGAAAAATCATTGAATAGGTTCGTCTCCTTCCCAGCACTACATTATATTGAACCTCCACATCAGCGCATTTTGAGAGACGCATTAATTGTAAAATTCTGCAGTTTAAACTTTACGTTAGAAACCTTTTCAGCACTGTAAAATCTATTCCCAGAGGTGAGACAACTTCATGATGTTCCCAGGAATGATAAAATACATTTTGTCATGTCTTTGGGTATTACGTCATTTAAAAAAAAATATATATTATTATATTATATAAAAGTGGAGACAAAATAAAATTGTGCCGTGTGACGTCATGATGGGCCTACATTTTGCGACCTCAGTTCTTGTTTCTCCTATCTCAATTTTCTGAAAAAAACAACAGCTACAGACGTTTAGCGTCATAGTTCTCAGCTGTGCTAAAAATGGAGTTGGAGCAAACAAAAACGACGGTCGCGATATTTCTGGATTAGGATTTGGATAAATTATAACAAAAACTTTAATTCAAGTGAAAATAGGGCAGCAATATGAAACGGACAATCTTATTCTAAGTCAGGAGTTCCCAACCTTAAGTGGGTCCTGTTTACCTAGGGCAACTTCTTGAAGTAAATTTACGTCTACCCAGTTTTGTTGTAGGAAAGTACAAAATACAGATCGTTAAACAATAAATCCAAAACGGTAGAAAGAAAACCAAAAAAAAGTATTTTCTCCACAGAATAATCCTACTTGAAACTTTCTTCTCAACATCAGATTTTTAAAAGATTATTATTTGAATAATATGTATTCAATGCATAATAACAGTAATAATAATCACAAAGGCAGTAATGAGGACAATGATAATAACAATAATAATAGAAATCATACAACAATAGTAATAATATAATAATAATGATAATTAATATAATAATAACATTATAGTAATAATGATACTGATGAAAATAATAAAAACATAAATGAATAAATAACATTAAGGCTTCCTAAAACCTAAGCTCTGAAAGCTTTAAAATCGGCCTACCACTCACATTCAGTACCGGTACACCAAAACATAGAACATACTACAAAGGACAGAAAAGGCTGTAGCTCTGCACTGAGAAAATGTGTTTCAAGGTATTTCTTGAAAAACTAATATCCTGTATAATATATAATATCTCTGAAGTTTTAAGGTAGCGAATTCCAGATCTTCGGGCAAAGATTGGGTTATTATTTTCATTTAGGCCCACTCTCTGCGTGGATGTAATTTAACGCCCCCGCCCCCCCCCCCCATCCCGGTTGGGAACTCCTGTTCTAAGTCTTGCATTCCAATGGTGAACGCTTCTGGTAGCGTCTCCATCTGTCCTATCATTCTGTCATTACTCTGTCTATCGTCTTCTTTCTTCCTAGCACAGTGTGGTCTTTGTTCAATCACAAACTCCAATTCTTTGCTAAATGTAGCAGTTCATGAGTGCCCAGCTGGGTGGAAAATTGGGTTCATCAGTCCACTGTGCTTGGTCATAGGTCTCCATGTGAGAGCATTAGGGGCTTCTGGATACGAAAAAAAACAACAAGTATTTTGCAAAATAAGTTAAATTGAGCCCCGATTGTGTGGCATGCAACTGTCAACTATCAGTAAAACATTTTTTGGCTGAATGTGTAGTCTTCATGCATTTCCGAAGAAGGCACTATGCCTGTACTGTGGATCCATGAAAGATTAATTTTCTGTCGTGGACCCGCAAGGCATCTGCCCTTTCTGAGAGTGGCTAAGTTCTACAACTTGATTTAATCACTTTTATACTCGTTTACAAAACTTTTTTCCAGATCTATACAAAACAACTTTTTCAGAATTTTACCAATGTGTTAGAATTATATTAATGTATCTAATTGTATGTCAAACTTAACAGCTCTGAATACGAAACATGAATAAAAAACTTGTCCCCAAACAGACGGTGAAGGGCGCAAAGTGGCTGTTATCGTGCCGACGTGCTGCAAAACCCGAACTCACTCATGCCCGTCAATACTGTACAAGAATGGCTTAGCTCCTGTTTTACAGAAAATCTGAGTTTGAATTTTTACAAAAAATGAAACTTTTTGTGCGTGTGTGTAAGAATTGTAATGGACTGGGGGATGAATTTCACGTGCTATTATCTTGCAAAAAAGTCAAAGATATAAGGAAACATTTTTTTGTACCGCCTTGGCTAATTGTTAGACCAGATATGTTTAGGTTCATAAATGTTCTGCCGCCTATGCACGATAGAGAAATTTGTTTCGACTGTTTTCCCATCAAGTACTAAACGAGTACAATAATATCACTTTGTGACTTCTCCTGGTGAGGTCTGGAACTGAAATCTTCTTTGTATAAAAATATAAATCTTAGTGATATTTTCATGTACAGTAACTTCACGACAGATAAAGGTGGATTTGCGGGGGGGGGGGGGGGGAGGGGGGGTTGAGTTTGAGTTCGAGTTTAACGGCGCATCGACACGATAACGGCCACTTTGCGCCTCTCACTGTTTTTTCGTCATCTTTCTTTGGCCTACTTTTCAGCCCTCAGATGCCTATAGGATCAGATAAAAGTGAAGCTAAAAATCTAACGGGAAAAAGGCCCATAATGTAAAATAATGTCTATGAATTTTGTAAATAATAATACGACAAAAGTCTGTTAAATCAACTTGTAGGGTTCGACGTTTTTCAGAAATGACAAGATGCGCTGCGGATCCACGTCTACAAATGATTCTTTCATGGACCCGCAGGCAGTGTCTTCCTCGGACATACATCCATTCAAAGTGTATTTTATTGAGGGATATTTGCAATGTTGTACACGACAATTTGCCGATTTTGAGGTTCTGTCATGAAAGTGTATAAGTGTCCTTCCAATCGCTTAGAAACTTTCGAGATGTCTGTTTGTGATGTAATGTTGAATGCGTTTTTGGTTGTGATTTTACACAACTCTTCAAAATTTCAATTATCATCTTCTGGAAAAGGCAAACATGCACATTCAACAATATGGAAAATACCCGACAATAGTTCATGACCGGAGAATAACGTACTGAGTGTTTAGCTCTTTATTTGAGGAGGTTTCGCTGCTCTTGACATTTACACCTCTCTTTTCTTGTTTGTATTTTTCTTGTTCTAGTTTCTGTGTGTTTTACTGGTAGAGATGAGTATTATTTAGGATTTTTGCCCGGGCAGCGGCCTTGTTCGGCCTGCTCTTCTCGACTTTCAATTGCCAAAGCATCTCAAACGTGCGCAACGTGCATACGAGGCCTCCGAGTTTTTCGTCCTTATCCGGGAAGACTAGGTGCTCTGTCCTACCTACCATAGGATTAAGGACAGGAATTTCATCCCCTCCTCCCCCCCCCCCTCCCAAAAAAAAATAAAATAATAATAATAACAAGCTTATTTCTATTTGCCACTGAAGATGCTCGCAAATGTGCCACTTGTAGAACAATGGTCACGTCATCTCAATGAATATTTTATATCATTCTTTTTCAATTTTATTTTCTCTGCGGAAAAGCATTGCGGCTCAAGACAAAAAAAAACATGGTAAATCAATGATATTTAAGACTGAATTTTGTCCTAGACGGATATATCCACGTAATTTACCGTTAAAAATTGAGGCAGTACACAAGGATTTCATAATTTTTCGTGACCTTTAGTTCTCGTTTGTTTTATCTTCATTTTCCGAAAAAAATGGAGATCTTTTAGTATGTAGAAGTAGTAGGCCTATAACAAATGCACACTTTGACGCTTGTTTAAAATACATTGTGGAACTTATCAAGCCTTCTCAAGCTGTTTCATTGTTCCGATTTATTTTAACTCCTTATCATAATACTAAAGCCGCAAACGTTTAACGTCGAATTTCTCCGTTGTGCAAAAAGTGGAGTTGGAACAGACAAGAACTAAGGTCACGTTATCGGCATCGCTACCACTGAAAACATACCTGACACGTCTTTGACAATCACAGTTTCTCAAAACAGGGTGTGTGATACGTTGTGTTCTGTCTGATTCTCAGTGATGTCTGAATGATTCATCGCTCATATCTTCATTTTGGTAAAGGACTTCAGTCTCTCAAGTCAAGATTTGCAGAAAAACCGGTATCAAGTTGCACCATCTGTCACAAAAACCTGCTGAAAAAAAGAAAAATACTGGCGAAAGACAATGTCTTATGGATAGGATTTGATCCCAAATCCTATCCATAACCCCGTCCTGATCCCTAATCCTAATCTTGTTCTTGACTCTAAGCCCATCCCTAACCCTGTCCTTGTTCCTAATCCTGAACATGCCAGTCACCCCTATTCATGTGCCAAATACTAATCCTACCCTCAATACAAACTATGCTTAATCCTATCCTCAAAAGATGTGTCCTTCCTCAACGCTAATCCTAAATCTAATCTCATCCCTAACACTGTTCGTACCCCTAATAACTCTTATCTCTCATCCTAAACCTATCCCTAACCCTGTCTTTATCAGTAACCCTAAACCTATCCCTCACTCCTCATCCTAAGCATTACCCTTAACCCCTGTCCTATGCCCAATGCTAAACCTACCCGTGATAGTCCTAAACCGATCGTCTACTTCGTTCTTCCTTATCCCTAATTCTAAACCAAATCTCATCCTTAATCCTGTCCGCATCCCTGATCCTAAACCCAATCCTTCACCCACCCCTGTCTTTATTCCCAATCTTAAATCTGAACTCATACCAAATCCTAGATCTACTCCTATCTCTGTCTTATCCCTAATCCTAAACATATCCTTAACCCCCGTCCTTATGTCTTATGCTAAATTTATCCCTCGTTCATACTATCCTTAATCCTTAACATATCCTTAATTATGTTCCTTGCCACTAGTCTTAAAACCTAATCTTCTTACTAACCCTGCCCCTTGCTCTTTCGGCCAGAAAACAAAAAGAAAATTATTAAGGCTATTAAAAAAAAATAAAAACTATCCAGAGTTGAAAGTGGTCAGGACGTACGGAATTCTTTCCAAAAAATTAAAAAAACGAAACAATTTTCGAATTTCTCTTCCCTCAACCCCCCCCCCCCCTCAAAGTCCTCAACCCTTAAAAGAATGGACTTCCCACCCACCATGATGAGTTGCTGAATTTGTACATACTCACAGACCCTCCCCTCTCCCACTGACGACCTGAAACAATGGCAACAGATCAAGGCTGAAAGCCAAGACCAAACACACAGGCAACTGAGATAAGACAGACAGAGACCAGAAAGCCAACGGGTGCTGGATATCACAATGAGATATGTGCAACACAATGTACATTATACGAGATTCAGTGAGATGCCTCGAGTTTTTCAGAACTGGAGCTGAGACTTTGTCAAGCCTTGTTCGGTTCGGAAGTTAAAGATTTGTCACATCCTGAAATGGGTTTGCCCACCGACCCCCCACCCCCAACAAAAACCCCAGCACCTATAGAACAATGGCTTTAAAGAGTCCCAGCCCTCCCAACCCCCTTTGCCATCCCAGGTTTCCTCAACCCCCTCTCTCATTTTAAATTTTCAACTGATAATTTTTCATCATTTGACTTTTACACTGGTAATTATTGAAACAATTTATGTACCTAAATTCCTTAATTAATTGAAATCAAATGGATAAAAAAAAATGAAAAAAATCCCTATTTCAGTGGATCATAAAACTATCTATACACAGTGAGTACATATTTTTACCAGTTTGGAGTTCCCATTCTGACTGAAACAGAGCAAGCCTAAGGCATGGGCACACTAGGCAGTTGTCCATGGGCCCCAGGGTTTTAAGGGGCCCCATGCATGCAAATTTACATTGGTTTTTGAAACGAGGAAGAAAATCCTATTGCTTTGCCCAAACAATGTTAAAACTGCCTGGGACTGAAATTCCTTCCAAATTCCTCCCCTTAGGTTTGAATTCCCTCCCTTGGGAGCCAATGCCTTTACTCTGAGAATCATCGCTCTGGAGATTGTTGCACGGAGCAGTGGCGTGCAGTAAGGGCGGACAGAGGGGGCGAAGGCCCCGTGCATCCATTTCAGGGGGTATCCAATCAGCGAGTGTCTAGGCCCTATACTTGAGTCGTGTGGCATACAAATCAAGGTGTTGCCCGCTCTGGGTATGACGGGGCACCACCAGACCTCTGTACGCCACTGACACGGAGCCAACATCAGATCAGATGGCTTGTTAACTCTTTTCAGTTCGCGCATTTTTTTTAACCTTTTCTGAAAGCCAACGAGGGTTGTCTCAAAGATTGCATGCTAGTGTCAACTTGTTTACATAGAATATAGACAAGGTCAATGGAAATATTCACACCCAAAGCATACGTGTTTGGACAACGTATTGAAAGAACACGCAATACGTTATGCAACACGTTTAAGAAACGCCCGAAAACATGCCATTTACAATTGGTGGAATGCGACCATGTGTGTTTCTGACCGTTGTCCCATAAGCTTAGCATCTTTTTTGTATAAGCGAATTGAATATGAGTTGAAGAATCAAAGGCTTCGGCCTTACCTTTTGACAGGATAAGGTGGTATATAAAATTAATATTCATTATTAATATCAATTATTTGCTTTACAGACATGTAGCGCCTTTTTTGTTCAAAGCTTGGACCACTAAGGGGGGATCCCACCAATACGAAGCCTCGACCTGTGTGCATTTTGAATTTAACTGGCTATCTGTGAGTAGGAATGTCATGGTACATTTGGCTGTTACACTATTTAGTTATGGCTTTTCTACACCCTCATCCCGACCTATAGACGAGAGCCCAGCAAGAGAAGAGGTGGACCTTTGTGCATTTTGGATTTGCCGACTCTCTGCGAATGGGAAAATTATCTGCATAACTTTCCTTTCACCCTGCCACTAAAGGACAGCTCAGTAATACAGAGTGGGACCTTTGTACGTTTTGCCTCAGCTGATTGAGCCGGAAAGTCATGTTACACGTAGATGGTACGTGGTTTAGTCGTGGTTTATAAGTGCACAGTTTCCTTCGGTCCGACTACTGAGCAGGGCCCAGCAATACGGAGTATGAAACCTTTGTGTGCATTTTGGACGTCCTCGCCTGTGAGTGCGAAAATCATGTTACATTTAGCTGGTACATTGTTTGGTCACGGTTTATAAACGCACAGCGTTCTTCCTACCCCGAGTAACGGAAGCAGTGCCATGAGGTATAGAAAATAGACCTTTGTGCGTTTTGGTACAGCTGGCTATCTCTGTGAGTGGGAAAATCGTATCACAATGTAGCTGGTACATTGTTTAGCCCTGGTTTATAAGTGCACAGCATTCACTCTCACCCCGACGAACGAGCAGTGCCCAGACGTACAGAGCAAGGCTGCTGTGCATTGTTTCTGCTGACTGGACCAGTGTCATAAGTAGACTTTGGTCATGATCGTTCTTCGTTTGTCTAGGGCCTCACTGTAAGGACTTTGGTGATGAAGGATGCACAGTTTGACATAATATTGATTTTGTCCATTTTCCCCTATTGCCTGCACAACTTTTCTCAAACTTTGGCGACCAATTGGTAATTCAGCCGCGCAAAGTCCGGATGGTTTAGTATATTGTGCAGGTAAACAGCCAGCACAGCAGTGCACCGTGGTCCACAACCGCAAAACGGGCATATTCACACTCACAGCGTACACGTCTGGACAGCTTAACTATAAGAAGACTCAACACATCATGTAACATTTTTCAGTAACGCCTGAAAACACACCTTCAGAACTGATAGAATGTAACAACGGCTTAATCTAAAATGCACAAAAGTTGCACGGGCATTCTTATGAAATACGAAACAATCTTATTGCCATAAGAAAACCCTCATGAATAATAAAACTTGTCCCGATCGGAGTTTTTCCATAATATGTGGAACACTTTCTAAGTTATGAACAATATTAAAATTTAGTCTATGACCTCGCACCAATTCTGATCCGTTCTCCTATGGTGCACAGGTGTGCAGGACTTGTAGTGAACAGCACGACCCAATGGCACAATGTCACAGCCAGCTGCTGCCAGCAAAATGTACACCCAAGAAATAGTAGCAGAAACTGACTTGTGTCTGACCAGGCTTCGCGTGGTAGGGTCTTCCTGGATTTATTAAGGAAATATAGGAAATTATGGTGTGCACTTCATGCCTGCCAGTGGCTAACTGTGCCGGTCGGGGATTGGAATGCTGACCCCCCTCCCCCCTTTTCCAGTTCTAGTTCTGGTGGCCTAGAAAGTTGACATCAACCATACACTCTACGGGAAAATTTAATTTCGGAAAAAAACCCAAAAAAAACAAACATTCTTCCAGCAAAATCCAGTGTAAGTGGAACTATTATTCCTAAAAATTCCATTTCTCTATCGTCTACGACAGTAAACGAATTAGCGGAGAATGCCTCCCGAGTCCATATGAATAATAAAAATGTCCCTGGATTTTAACGTCTCAGGTAAGCCAACGTCTGGGGGTGGCTCCGTGCCCTACTGCTCTCTGTAACAAAATTTGAATATATTGAATTAAACAGTATGCCCCATCTCACGTTTCAGACATTTAACACTTATACTCATTTACAAAACTTTTTTCAGAGCCATACAAAACAACTTTTGAGAATTTTACCAATGTGGTAAAATTTAAAGGGAATTATTCAATTCTATTTGCGAAATTCAGAAGCCCCCAGTGCCAAACATAAATGACGTACCCAAATAGACCGTGACAGGCGCAAAATGGCCGTCATTGTACCGATGCACCTTAAAACCCAAACTCAAACTCCAATTATGTTCATTAATGTTGAATTTAAATAGACCGCCCCTCCAACCCTGTGCTGTGTCTCTCATGTCCCAACGGTGAGGCTTCTTGTAAAGGAACCACGCATAGGAGATGTCTTAAGGGGATTATTGAATTTAGTGGCAAAATATTTGTCAATATAATGCCAAATTCCTTTTATTCTACCTTACAGTTTGATAATAAACAATTCTTTGAATTAAAAATATATACATTTTTCTTTTAAGGACTAAACTGACCCTACTTAGATTACATTTAGAGAACTTCAAAAAAGCATTGCAAGTACTCTAGTAAATGATTCCGCTTCTCACATAAAGACGTAGTCAAACTCCGCCCCAATTTGACAATTTGCACTCCTATGCTTAACCTAGCTCCGCCCACACATGGGTGCAAAAAGGGAGGGTGCAATGTAATACGCAAAAAAAAAATAAAAAAATTACACGATCTTATTTCTAAAGAATTAAAGGGAACCCCGATCTAGGAGTATACTGATGGCTGTAATCGAACTGATGCACTGTAAAATACAAAGCCAAACTCCCCCCCCCCCGTCCACCCCCATGCCCCCCCCCCAAAAAAAAATCCTCCCTCCTCCCATATGAACCTACGAACTATTTTGTAGGTAGCCCTAACTATAGTTCGTTCAGAAATCTGTGCCCTCCTTCCGAAAGTTATAACTTAGAACTCTGACAATATTTTGGAAGTTGGTATGTGCATTACTGGTCTTCAAGATTTTAGTAGCAGGTAATTAGTGGACGCTTCTGGTAGGATCTCCGTCTGTTTCCCATCGTTCTGTTATTATTCTGTCTATTGTCTTGCTTTTTCCTGGCACAAAGTGACTGATATCGTGTCGACATGCCTTCTCCAAACTCAAACTCAAACTCAAACTCGTAGACTTAAGCAATATATTTTTTATCCTGTGACGTCATCTTATGTCGATTACCATTTCTGGTTATCTTGATTTGACGGATTGGTTTACCGACAAGATTAAGGGTTAGGAACAGGTTTGATAATAGATTTGGGTTGGGGAAGGGTTAGTAATAAAATATCTTTTCTGACTCTTGCAGCATTAAATGGGTTCTAATGTATTTTTTGGAGATAACCGGATTCGATCATCCTTCCCAAGCATTGCTTCGTAAGGTTTTGTAAAAAAAAAAAATGTTTCTGACTTCCAAGATAGAAATTTAATGACTTTACAAATTGTCACTGCTCTACGCTTATGGAATAAGTCATTTTTGACACTTGAGATATCGAGAAAAAAACTGCTTCTTTGTCTGTCATTTGGTGACTCATGCCATTATAATTCTATTGCTTTATTATATTTTCCTGTAGGCGCATTTCTTTCTCTTATCTTATCTGATTCATGCTCATGAATGAAATGAATCGTCAGTTGCCTTTTGGCAAAGTCTGACATATGCCATTATCGTAGAGAAGTGACGAAATAAAAAGTCACCATTTCCGCTAACAAAATGCACACTTCTGCTCACGGGGCAAGAAAATCACTCTTGTACGGGATTTTTTTTTCTTTTAAAGGACAATGATTTTCTTTTGATCTGACCAAGTCAGCAATGTTGAATGCGGAAATGATGTGAGGCTATAATGATGCGTTTACTGTAAATGTAAGCTTGAATATTTACATCAGTGGTTCTCAACCTTTTTCGGGGAATCGCCCCCTTAGGCTCCAAGTTTTCTTTCATCCCCAGCCCCCTTCTCGCCTCCCACCCCACCCCTCAAAATCCCCTATTAGCCCAACAGATACATTTCACAAGAAAACCATAACTTTTGACGTTAAGGTTTTTAAAACCATATTAATTAATTATAATCAGAGAATTCTTTATCAAATGCATTTTTTAAAAAATGCCTATAAAACCCACCAACATGTGCTGTTGAACAACTCAGTGGCTGCCCCCGTATTTGCCCCCCAAAACGTCTCCTTTCGTCGCCCCCCCCCCCCAACTGGAGATCAAAATCGCTCCCGGGGGCCGATATCACCCTTGTTGAGAACCACTGCTTCAGAGCAATTTTTTGGTAATATTTTAGAAAACGATCAACGAAATTCGTCGCTTTGAAAATTCACGTTGCTTATGGATTTACCATTCAGAAAATCTTAAGATCATGGAAAATCTCAGACTGCACTACAACAAACAATGGCTGTTTTTTTTGGTAATATTTTAGAAAATGATCAACGAAATTCGCCGGTTTGAAAAAATCACGATGCTGATGGCTTTACCAATGAATACAGCTCGGTATTTTACTCTATATGGCTTTGTAATTAGACTGCTCTCCCCTAACACCAACTACTACAACAATCAGTTCCAGATATTTCAAAAAAAACAACCCCACAGAAATGACTTTTTTCCAGCCTCCCCACATTGACGGACGTGCTGCACTGCGGAAGTACAAGTCAGCACTCGCAGATAAGTCATCCTGTTGATTTAATATTCTACAAATATCTCATTTTCCACTACTTTTTTTTTATTTATTGTTCGATTATTTTATCTGTTCAATTTTTCCATTGTTTTCTGTTGTTTTTCTTCCTGAAGAAGGTGTTTAACTGAGATATTTATTTATTTATTTTTGGTCTTCGCTTTTTCTTTGCGTTTTTTAAAAAATGTTGTTACACGTACGTAGGTCCCCCAAGTTTGTTTGTTTGTTGTTGTTTTTGTGCTAGAGGTACGTGTTTTAAGGCCTTTTGTGATTTCAGAGGTAGAGAGCTCCTCCCAAAATACTCCTTGACAACAGTCTTAATCATTTTCAGATTTTGTGTTTGTTTTCCTCCTGCTTTTTTTTTTTTTTGTTGATGAAAGGGTAAGGGGCAGGGGTAAGGATTCGATAAGATTTAGGATAGAGGATAAGGACCGGGTGAGGGACAGGTACGTATGCGTACGCCCCCCTAGTGCCAAACGCTTGGGATGCGTACGTACTTGTAATGTCAATGGCCCCCTTTTTTTTCTGTATCCTGTGGGGTTGTTTTTTTTTTACGCGAGGCTTGGCTACACGAAACCTTTTTCAATTTTGACATTTTTACTGTTTTCGAGAACATTTCAGAAGTCCGAGGGCACGAATGTCTAAACGAACCAAACCTTAGCGATGAGCAAACACAGTCAAGGATTTGACAGATCTTTAATTCCGAGCTGAAAAAGACTAGACAAAGCCCCAAGTCCATTTCTGAAAGAACCCGAGACATCTTACTGAAGCTCATGCAATGTACATTATGTTATACACACCCCATCATGATACCCGACACCGTTTGACTCTCTGCCCCCTGTCTGCCCCACCCCAATTCCCCGTGGGTGTGGCCTTGATTTCCAGACTCAACCTGCCCCATTGGTTCAGGTGGTCGAGAGGGTGGTGAGAAGTCTATCAGCATGTACAAGTTGAACAACCCATCATGAGTTACTGTAGGGAGGAAGCACGGGTATCCATGTGTTTTTCTGAGATGGGTGTGGGAGGAGAGGAATTCGAAAGACAGGTTTATTTTGGTTGAGGTAGCTCTCTAAATTTTTACCTGTGGGGGAGGGCGGCAGGGAGTAAGGGGGTGGGTGGGAGTTGGGTGGGGTATGGGTGAAGGTGGGGTGTGAGTGAGTGAATTGAGTTTTGGTGTGAGGTGGATTGAGGTATGGGGATGGGGGTGGGTGGGTTGGGGGATGGGGATGGGGGTGTGGTGGATTGGGGTATGCGGGTGGGAGTGGGAAGTGAGGTGGATTGGGGAGTGCGGGTGGGGATGGGCGGATTGGGGTATAAGGGTGGAGTGGGGTAGATTGGGGTATAAAGATGGGGTGAGGTAGATTGGGGTATAAAGATGGGGTGAGGTAGATTGGGGTATAAAGATGGGGTGAGGTAGATTGGGGTATAAAGATGGGGTGAGGTAGATTGGGGTATAAAGATGGGGTGAGGTAGATTGGGGTATAAAGATGGGGTGAGGTAGATTGGGGTATAAAGATGGGGTGAGGTAGATTGGGGTATAAAGATGGGGTGAGGTAGATTGGGGTATAAAGATGGGGTGAGGTAGATTGGGGTATAAAGATGGGGTGGGGTAGATTGGGGCATAAGGGTGGGGGTGGGTGGATCGGGGTATGAGGGTAGGGGTGGGGTGGATTGGAGTATCGGAGTGGGAGATGGGATGGATCGCAGTATGGGGGTGGGAGGTGGAGTGGATTGGGGCAAGGAGATGGAATGTAGGGGTGGGGAGTGGATTGGAGTATTGGGGTGAGAGGTGGAGGTGGGGTGGACTGGGGTGTGGGAATGGGGCTGGGCTGAGGGGGTAGTGTTAAAGGTGCAAAGTTCTTCCCTTGTTCAGACTTCCTCTACTGCAGTTTTCATTGCCCTATCTACTCAGCCAGCAAGCCTAAGAAAATCCAACCCGTAGGATTGACGTCAGTATTTGCATTTAGTAATGACATCGTTTCTACCTCGATCTGCTGGTGTAGGGCATCGCGACGACATCGGTCTGATGCCACTAACCCGCCCCTACGATCATCCAGCCAATCCTTTGGAAATGCTATACAAATCTAAGTTGGATTGACGTAGGGATGCTGGCTGGGTATTGCAGTGTTACGGAAAATACGGTATATTCCACTGTAGGTAAAATTCACATTTCAACATCATTTTTGGCAAGAAAAGTGTTATGTCACTGAATGGGTTTTTGTTATCACGGAAATTGAACTAAGTCGAAATCATGGAAAAAAAAGTTACGTACGTCCCGACCACTTTGAATTCTTACAGTTCTTTAAAGGATTTTCTGGTGGAAAGGATTAGGGGTAGGGGTAGGGATGCGATTAGATTCAGAGTTAGGGATAAGGACAGGGTTAGGAATCGGTTTAGGGTTAAGATGTGTTCATAGTTAAAGATAAGGTCAGGGTTAGGGATAGGTTTAGGATTAAGGTAAGGGATAGGTTTAGGATTAAGAATAAGGCCTGGTAAGGGATAGATTTAGAAGTAGGGATAAGGACTTGGTTAGATGTAGGTTTATTATTAGAGATAAGGACAGGATCAAGGATATGTTTAAGATTAGGGATAAGGACAGGGTTAGGAATAGGTTTAGGTTTAGGGTCAGGGATAGGTTTAGGGTCAGGGTTAGGGACATTTTTTAGGGTTAGGCATAAGGGCAGGGGTAGGGACAGGTTTAGGGCTAGGTACAAGTACAGGATAAGGAATATGTTTAAGATTAGGGATAGATTGGTCTTGATTGTGTGGTCTGGACGCACAGAACTCTTTCTTAAATCACACCACAAAGGGACGTTTTTTTTTGCATCCTACAAAATTTCGTTTTTTTGGTCTACACAGTCCTTTGCCATGGTACCCAGCTTGTCAGTCCACGTTACTACTACTGTAAAAGCAACATCCCATCTAGCAACCCTACCGATATCCCTCGCGTGGGCCCGACGTCAAATCTGCAGATAGGAATACATGACATCGTTTCTACGTAGATCCACTGGTTACGACATCGCCCTGACATCTTTTTGATGTATGGACCCCGCCCCTATGGTGATCCTATCAACTCTATTAAAATCCTACCAACCCTATGAAAACCCTACCAGCAGTACAGAAATCCTATACAAATCTACATCGGATTGACACAGGGATGCTGGCTGGACTATCTCCGTTTGTTATCCAATCATTAACGAAAAACAAGTTTAGATTTGTTTCGGAAAAAGCAAATTGAGGAAATCCCGTTGACTTTATCTACACATCAAGAAACAAGGAGAGTCAAATCCAGATATTCTCAGTCTGGAGCCATCCATAAAACTGTGTACGGTCATACGTTGGGGGGGAGGAGACGGGTGCTTCCAGCCTACAAAAAGCGTGCACAGCCAAGGGGAGGGGGGTCTGGAGAGCACAGTGCACGTTTCAGCTATGGCAATAATTGAAAAGTTCGTTTTATTTTATGTGGCTTTCTAAAAAAATGAAACGAAATTGTTAGATTATACGTACTTTTTCAAAATCTACTAAAACGGTGGAATAATTCATGCAAAATGCCATTTGAAGTTTTCAAATATCAAGGTCTTATAATGGACATTCGACCCAATTTGATGGCCACACACTTTGAGCAGGGAGGCGAATGGCGGGGCGGGGGGGGGAGCCAAATGTTTGAAACGCGTGCGCGGGGAAACGGATGTTTGGGGGGGGGGGGGGGCGCTGAAATCAAACGGACAGACTTTCATGGATGACCCGCATGTTAAATCGCGACCTTAGTTCTTGTTTGTTCTATCTCCATCTTCTGAAAAAACTGGAGATCTTTTAGTATATAGAAGAGGTACAACAAATGCACACTTTGATACCTGTGTAAAATGCGTTGTGGCACTTATCAAGCTGTTTCAAGCTGATTTATTCTTTTTTTTCATTTCGCAATACTAAAGCCGCAAAAGTTTCATGTTGAATTTCTCAGTTGTGCAAAAAGTGGAGTTGGAACAATAAGAACTAAAGTCGCCAATTGTGTACAATCCTATCCGATGTTCCAGCGCTGTTAGACCCGGTCTGACCATAGCCCATATATGCTTTCTCAGTAGATGATTCAGTTAGGCTCTTTGGAGTTCCGAACGCGTGCTGGTTTTACACACTCCCAACGGCTGGCGCGAGTCGTGATCTGAAGTCATTGCTGGCCCTTCTGCTGGGCAGTGACTCTTGTTCCCTCAACATCCAATTCTCGGCACTCCCTGTAATAATAATAATAATACACAGCATTTATATAGCGCTTGATCCCGTTAACAACCAGGCTCTAAGCACTTTACAACATTTGTATCATATAAATCACACACACAATTCACAGGCTTACTCAGGAGAAAACAAAAAAATGGACATTCAAAGTTAAAAAAAATGACTCTTCGGCTGATGTTTAAAAGTGTTCAAAGATGTTCAAAGACAGAAGCAGAGAATACGACATCTGAGGCCCTTGAAAAGAAAAAGATTTTTCAACATGGTCTTCTTAAGGGACATCTTAGGAATGTTAAACTCTTTAGTATCAGCAGATGATCTAAGATGCAGTGATGGTGCATTGGGAGTCAAAAGATCAGTTAAATAAGTTGCTGCCTTTTTGTACACCTACATACATTTGTGACACAGGGTAGACAGCTTATATATTTTTTGTTTTTCTACCGGTAGACAGTGGACATGGACAAAAAATTAGCGTGCTGAGTTGTCTTGAAAATCCAGGTCAAATTACTATGCTATTTCAGGAAAGAGTTGTGGACGTCCCAACCAGTTTGATCTCTTGCAGTTCTTGCGAATATAGCCATGTGCGGCTATTTTGCAGAGATACCAACCTAAACATTGTATTTTCCTTATTTTACAAACTAAAAAATGTATTTTTCAACAAAAATTCTTATATGATTAAAAACAAAACTGCCAATGCAACGCCCCCAAAGCAAAAAGACGTATTGTAAACAAAAGAAAACAAAAATACACAGTTTTCCAGCACTGCTGAATCAAGTTTCCTCTTCATGGCCGCCATTTTGAAACTGCCGCCTGCCGCATGAGATGGGAGAGACTGCGTATGTCTTCCATACTTCATTTCATTCAAGTACATGTAGATCTGAGCATCGATACTATATAGGCCTAGTTAGGTATCGTTTGGTGTGAGCAGTATCGATGTGAAAGTATCATGTTCGTACCAAAAAAATTTTAATACTTGTCTGCGATTCCGTATAAGTAAAATGTATACGAAACTATATTCACGACAAATTTTACGTATTCAAGCCGCCATTTTACGTAGCTGCGTATTTGGGTAAAAAAAAATCGTACAAAAAAGCTAACGGACATAATCGAATTCATTTTTCAACAAAAGTGGAATTGGGCCGGACATGGGGAAAGGACGAACGACCATAGATGGACAAAACGCTGCCCTGAATGGCAACCACGGACAGGAAAGAGAACACTAGGACGACCTGGAAGAAAAAGGCAGGATGATATTAAAAAGAGAGGGGGAACAACATGAATGAGGAAGGCATCAGCCAGACAGAAAGGAATGGATGTCACTGTCGGAGGGGCTACATTTTGCAGTGGGTGGACAATGCCTAGATGAAAAGGTCGAAAAGATCAAAAAAGAAACGGATTTAATAATAGAATTGGATGGGGTCGGAAACAGAATGATCTTATAATAGATTTGGATGTTGTGGCAACCGGATTTAATAATGAGTTTGGGTGGGGTTGGGAACCGATTTAATAATGGGTTTGGTTGGGGTTGGGAACGGATTAATAATGGGTTTGGATAGGATTGGGAACGGATCTGATAAAAGGTTTGGATGGGGTTGGGAACGGATTTAATAATGGATTTGGATAGGTTTGAGAACAGGTTTAATAATAGTTTTGGATTGGATTAGGAATGGGTTTAATAAATGGGTTTGGATGGGGTTAGGAATTGCTTTACTAATAAGTTTGGATGGGGTTAAGAACGGGTTTAATAATATGTTTGGATGTGGCTAAGAAAGTATTTAATATTATGTTTGGATATGGTTAACAACAGGTTTAGTAATATGTTTGGATGGGATTAGGGACAGGTTTAATAATACTGTCATGCGACGTCAGAGTGGCGTAACTGATGAGGTATACAGAGAGCACAGACGTCGCTCTGCCTTTACACGGCAAAACATTTTTGGATGGGGTTAGGAATGGGTTAACTAATATGTTTGAATGGGGTTAACAATGGGTTCAACAATATGTTTGGATGGAGGTAAGAAGAGGTTTAATGATAGGTTTGGACGGGGTTAAGAACACATGTAAAAGTGGGTTTGGATGGGGTTAAGAACATATTATTAACGATAGGTTTGGATGGGGTTAATAACAGATTAATAATATTTGGATGGGGCCAGGGAGGGTTTAATAAACAATAGGTTTGGATGGGATTAAGAATGGGTTTAATAATAGATTTATATGGGTTTAGAAACAGGTTTAATAATTGGTTTGGATGGGGTTAGGAACAGGCTTAATAATAGGTTTGGATGGGGTTAGTGACGGGTTATATAATTGTTTTAGACGGGGTTAAGTACGGGTTTAATAATAGGTTTGGATGGAGATTAAAAACGTGTTTAATATTATGTTTGGATATGGTTGACAATATGTTAAATAATAGGTTTGGATGGGATTAGGGACAGATTAACAATACTGCCATGCAGAAGTAGAGCAACGTAACTGACAAAGTATAAAGAGAGCACATACGTCGCTCTGCCTTTGCATGGCACAATAGGTTTGGGTGGGGTTAGGAATAGGTTCAATAATAGCCTTGGAAGGGATTCATAACAGATTAAAAATAGGTTTGAATGGGGTTTATAACAGATTAAAAATAGGTTTGGATAGGGTTAATAACAGGTTAATAATAGGTGTGGATGGGGTTCATAACATGTTAATAATAGGTTTGGATGGAGTTCATAACAGGTTAATAATACTTAATAGGTCTGGATGGGCTTAGGAACGGGTTTGATAATAAGTTTGGGTGGGGTTAGGAACGGGTGTAATGATAAATTTGAATGGGGGTAAAGAATGGTTTTAATAAGTGATTTGTATGATGTTAAAAAGACATCTACTGACAAATTTGAATGGAATTAGGAACGGGTTTAAACCCCGATTTCGACTGGGTTAGTAAGAGGTTTAATAATAAGTTTGGATGCGGTTAGGAATGGGTTTAACAATAGGTTTGGACGGGATTAGGAACGGTTTAAATAACAGCATTGCATGGAATTAGGACGGGTTTAATATTAGGCATTGGTGCAGTTAGGATCAGGTTTAATAATACTTTTGCATAGGGTTAATAATGAACTGAAATCACAGGTTTGGATGGGATTAGGAATACGTTTAATCATACGTTGGGTGGAGTTAATGGGTTTGATAATAGGTTTGGGTGGGTTTGAGAATGGGATTAATAATAAGTTTGGGAGGTATAAGGAATAATGTTTTATTATAGGTTTGGGTGGAGTTAGGAATGGGTTTAATAATAGGTTTGGATATGGTTAAGAGCAGGTAACTGATAAAGTAGAAAGAGAGTGCATACGTTGCTCTGCCTTTGCAGGGCAGAATTTGTTTGGATCGGGTTAGAAATGGCTTTAATAATAGGTTTGGATGGGGTTAGCAATGGGTTTACTAATAGCTTTGGATGGAGTTAGGAATGGGTTGACTAATAGGTTAGTATGATGTTATGAACGATTTTAATGATAGATTTGGGCGGGGCCAGGAACGCGTTTAATATTATGTTTGGATGTGGTTAAGAATAGGTTTAATAATAAGTTTGGATGAGATTAAGGACAGGCTTAATAATACTGTATGCAAAGGCAGAGCGACGTAACTGATAAAGTATAAAGAGAGCACATACGTCGGTCTGCCTTTGCACGGCAGAATAGGTTTGGGTGGGTTTAGGATTAGGTTCAATAATAGGCTTGGATGAGGTTAAGACCAGTTTTAGTGATGATATTGAACGGGCTTAAGAACGGGTTGAACGATCGATTTGGATTGGTTAATAGGTTTGGGTGAGGTTAAGAAGAGGTTTAATACTAAGTTTTAATGCCTTTAGGAATGGGTTTAATATTAACAGGTTTGGATAGGATTAGGACGGGTTTAAAATAATAGACTTGGGTGCCGTTAGGATCGGGTTTACTGGCAGCTTTGGGTGGGGTTAGGAACAGATTAAATAATAGGTTTGAATGAGGTTAGGAATAAGTTTAATTATAAGCTTAGGTGGGGTTATGAATGGATTAATAATATATTTGGATGGGGTAAAGAATAGGTTTAATAATTGGTTTGGACATGGTTAAGAACAGGTTTAATAATAAGTTTGGGTGGAATTAGGGACGGGTCTAATGACACTGCCATACAAAGGCAGAGCGACGTAACTGATGAAGAGAGCACATACATCGCTCTGCCTTTGCACGGCAGAATAGGTTTCGATGGAGTTAGAAACGGGTTTACTAATAGGTTTGGATGGGGTTAAGAACGGGTTTAATAATAGATTGGGATGGGGTTGAGAACGGGTTTAGTAACTGGTTTGGGTAGTGTTAAGAACGGATGTAATAATAGGTTTGAATGGGATTAGGAGGGGTTTAATAATAGATTTGGATGGGGTTAGGGACTGGTTTCCTTGTTGTTGTTTCTCTCTTTCTTTTTACTATGTAATGGATTTTTGACGTTTCTGTTTCCATACACATGAAAACACGGCTTTAATCTGATCAAAACTAAGATTTCATATCGTAAATAGCATTTTACAACTTTGTCGTACGCTTCAATTGTGCTCTTAGCCTTATGCTGGCTACACACGTACAAATGTTTGCGCAAAGTTTGCACAAACACAGATTTAGAAACGCCTCCACACGACTCAAATGTTTCTGCAAATTTTGCACAAACAAACGCACATTACAAGATGGCTTCCATCGAGGGAGCACTACTGTTGTCCTCTGTTATGATAGATCTAGATGAAAAAACGTTCTGTTTGTGCAAATTGCCTACACACGATCAAACTCAAGTTGACCAACACGTTGTTTGCACAAATAAAATCAAGCACACTTGATTTCTCGCAAACGTTTGCACAAACATTTGAAGCTCAGCACAAACACTCTAACACGTCAAATGCTGTTTGTGCAAACACTATTGGTGCAAACTTTGCGCAAACATTTGTACGTGTGTAGCCAGCATAAAACTCTCACTTTAACAGTTCTTGATTCTCCGGTTCTCCAGACAGCGCTGACTGGTAGATCCTCACTGATCTCACCAACCTAGATCCAGGCACAACAGGTTGAAGGGGTGGGGGCGGCAGTTTGCATGGACCTAATTCCCCCCCCCCCCGACCTAGTGGAGGTAAAGGGGGATGCGTCGGGAGGGGGGGGGGGCTTTGATAAAGACTATTGATAAAGACAGACAATAGGCTTGTTTGTGGGGGGGGGGGAGCTTTATCACAAAATAAGAGGGGGGGGGGGAGATTCCATTTGAGTCACACAAAGATACCACATGGACACGACTTTAGGAGCGGCTGTGAGTGTGTGGTCGCAGGGGCGCTGCCCCCTAGCGAGTTAGTCTTCTAGATGGATGTGTTTATAGTAAATGCGCGGCTTGGCGATTAACAGTCAGAACGTGAAATACGTGCCGGACTCAAGTTGTGCAACTCCTTTGGGTACTCCTTCCCCGATTGCCATTGTGACCTACGATTTTGAAAGAATCTGCAGTCCCCTAATAGACATAAAGGGGAAAGGGATTGGTAAACAATAAAGATACTGCAAAGTGAATTCAGAAGAGGGAGGGGGGGAGGGAGGGTCATTGACACAAAATATTTCAGAGTAGATTCACAGATGCTTAAAACAAAAACTTTTAATGAACAGTTGGCAATGGCGGCCTACATTAATTTTCATAACCTTAGATCTTGTTTATCTCCATTTTCTGAAAAGGTGGAGATCTTTTAGTAGGCTATGTAGTCGAGGTATAACCAAATGCACATTGTGACACTTGTTTAAAATGCGTTGTGGCACTTACCAAGTTGTTTCATTCACAGTACCGATTTACTCCAACGCCTCATCATGATACCAAAATCCCAAACATTTAACGTTGAATTTTTCAGTTGTGCAGAAAAGTGGAGTTAGAACAAACAAGAACTAAGGTCGTGATTTCCCATCTGGTCTGGGCCTATGACCAGCTTTACACTGGCCTGCCTAGATCTATCAACATGCACCAATCCGTAGCCATTATCAAATCAATACTAGAAATAAAAGCATATGCATGAACTTACCTTGTAGATACTTCACCTTCAGCAGATAGGCTATCAGCTTCTTAGCCAGTCAGCAAACCCTAAGGACATCCGATGCTTAGGATTGACGTCAAGTTTGCTCATAGGAATGACATAGTTCCTACGTAGATCGACCGGTCGCGGCATAACGCCGACGTTAGTCTGATTCAGGAAATCTGTCTATATAATGATAATCGCACCAACCCTAGAGAAATCCTGTACAAATTTACGTCGGACTGACGTAAGGAACCGCCACCCACTGTAAACCTACCATCTCCACAGAAATCCTACATAAATCTTACGTCGCACTGAAGAAGGCACGCTGGATGGACACCGTCGGCAGATATCAGCGTCTCAATCAATCCATGAAAACGTCAAATCCCCTTGATCAACTGCGAAAACACTTTCCCCGTATCTCACACCATTGTTGTCGATATGAGCTGTAACTATGAACTGACCGGATTATTTCCATGTGTCTCCTGTCGGCCTTGGCTTAGCCTGAACTATCAGTGAATCCCGTGAGCTGCATGGAAAAACAGTTACTCTTCACCGTTGATACCGAAACCAAGAAACTAAACTTTAGGGCCATGGTTCTCAATATGGGCTATATCATCCCCGGGGACGAGTTTGATTTTAAGGGGGGGGGGAAACAAGGAAAAGGGTGACAAGGGGGCCAAAACGATGAAGGACAAGGTGGGGGGGGGGGCGTTAAAACATGAATGGAACTGAAGGGGGGGGGGCGGCTAGTTCTTGTTGATTCCAACTCCACATTTTGCACAACTGAAAAATCCGACGTTGAACGTTTGTGGTTTTAGTATTATGAAAAGGAGTTACAATATCGGAACTGTGAAACAGCTTGATAAATGCCACAATGCATTTTAAACAAGTGTCTAAGTGTGCAGTTGTTTATGCCTCTTTTACATACAAAAAGATCTCCAGTTTTACAGAAAATGGAGATAGAACAAAGAAGAACCAAGGCCACCAAATACAGGGCAGCCATTGACGTGTTCAACAGCAGGCGTGGGTGGTGGTATGAACAGCAAAGACTTATATTTTCCTTTAAATTGCATTTGATAAAGATGCTTTCTCAACTTTCTGTTTTATAATGAATAATTAACATGCGTATTGTCATTAATAAGGCTGTAGAAACATTTACATCATATTTTGTGTGTCGTTTGTCTTCTTGTGAAATGTATCTGTTGGGTTTGAGTAGAGAGGGAGAGAGCTGGTGTCCTAGGAGACACGCTGATCAAGAGGCAAGGTGTTCGCCTCTCATGCCGAAGGTACATGTACCGGGTTCGATCCCCGGTCGGTACAGGCACGTTGGATTTTTTATTTTCGGGGTGGGGGGGGGGGGAGATTCCTGTCTTTGATCTTATGGTGGGCTGGATCGAGCACCTAGTCTTTTCGGATAAGGACGACAAACTCCGAGGGCCTGTGTACACGTTGCGCACATAAAAGATACCTTGACAGTTTAAAGTCGAGAAAAGCAGGCCGAACAAGGCCGCTGGCCGGGCAGAATTCTAAAGAAAACTAATCCCAGCACAAAAACATACAGAACAAGAACAAGAAAAAACAACACAACAATAAAAGTGAAGTGTAAATGCCAAGGGCGGCGAACCTTCTAAAATAAAGACCTTTTTCCACAAAAACTGTGTTTCTGTGGGTGGGTTGGCGGAGGGGGGGGGGGGGGGTTGAAAGAGAATTTGGAGCCTGAGGGGGTGATTGCCCGAAAAGGGTTGAGATTCACTAATTATTATGTGCCACCAACAGCTCAGCAGGACAAGAGTGCAACGAATTTTTTTTAGTTTAAAAATGAATTTCAATAAAAAGGAACAGTTAACAAACTAAAATTAACGTATTTTTGTCTGTGGACCACTCAACACAGAGATGACTGTTCACGATGGCGTTCACCCAGCGCATGATGTTTGGAGCAGAATTCAAGTGACGTCACGGTCAGACTGTGAATTGACCCGAAAGAAGGCGCGAGTTGAATTCCTTTCTTGCTTCGCCTGTCAAAGAGACAACACTATGTAGTGATTTGTTCAGAGTTATGCTGGCTACACACGTACAAAGGTTTGCGCAAAGTTTGCACAAACACAGATTTAGAAACGCCTCCACACGACTCAAATGTTTGTGCAGTTTGAAGCCATGTTACATGAAATTTAAGTGTTGAGTGCTGATAGATCTAGATGAAAAAACGTTCTGTTTGTGCAAATTGCCTACACACGAGCAAACTCAAGTTGACCAACACGTTGTTTGCACAAATAAAATCAAGCACACTTGATTTCTCGCAAACGTTTGCACAAACATTTGAAGCTCAGCACAAACACTCTACACACGTCAAATGCTGTTTGTGCAAACACTATTGGTGCAAACTTTGCGCAAACATTTGTACGTGTGTAGCCAGCATTACACTGTGATCAAAGTTAAAGTGCCGCAAGTTCAATTGATGTGACCTTTTTCAGATGAAGACTGCACTGGCAGATGGCAAGACCCAGGTAGGCAGTTCCACTTTTAAAATGTCAGGAAAGAGATCCATACATCCCGGCCGTGTTGACCTGTTAGTGTTACAATTCTTTACGGAGGTGCGGTGACGGATAAGATCATTAGGTTAAGGCTTATAGGTAAGGACGGGGTTAGGAAAAAGCTTTACTATTAGGGATAGAGTACGGTTGAGAAAAGGTTTAGGATCAGGGATAGAGATTAAAACAAAGTGGTCGGGACGTAAGGAACTCTTCCCTACAGTGATTTCTGAGCTTACTGATTTGATCAGGGCGATTCATGTAGGTCTAGACATGGTTCTGGCTTGTTGCTTGTTTAAGAGAAGGAACAGGACAGGAAGGACGGTTAAAGGGCGCGATTTTAGGAAAGGCGCGAGCGGTCACAACGAGGCTGAGCCCCTTTTTCTCCCCTGGCAAGCTATTCCTGTAGATGGAAGTTTTTCTAGTTAATGCGCGGCTCGGTGACACCCAGAACATGAAAAGGGTGCCCAAGTAAAGTTGTGTAAAATGACACGGTATTCCTTCCACGGAAAGCCACATTGTTACCCCAAGTATGATTTGTAAAGTGTAATTATAAGGCATAAAAATGATTTACAGCTTAGTTAAATTCGGGAATTTTATGAAGCAAAGATGGTTTGATGGGATATATTTCAATATGTTAGAAATCTCTGCATTGTTTCAAGTCAGATCATGGAGTGTTGTCCCCTGATGTCAGGGGCCAGCACTCCTTGCTACCACTAATGACAGTAAAGTGGTACTATCTGTCACTGTCGGCCTTGCTGGGGGGCTACCATCATACCCAGCCAGTGGCGTAGCAAGTGTTCAAGGGTCATGGGGGTGCAGCTAGTCTACGTCAGCATAAACTATTATAGCTGAGTAAGTTCATAGAAATGGAAACTGTCCCCAGTTCCTCACCCTCTGTTGCTACGCCACTGTAACCAACACGGCCTGGATAAAATAGCGACATGGGAGCTTCCATATGACACCAACCTTTCTCACATGGTTTTAAGAGGCAATGGGAGAAAGTCTGGAGATGTCATCTGATTGTACTAAGGCAGAGATTTAGATGTGGGAAAGTGATCAGCGGCAGAGTGGTAAATATTGCTCACGGGCATGAAGAAAATGGATGTGTGGTACCAAATCATGACAAGGATGAAGGGTGACAGAGAAAGAAACAAGGTGGGGAAAAACTAAACCTATCTCCTAAACATCGAGAGGGGTGGGGATATAGAAGAAAAACTAGCCCCATCTCCCAAACGTAAAGGAGGTGTGGAAATAGAGGGTAAACCATCCCCATCCCCTAAGCATACAGGGGGTGGGGAAATAGAAGGAATATTAGCCCCATCTCCTCAACATCAGGGAGGTGGGGAAAAAGGAGGAACATGAACATCATCTCCTAAAAGAAAGGAGGTTGGGAAACATGGGGAAATTTAGCATCATCTCCTAAAATTAAGGGAGGTGGGGGTATAGGTTGACATAATATCATGAGGTTTGAGGGTGATATCATAAGGATGTGAGGTGACATAGATCATGATAAAGATGTAGGGTGACATAGATCATGATAAGGATAAAGCCCCATCCCCTACACATAAAGGGGCTGGGGGAAATAGAGAATCAGGAGCTCGATCCCAACACGCACAGGGGTTAGGGGAATTAGAGATTAAGTAGCCCCATCCCCTACATAAAAAAGGGGGTGGGGGAAATAGAGAATAAGTAGTCCCATCTCCTCCACATAGAGGGGTTGGGGGAAATCGAGATTAAGTAGCCTCATCCCCTCCACATAGAGGGGGAGGGGGAAATTGAGATTAAGTAGCCTCATCCCCTCCACATAGAGGGGGTGGGGGAAATTGAGATTAAGTAGCCTCATCCCCTCCACATAGTAGGGGGTGTGGGAAATTGAGATTAAGTAGCCTCATCCCCTCCACATAGAGGGGGTGGGGGAAATTGAGATTAAGTAGCCTCATCCCCTCCACATAGTAGGGGGTGGGGGAAATCGAGATTAAGTAGCCTCATCCCCTCCACATAGAGGGGGTGGGGGAAATTGAGATTAAGTAGCCTCATCCCCTCCACATAGAGGGGTTGGGGGAAATCGAGATTAAGTAGCCTCATCCCCTCCACATAGAGGGGGTGGGGGAAATTGAGATTAAGTAGCCCCTCCACATAAAGGGGGTGGGGGAAATCGAGATTAAGTAGCCTCATCCCCTCCACATAGTAGGGGGTGGGGGAAATAGAGATTAAGTAAACCCATCCCTCCACATAGAGGGGGTGGGGGAAATCGAGATTAAGTAGCCTCATCCCCTCCACATAGTAGGGGGTGGGGGAAATAGAGATTAAGTAAACCCATCCCTCCACATAGAGGGGGTGGGGGAAATCGAGATTAAGTAGCCTCATCCCCTCCACATAAAGGGGGGTGGGGATGATGGGCGACATTGAGCATGATAAGGATACAGGCAGACAATGATAGAGCATGGCAAGGATACCAGGTGACATAGATCATGACGGGAAGGCAGCATGAAGACAGAACATTAATCCCATCTCCTAAACATAAAGGGGGTGGGGAAATGGAGAATAACTAGCCACGTCCCCCAGCTACACATAAAGCTGATGGGGGGGGGGGTAGAGAAGAATTAGCCCCATCCCCTACACAGAAAGGGGGATAGACAATGATAGACCATGATAAGGATACACGTTGGCAAAGATAATGATAGGGCTGCTGGGTGAGTAGCGAATATCCCCTAAATATAAAGGGGATTGGGAAATATTGCGATAACTAGCCCCATCTCCAAGAGTAGGGACTCGTACGTATATGGGGAAAGCTAAATTGATAGTGGACTTGTATTTTTGCAGATTTCGGGTGGTAATTTTGGAGGTAATTCAGAAATTTGGCCATGACATTCTGAGGTGAACATTTCTTGATAACGTTAGGATACACTAAAACTTGACCCTGACGTGAGCAAAATAGTTTGGTTCTCTGTAGTGACCCACTGTCTGGCGGCGGTAGACCTTGTTTGTAGTTGTGGTCATGTATGTTATTGTGGGTGGCTTCGTTGTTGCTGTCCTGCCTCGTCATCTGCATGTTGCACAGGGTGAGAGGCCTCGGCTGGACAAAGTGTGGGATGCTATTAAGGAAGATTACCGGTCGACGGCGGTTCTCAGAGTTTGCGTTTCTCGGTAGAGCCCAGACCCAGATCTTTAAGGAGAACCAAACTGCTCTCTTATATCCTGATCAAGGGGCTGTCTAGGTGCCTTGGCTCCTTGTACAGTAAGATGGAAAACCCTAATTAGCTGCTACAAGATTTTTTTATTTTAAAAAAAATTTTTTGGCGAGTGATTCAAATATTTTTAAAACATTTCTCTTAAGATCAAAATTTGGAGAAAATTTGTTAGACTAGTTCGAGGAGGGTCAAGTTACAAAATGTTCATACAGAAAATAAAATAAAAGGCTGAAGTGAAATGGCTGGATAAAATAATGTTCAACAGGGTTTAATGATGAAGTGAGAAGACAGGAATGATACCTCAAGTTTTGCTACACATGTTAATCAAATCAAAGGTATTAGACAGGGAGATTGACAGAGATCATAATTCCAGTGTTTATACAGGACCAGATACGATTTGGCCTCGCTAAAGTTAAAGGAAAAACTCGGTGTGGAAAAGGCGATTGGATGTGGGGTATTCAGGATGACGAGAAAAGAACTGAAAGGGCATTTCCTGTGTGCAGAACAATATAGCTGAAAAACTTAATTGATCTATTACTCAACATAAAGAAAGAATGCACACAGACGATTGCTAAGCCCATATCCTAAACATTAAGGGGGTGGGTAGATAGATGATTACTAAGCCCATCTCCAAAACATAATTGGGTGTGTAGATAAAAGATTACTCAGCCCATCTTCTAAACATAATACAGGTGCATAGATAGACGAGTAAAAGGCCTATCTCCAAAACATAAAGGGGGTGGGTTGATGGACGATTACTAAGCTCATCTCCTAAACATAAAGGAGGTTGATAGATAGACGATTACTAAGCCCATCTCCTAACAGTAAAGAAGGTGGGTAGATATATTATTACTAAGCCCATCTCCTAAACATAAAGGGGGTATTTAGATATACTATTACTGAACCCATCTCTCTAATCGTATAGGGGGTGAGTAGATATATTATTACTAAGCCCATCTCCCAAACATAAAGGAGGTATTTAGATATGCTATTACTAATAGACGATTACTAAGCCCATCTCCTAAACATAAATGGGGTGGGTAGAAAGACGGATTAGTAAGCCCCTCTCTTGAACATAAAGGTGGTAGGTTGATTGACGATTATTAAGCCCATCTCCTAAACATATAAAGGGGTGGATTGATGGACAATTACTAAGCCCATCTCCTAAAAATAAAAGGCGTGGGTAGATAGACGATTACTAAGCCCATCTCCTAAACATAAAGGTGGTGGGTAGATAAACTATTACTAAGCAGATCTCCTAAACAAGTAAAGGGGTGGGTGGATAGACGATTACTAGGCCCATCTCTTATACATAAAGGGGATGGGTAGATGTACTATTACTAAGAACATTTCTAAACATGAGGAGGGGAGGGGGGAGTAGATAGACGATTACAAAGCCCATCTCCGAAACATGAGGTGGGTAGATAGACGATTACTAAGCCAATCTCCTAAATATAAAGGAGGTGGGTAGTTATACTATTACTAAGCCCATCTCCTAAACATAAAGGAAGAGGGTAGATATACTATTACTAAGCCCATCTCTTAAACATAAAGGAAGTGGGTACATATATTATTATCAAGCCCATCTCCTAAATATTAAAGGGGTGGTTAAATAGTCGATTAATAAGCCCATCTCCTAAAGATAAAGGAGGTGGGTAGATTATTATTACTTGGCCCATCTCCTAAACATAAAGAGGTAGGTAGATATACTCTTACTAAGTCCATCTCCTAAACATAAAGAGGTAGGTAGATATACTCTTACTAAGTCCATCTCCTAAACATAAATGGGGGGTGGGTAGATATACTATTGCTAAGCATATTTCCTAAATATATACGGGGTGGGTAAATATACTCTTACTAAGAACATCTCCTAAACATAAAGGACCTGGGTAGATATACTATTACTAAGAACATTCCTAAACATAACAAGGTTTGATAGACGATTATTAAGCCCATCTCCTAAACATAAAGGAGGTGGGTAGTTATACTATTACTAAGCCCATCTCCTAAACATAAAGGAAGAGGGTAGATATACTATTACTAAGCCCATCTCTTAAACATAAAGGAAGTGGGTACATATATTATTATCAAGCCCATCTCCTAAATATTAAAGGGGTGGTTAAATAGTCGATTAATAAGCCCATCTCCTAAAGATAAAGGAGGTGGGTAGATTATTATTACTTGGCCCATCTCCTAAACATAAAGAGGTAGGTAGATATACTCTTACTAAGTCCATCTCCTAAACATAAAGAGGTAGGTAGATATACTCTTACTAAGTCCATCTCCTAAACATAAATGGGGGGTGGGTAGATATACTATTGCTAAGCATATTTCCTAAATATATACGGGGTGGGTAAATATACTCTTACTAAGAACATCTCCTAAACATAAAGGACCTGGGTAGATATACTATTACTAAGAACATTCCTAAACATAACAAGGTTTGATAGACGATTATTAAGCCCATCTCCTAAACATAAAGGAGGTGGGTAGATATACTATTACTAAGCCCATCTCCTAAACATAAAGGAGGTTGGTAGATAAAAAATTTCTCAGCCCATCTTCTAAACATAATACAGCTGCACAGATAGACGAGTAAAAGGCCCATCTCCAAAACATAAAGGGGTTGGGTTGATGGACGATTACAAAGCCCATCTCCTAAACATAAAGGAGGTGGGTAGATAAACTATTACTAAGCCCATCTCCTAAACATGAAGGGGGCGGGTACATAGAGGATTACAAAGACCATTTCCTAAACATAAAGGAGGTGGGTAGATAGATGATTACTAAGCCCATCTCCAAAACATAATTGGGTGTGTAGATAAAAGATTACTCAGCCCATCTTCTAAACATAATACAGGTGCATAGATAGACGAGTAAAAGGCCTATCTCCAAAACATAAAGGGGGTGGGTTGATGGACGATTACTAAGCTCATCTCCTAAACATAGAGGAGGTTGATAGATAGACGATTACTAAGCCCATCTCCTAACAGTAAAGAAGGTGGGTAGATATATTATTACTAAGCCCATCTCCTAAACATAAAGGGGGTATTTAGATATACTATTACTGAGCCCATCTCTCTAATCGTATAGGGGGTGAGTAGATATATTATTACTAAGCCCATCTCCCAAACATAAAGGAGGTATTTAGATATGCTATTACTAAGCCCATCTCCTAAACATAAAGGAGGTATTTAGATATGCTATTACTAAGCCCATCTCCTAAACATAAAGGAGGTATTTAGATATGCTATTACTAAGCCCATCTCCTAAACATAAAGGAGGTATTTAGATATGCTATTACTAAGCCCATCTCCCAAACATAAAGGAGGTATTTAGATATGCTATTACTAAGCCCATCTCCTAAACATAAAGGGGTCTAAGCCTATCTCCTAAGCATAAATAGGGTGGGTAGATAATACTATTACTAAGTCCATCTCCTAAACATGTAAGGGGGTGGGTAGATAAACGATTACAATGCCCATCTCCTAAACATGAATGGTGTGAATAGATGTTCAATTACTAAGCCCATCTCCTAAATATAAAAGCGATGGGTAGATAGACGATTACTACGCCCATCTCCAAAACATAAAGGAGGTGGGTAGATAAACGATTACTAAGCCCATCACCTAAACATGTAATTTTGGTGGTTAGAAAGACGATTACTAAGCCCATCTCCAAAACATAAAGGAGGTGGGTAGATAGACAAGTACTAAGCCCATCTTCTGAGCTCAAAGGGTTTGGAAATAGACTGTTACTAAGCCCCATCTCCTAAATATAAAGGAGTGGGAAAATATTGCAGAAGAGAGAAAGGGGAGCAATTTGATGACTAGACCAACCTCATGATAGAGCTGGAATAATCATAATTGAAGAGGGGGGAAACTTAACCCCTTGTGTATTATATCAAAGGAATATAACGAACCCATACTTAAATATGAAAATAAGATGGGGGAAGCATGAATATATCCCCACTGCTCAGTAAGCTAGAAAAGAGGCAATTGGTAGGACATGGCTTATTTTCTATATATTATAAAAATGTGGGGACGATTTTGAGGGGGGGGGGTGAAGGGGTGATTTGGATTCCAGAACAATTTTATTTACGTAGAAAAAGAGGGAACCAGACGTTCTGCGTAACGGGTGCCCTGCCAGAGGACTAAGCTAAGGGATCGGGAGTTGAAGGAGAAAACTATATAAATTGTGAAACATGATTTTTATAAAATGTAGAGTTCAAGGGGGAACTACACCGAGGAAATGGACTACCAGAAAGAAATAACATGAGTTTAACTAACATTGAATTCGGGAATGAGCAGATGATTCAGAAATGGTTAGAATACAGAAGATTCAGTTTCGTTGATGACAAATCAGTGAGAGAGAAAAAACAACAAAAGAAATCATTTTTCATGACACAGACTTGGAGAGAAGAGATTACAGAAAAGTATAGTCCCCACTCCTCCTTGTGGAAGGAAAGGAGATGGGGAAAGGAAAAAAACCTTTGGGTATGAGACCCTCTGGAAGGAGAGACGTTTCTTGCATCTTCAAGTGCAGGCTAGGAGTTCAAGAAACAGTGAGGCGAAACCGAATCTCTCTAAAATGTGAAGAAGGAGAGACGGTTTCTTGCATCTTCAAGTGCAGGCTAGGAGTTCAGGAAATAATGAAGCAAAACCGAATCTTTCCAAAATCTCAAGGAGAGACGTTTCTTGCATCTTCAAGTGCAGGCTAGGAGTTCAAGAAACAGTGAAGCAAAACCGAATCTCTCCAAAATCTCAAGAAGGAGAGACGTTTCTTGCATCTTCAAGTGCAGGCTAGGAGTTCAGGAAACAGTGAAGCAAAATACAGTCTCTCCTAAACTGTGGTATAAAAAGTCTCTCTGGATATAAAGACTCGAGAGAAAGTGAGAAGGTTTCTCATATCTGCAAGTGGAGGCCAGGAGTTTGAGAAACAGCGAAACTAAATCAAATCTCTCCAAAGTCTGAATGTCCAATTACAGAATAAGCAACAAAGCCTATCTTATTGTCACAAGATGCGTTGACTTTGAATGAAAGTCATCTGTTGGATATAAGTTAGGAAACAGAAAATTTATGGCCCATTTCCACGGTAAACAGGAACTACATGGGAAATCGGGATCCAGCCCATCGGTATAATTAAAAAGTCCATTTCCCCTGTAAAAGGGAGATATGTAGGTCAATCGTTGTCGATCAGTTCAATCTAATTCTTAGAGAACCATTCACCCCCCCCCCCAACCCCCCGGAAAAATAACGGGGTATTTCTTACAAAGGAATGAACGACGCGGAAGAAAAACAAAGCACTTCTCTTGATGTAAGACTAAGAGATGGGAGATAATGGAAAAAAAGTGGAGGGAGAGAGAAGATAAAACAATACAACTTCAGGAATAGGGAGATGAGTAAGAGTACAGAAAAAAAGCCAATGTCCTGCGTGTTAATGGCTAGAGGATGGAGAGAAAGTAAGTAAGAAACAAATAAAATACATCACCTCGATGCAAGGGTAAGGGGCAGAAGGTAAAAATCTAAGTCAACATAATTATGCCTTGAACATAGTCAGGAGATGGATAGGGTTAAACACCCCCTCCAACAGTCAAAATTCCAAATAACCCACTGAGCCCCCCCCCCCCCCAAAATCCATTTCTCTCACACCCACCCATCCTCACTTACCCCTTCCACTGTTTTGTCCTAATTCCACCTAGAAGAGATGGGTGAAAAGGACATGCACAAAGTCTGAGTGTTACTTGAGGCAAAATGGTGAAGAACACTATGTAGGGGAGATGGGCAAAAACGTCATACACAAACTCCAGGTGTTACTTCAGGCAATGGTATGAAAAACAATATGTAGGGGAGATGGTCAAAAACGTCATACACAAACTCCAGGTGTTACTTCAGGCAATGGATGAAAAACAATATGTAGGGGAGATGGGCAAAAACGTCATACACAAACTCCAGGTGTTACTTCAGGCAATGGTATGAAAAACAATATGTAGGGGAGATGGTCAAAAACGTCATACACAAACTCCAGGTGTTACTTCAGGCAATGGTATGAAAAACAATATGTAGGGGAGATGGTCAAAAACGTCAGACACAAACTCCAGGTGTTACTTCAGGCAATGGTATGAAAAACAATATGTAGGGGAGATGGTCAAAAACGTCATACACAAACTCCAGGTGTTACTTCAGGCAATGGTATGAAAAACAATATGTAGGGGAGATGGGCAAAAACGTCATACACAAACTCCAGGTGTTACTTCAGGCAATGGTATGAAAAACAATATGTAGGGGAGATGGTCAAAAACGTCATACACAAACTCCAGGTGTTACTTCAGGCAATGGTATGAAAAACAATATGTAGGGGAGATGGTCAAAAACGTCATACACAAACTCCAGGTGTTACTTCAGGCAATGGTATGAAAAACAATATGTAGGGGAGATGGTCAAAAACGTCATACACAAACTCCAGGTGTTACTTCAGGCAATGGTATGAAAAACAATATGTAGGGGAGATGGTCAAAAACGTCATACACAAACTCCAGGTGTTACTTCAGGCAATGGTATGAAAAACAATATGTAGGGGAGATGGTCAAAAACGTCATACACAAACTCCAGGTGTTACTTCAGGCAATGGTATGAAAAACAATATGTAGGGGAGATGGTCAAAAAGGTCATGCACAAAGTCTGGATGTTACTCAGGGCAAATAGATGATGAACAATATGGAGGGGAGATGGGCAAAAAAAGTCACGCACAAAGTCTGGGTGGCGCCTGAGGCAATGGGATGAAAAAATAATGTGTACGGGAGATGGGTTCAAAGGCCATGAACAAAGTCCGGGTGTTATTTGAGGCAAATAGATGATGAACAATATGTTTGGGAGATGGGCAAAAGATCATGCACAAACTCCGGGTGTTACTTGAGGCAAAAGGATTAAGAATAATATTTAGGGGAGATGGACAGAAAGGTCGTGTTCATAGTAAGGGTGTTACCTGAGGCAAAAGGATAATAAATATGTAAGGGAGATGGACAAAAAGGTCGTGATCAAAGTAAGGGTGTTACTTGAGGCAAAATGATGAACAACAATATGTAGGGGAGATTGAGGAAAAAGGTCATGACCAAAGTCCTGGTGTTACTTCAGGCAATCAGATGAAGAATAATGTAGGAGATATGGGCAAAAAATTCATGCACTAAGTCTGGAATGTTACTCAGGGCAAATAGATGATGAACAATATGTATGGGAGATGGACAAAAAGGTTAAGCACAAATTCCGGGTGTTACTTGAGGCAAAAAGGATAAAGAACAATATAATATGAGATAGGCAAAAAGGTCATGCTCAAAGTCTGGTTGTTACTTGGGGCAAAAGGATAAAAAATATGTAGGTGAGATGGGCAAAAACGTCATGCACAAAGTCCGGGTGTCACTTCAAGCAGAAGGATGAAGAACAATATGTAGGAGAGATGTGTAAAAAGGTCATGCAAAAATTCCGTGTGGTACTTGAGACAATCGGATGAAGAACAATAATGTAGATGTGATGGGCAAAAAGGTCATAGAGTCTGGGTGTTACTTGAGGCAATGGGATGAAGAATAATATGCAGGGGAGATGGGCAAAAAGGTCATGCACAAAATCTGGATGGTATTTCGGGCAAATAGATGATGAACAATATGTTGGGGAAATGGGCAAGTAGGTCATGAACAAAGTCCCTTGTTACTAGAGGCAAAAGATCAAGAATAATAATAATTATGTAGGGGAGATGGGCAAAAAATTCATACACGAAGTCTGGGTGTTACTTGAAAGAAAAGGATGAAGAAAAATAAGTAGGAGAGATGGGCAAATGGTCATGCACAAAGTCTGGGTTTTACTTGAGGCGAAAGGAAGAAGAACAATATGTAGGGTTAATGGGCAAAAAGGTCGTGATCAAAGTCCGGGTGTTATTTGAGGCAAAAAGATGAAGAATAATAGGATGTAGGGGAGATGGGCAAACAGTTCATGCACGAAGTCTGGGTGTTGCTTGGAGTAAACAGATGATGAATAATATGTAGGGGAGAGGGTCAAAAAGGTCATGCACTAAGTCCGGGTCTTATTTGAGACAATGGGATGAAGAACAATATGTATAGGAGATGGGCAAAAAGGTCATGTTCAAAGTCCAGGTGTTATTTGAGACAATGGGATGAATAACCATATGCAGGGGAAATGGGCAAAAAAGTCATGTTCAAAGTCCAGGTGTTATTTGAGGCCATGGGATGAAAAATAAAATGTATTGGAGATGGGGAAAAAGGTCATGCTCAAAGCCTAGTTGCTACTTGAGGCAAAAGGATAACGAACAATATATAGCGGGGATTAGCTAAAAGGTGATGCTCAAAGTCCGGTGTTACTTGAGGCAATGGGATGAAGAACAATATGTATAGGAGATAGGGAAAAAAGGTCATGCACAAAGTCCGGGTGTTACTTGAGGCAAAAGGATAATAATTAATATGTAGAGGAGATGTGTAAAAACTTTATGCACGAAGTCTGCGACTTACTTGAAGGAAAAGGTTGAAGAAAGATATGTATGGGAAAAGCATAAAAAAAATATTTAGTGGAGATGGGCGAAAATGTCATGCACAAAGTCCGGGTGTTACTTGAAACAAAAAGATAAAGAATAATATGTAGAGGACATGGGCAAAAAGTTCATGCACGAGGTTTGCGTGTAACTTAAATGAAAATAATGAAGAAAAATGTGTAGGGGAGATAAGCAAAAAGGTCGTGGACAAAGTCGGGATCTTAACTGAGGCAATCGGATGAAGAACTATATTTAAGGGACAGGTGCAAAAATGTCATCCACTAAGTCGAGTGTTACTTTGCACAAATAGATGATGAACAATATGTAGGGTAGATGGGGAAAAAGGTTAGGCACAAATTCCGGGTGGCACTTGAGGCAATGGCATGTAGAACAATATGCAGGGGATATGGGGGGAAAAAGATCATGCTCAAAGCCTGGGTGTTATTTGAGACAATTGGAAGAAAAAACAATGTGCAATTGAGATGATCAAAAAAGGTCATGCTCAAAGTCGTGTTGTTTCTTGAAACAAAAGGATCAGGAACAATGTGTAGTGGAGGTGGGCAAAAAGATCTTGGACAAAGTCCGAGTGTTATTTGAGGCAGTGGGATGAATAACAATATGCACTGAATATGGGCAAAAAGGTCATGCTCAAAGTCTCGTTGTTACTTCAGGCAACATGATAAGGAACAATATGTAGGGGAGATGGGCTAAAAGGTCATGCTCAAAGGCCGGGTGTTATTTGAGGCCATGGGATGAAGAACAATAATTATGTAGGGGAGATGGGCAAAAAGGTCATGCTCAAAATCCGATTGTTACTTGAGACAATGGGATGAAGAACAATATGTATGGGGGATGGGCAAAAAGATCATGCAATAAGTTTGGGTGTTACTTTGAGAAAAAAGATTAACAATATGTAGGGTAGATGGGCAAAAAGGTTAAGCACAAGTTTCGGGTGCTACTTGAGGCAAAAGGATGAACAATATGTAGGGGAGATGGGCAAAAAGATCATGCTCAAAGTCTGGGTGTTACTTGGAGTAATAAATTATGAAAAATATGTAGGAGCGGTGATCAAAAAAGTTGCCCAAAGTCAGGGTGTCACTTGAGGTGAACGTATGAAGAACAATATATAGGGGAGAGGGTCAAAAAGGTCATGCACTAAGTCCGGGTGTCATTTGAAGCAATGGGATGAAGAACAATATGTAGGGAAGATGGGCAAAAAGGTCATGCTCGAAGTAATGTGTTATTTGAGGATATAGGATGAAGACCAATATGTAGGGAAGATGGGCAAAAAGGTCATGCTCGAAGTAGTGTGTTATTTGAGGATATAGGATGAAGACCAATATGTAGGGAAGATGGGCAAAAAGGTCATGCACAAAGTTCGACTGATATTTCGGGCAAATAGATGATGAAAAATATGTTGTGGAGACGGGCAAATTGGTCATGAACAAAGTCCGGTGTTACTTGAGGCAAAAGGAGGATGAACAATATGTAGGGGAGATGAATAAAAAGGCCGTGCTCAAAGTAAGGGTTTTACTTGAGGCAAAAGGATGAACAATAATATGTAGGGGGGAATGGCCCAAAAACGTTCATACGGTGTTACTTAATGGAAAAGGATGAAGAAAAATATGTAGGGGAGATGGGCAAAATGGTCATGCACAAAGTCTGGGTGTTACTTGATGGAAAAGGATGAAGAAAAATATGTAGGGGAGATGGGCAAAATGGTCATGCACAAAGTCTGGGTGTTACTTGAGGCAAAAGGGAGAAGAAGAATATGTAGTGTCAATAGGTAAAAAGATTGTTATCAAAGTCTGAGTATTACTTGAGGCAAAAAGATGAAAAATCATATTTAAGGGAGATGGGCACAAAGTTAAGGTACGAAGTCTAGGTGTAACTTAAAGGAAAAGGATAAAGAAAAATATGTAGGGTAGAAGAGGAAAAGGGTCATGCATAAAGTCCGTGTGTTAATTGGGGCAATCGGATGAAGAACAATCTGAAAGGGAGATGGGCGAAAAGGTCATGATCAAAGTCTCGTTGTTAACTGAGGCAAAAAGATGAACAATATGTAGGGGAGATGGGCAAAAAGGCCGTGCTCAAAGTAAGGGTTTTACTTGAGGCAAAAGAATGAAAAATAATATGTTGGGGGGAATGGCCAAAAAGTTCATATGGTGTTACTTAAAGGAAAAGGATGAAGAAAAATATGTAGGAGAGATGGGCAACAAGTCTCGTTGTTACTGGAGGCAAAAGGATAGGGAACAAAATAGAGGGGAGATTAGCTGAAAGGTCATGCTCAAAATCCGATTATTACTTGAGGCAATGGGATGAAGAAAAATATCTATAAGAGATGGGGAAAAAGGGCATGCACAAAGTACGGGTGTTACTTGAGGCAAAAGGATAATTAATAATATGTAGGGGACATGGGCAAAAACTTTATGCACGAAGTCTGCGTTTTATCTTGAAGGAAAAAGTTGAAGAAAAATATGTATGGGAAAAGGCCCAAGAAAAATATGTAGTGAAGATGGGAAAAAGGTCAAAAAGGATGAAGAAAACCATGAAGGTGAGATGAGCAAAATGGTCATGCGCAATTTCCGGGTGTTAATTGAGGCAATCGGATGAAGAACTATATGTAAAAGAGAGGGGCAAAAAGGTCATGCACTAAGTCCGGGTGTTACTTGAGGCAAAAGATGAAGAATAATATGTAGTGGAGATGAGCAAAAAGTTCATGCACGAAGTCTGGGTGTAACTTAAAGGAAAAGGATAAAGAAAAATAAATAGGGGAGATGAGCAAAAAGGACATTGACAAAGTCCGGGTGTTGAGACAATCGGATGAATAAAGGTGTTAATTTGAGCCAAATAGATATGAATAATATGTAGGGTAGATGGCCAAAAAGGTTAAGCACAATTTCCGGGTGGTACTTGGGGCAAAAGGATGAAGAACAATATGTAAGAAAGATGCAAAAAAGGTCATGCTTAAAGCCTGAGTGTTACTTGGAGTAAACAGACGATGAATAATATGTATGGGGGATGGGCAAAAAGGTCAGGCACTAAGTGCGAGTGTTACTTGAGGCAATGGCATGAAGAATAGTATGCATGGGATATGGGTCATGCTCAAAGCCTGGGTGTTATTTGAGACAATTGAAAGAAAAAACAATATGCAATTGAGATCATCAAAAAGCTCATGCTCAACGTCTTGTTGTTTCTTGAAGCAAAAGGATTAGGAACAATATGTAGGGGAGATGTCCAAAAAAGATCTTGGACAAAGTCCGAGTGTTATTTGAGGCAATGGGATGAATAACAATATGCATTGAATATGGGCAACAAGGTCATGCTCAGAGTCTGGTTGTTGCTTCAGGCAAAAGGATAAGGAACAATATGTAGGGGAGATGGGTTAAAATGTCATGCTCAAAGTCTGGTTGTTACTTGAGGCAATGGGATGAAGAACAATATGCAGGGAAGATGGGCAAAAAGGTCATGCACGAAGTCTGGGTGTTACTTGAAAGAAAAGGATAAAGAAAAATATTTAGGGGAGATGTCCAAAAAGATAATGCACAAAGTCTGCATGTTACTTTGAGCAAAAAGATGATAAACAATAATTAGAGGAGATTGGCTAAAAGTTCATGCATTAAGTTCGGGTGTTACTTGAAGCAATCTGATGAAAAAAAAATATGTGTGGGAGATGGGCAAGAAGGTTGTGCACAAAGACCCTGTTTTACTTGGAGATAATAGATGATGAACAATATGTAAGGGAGATGGGCTAAATAGGTCATGCACAAACTCCGGACATTACATGAGGCAAAAAAGATAAAGAACAATATGCAGGGGAGATTGTGGCAAAAACATTATGCACAAAGTCCGGGTTTTCTTGAGGCAAAAAGGGGAAGAACAATATGGAGGGGAGATGGGCAAAAAAGGTCGTTCTCAAAGTAACAATGTTACTTGAGGCAATCGGGTGAAGAACTTAATGTAGGAGAGATGGGCAAAAAGATCATGCAATAAGTTTGGGTGTTACTTTGAGAAAATAGACGATGAACAATATGTAAGGTAGATGGCAAAAAGGTGAAGCACAAATTCCGGGTGGTACTTGAGGCAAAAGGATGAAGAACAATATGCAGTGGAGATGGGCAAAAAGATCATGCTCAAAGTCTGGGTGTTACTTGGAGTAAGCAGATGATGAATAATATGTAGGGGAGATGTCCAAAAACGTCAGGCACAAAGTCCAAGTGTTATTTGAGGAAGTGGGATGAAGAACAATATGCAGGGGATATGGGGAAAAAGGTCATGCTCAATGTGTGGGGAGATTGGCAAAAACATTATGCACAAAGTCCGGGTTTTACTTGAGGCAAAAGGACGAAGAACAATAATATTTATATGAGATGTCCAAAAAGGTCATGCTCAAAGTCCGGGTGATACTTGATTCAAAAGGATAAAGAACAATAATGTGGTCGAGATGGGCAAAACGTTCATGCACTAAGTCCTGGTGTTACTTGAAGCAGAAGGATGAAGAACAATAATGTAGATGAGATGGGCGATAAGGTCATGAACAAAGTCCGTGTGTTACTTGATTCAATGGAATGAAGAACAATATGTATAGGAGATGGACAAAAAGGTCATGCACAAAGTCGGAGTGTTACTTGAGGCGATGGAATGAAGAACAATGTGTATAGGAGATGGACAAAAAGGTCATGCACAAAGTCGGAGTGTTACTTGAGGCGATGGAATGAAGAACAATGTGTATAGGAGATGGACAAAAAGGTCATGCACAAAGTCGGAGTGTTACTTGAGGCGATGGAATGAAGAACAATATGTATAGGAGATGGACAAAAAGGTCATGCACAAAGTCGGAGTTTTACTTGAGGCGATGGGATGAAGAACAATATGTATAGGAGATGGACAAAAAGGTCATGCACAAAGTCGGAGTGTTACTTGAGGCGATGGGATGAAGAACAATATGTATAGGAGATGGACAAAAAGGTCATGCACAAAGTCGGAGTGTTACTTGAGGCGATGGGATGAAGAACAATATGTATAGGAGATGGACAAAAAGGCCATGCACAAAGTCGGAGTGTTACTTGAGGCGATGGGATGAAGAACAATATGTATAGGAGATGGACAAAAAGGTCATGCACAAAGTCGGAGTGTTACTTGAGGCGATGGGATGAAGAACAATATGTATAGGAGATGGACAAAAAGGTCATGCACAAAGTCGGAGTGTTACTTGAGGCGATGGGATGAAGAACAATATGAAGGAGAGATGGGAAAAAATGTCATGAACAAAGTCCGGGTGTTACTTGATTCAATGGAATGAACAACAATATGTAGGGGAGATGGGCAAAAAGGTCATGCACAAAGTTTGGGTGTTACTTGAGGCAATGGGATGAACAACAATATGCAGGGAAGATGGGCAAAAAGGTCATGCACGAAGTCTGGGTGTTACTTGAAGGAAAGGGGTAAAGGAAAATATGTAGGGGAGACGGGCAAAAAGATCATGCACAAAGTTTGGATGTTACTTTGAGGAAAGAGATGACAAACAATAATTAGATGAGATTGGCTAAAAGTCCATGCACTAAGTTCGGGTGTTACTTGAAGCAATCTGATGCAAAACAATATATGGGGGAGATCGGCAAAAAGGTTATGCACAATGTCCCTGTGTTACTTGGAGAAAATAGATGATGATCAATATGTAAGGGAATCGGCCTAAATAGGTCACGCACAAAGTCCGATAATTCCTTGAGGCAAAAAGAACAACAAAATCCAGGGGAGATGTGCCAAAACATTATGCACAAAGTCGGGATAGTACTTAAGGCAAAAAAAATGAAGAACAATATGTACATGAGACGGGCAAAAAGGTCATGATCAAAGTCCGGGTGATACTTGATTCAAAAGGATGAAGAACAATATGTAGGGGAAATGGCCAAAACGTTCATGCACAAAGTAAGGGTGTTATTTAAAGGAAAAGGATGAAGAAAAATATGTAGGTGGGATGCGCAAAACGGCCATGCACAACTTCCAGGTGATTCTTAATTCAAAAGGATATTTTAAAGAACAGTATGTAGGGGAGATGGGCAAAAAGGTCACGCACAATCACCGGGTGTTACTTGAAGCAGAAGGATAAAGAATAATATGTAGGCGAGATGTGTAAAAAGGTCCTGCACATAGTCCGTGTGGTACTTGAGGCAATTGGATGAAGAACAATAATTTAGATCAGATGGGCAATAAGGTCATGAACAAAGTCCGGGTGTTACTTGATTCAATGGAATGAAGAACAATATGTATAGGAGATGGACAAAAAAAGGTCATGCACAAAGTCCGGGTGTTATTTGAAGCAATGGAATAAAGAAGTCAGGTGGGCAAAAATGTCATTGGCGAAGTCTGGGTGTTACTTGAAGGAAAAGGATAAAGAAAAATATGTAGGGGAGATGTCCAAAAAGATCGTGCACAAAGTCTGGATGTTACTTTGAGGAAAGAGATGACAAAAAATAATTCGAGGAGATTGGCTAAAAGTTCATGCACTTAGTTCGGGTTTTACTTGAAGCAATCTGATTAAAAACAATAGGTGGGGGAGACGGACAAAAAGATTATGCAAAAAAGTCCCTCCTACTTTGAGAAAAAAGATGATGAAAAATATGTAAGGGAGATCGGCTAAATTGGTCACGCACAAAGTCCGGGTGGTACTTGAGGCAAAAGGATAAAGAACAATATGTAGGGGAAATGGGCAAAAAGGTCAAGCACAAAGTATGGGTGTTCCTTGAAGCAGAAGGATACAGAATAATATGAAGGGGAGATGTGTAATAAGGTCCTGTACAAATTCCGGGTGTTACCCTAAGCAGAAGGGTGAAGAACGATATGTAGGGGAGATGTGGAAAAGGGTCCTGTACAAGTTCCGGGTGTTTCTTGAGACAATTGGATAAAGAACAATAAAAGTAAATGAGATGTTCAAAAAGGTCATGAAGAGAGTCCAGGTGTTACTTGATTCAATGGAAGGCAAAACAATATGTATAGGAGATGGACAAAAAGGTCATGCACAAAGTCCGTTTCATACTTGAGACAAATGGATGAAGAATATTAATGTAGATGAGATGGGCAAAAAGGTCATGAACAAAGTCCGGGTGTTACTTGATTCAACGGAATGAAGAACAATATGTATTCGTGACTGAAAAAAAAGTTCATGCACAAAGTCCGGGTGGTAATTGAGGCAATCGGATGAAGAACAATAATGTAGAGGACATGGGCAAAAGGTCATGCGTTAAGACTGGGTGTCACTTTCAGCAAATAGATGAACAATATTTAGGGGAGACGGGCAAAAAGGTTAAGCACAAATTTCGGGTGCTACTTGAGGCAAAAGGATGAAGAATAATATCTAGGAGACTCGCGCAAAAAGGTCATGCTTAAAGTCTGGGTGTTACCTGGAGTAAACAGACGGTGCATAATATGTGGGGGAGATGGGCAAAAAGGTCATGCACAAATACAGAGTGTTACTTGAGGCAATGGGATGAAGAACAATATGTAGGGGATATGGGAGAAAAGGTCATGCTCAAAGCCCCGGGTGTTATTTGAGACAATGGGATTAAAAACAATATGCAATTGAGATGATCATGAAGGTCATGCTCAAAGTTTTATTTCTTGAAGCAAAATAATAAGGAACAATATGTAGGTGAGATGGCCAAAAAGAGCGTGCACAATGTCCGGATATTACTTGTGGCCAAAAGATGAAGAACAATATATAGGAGAGGAGGGCAAAAAGGTCATGCACAAAATCCGACTGATATTTCGGGCAAATAGATGATAAAAAATATGTTGTGGAGACGGGCAAATAGGTCATGAACAAAGTCCGGTGTTACTTGAGGCAAACGGATGAAGAACAATATGTAGGGGAGATGGGCAAAAAGGCCGTGCTCAAAGTAAGGGTTTTACTTGAGGCAAAAGGATGAACAATAATATGTAGGGGGGAATGACCAAAACGTTCATACGGTGTTATTTAATGGAAAAGGATGAAGAAAAATATGTAGGGGAGATGGGCAACAAGTCTCGTTGTTACTTGAGGCAAAAGGATAGGGAACAAAATAGAGGGGAGATTAGCTAAAAGGTCATGCTCAATATGTAGGGGATATGGGAGAAAAGATCATGCTCAAAGCCCGGGTGTTATTTGAGACAATGGGATTAAAAACAATATGCAATTGAGATGATCATGTAGGTCATGCTCAAAGACGTGTTGTTTCTTGAAGCAAAAGGATAAGGAACAATATGAAGGGGACATGGGCCGAAAGTTCATGGACAAAGTCCGAGTGTTATTTGAGGCAATGGGATGAATAACAATATGCACTGGATATGGGAAAAAAAATCTTATTGAAAGTCTGGTTGTTACTGCAGGCAAAAAGATTAGGAACAATAATATGTAGGGGAGATGGGCTAAAAGGACATGCAAAAAGTCCGGGTGTTATTTGAGGCAATAAGATAAAGAACAATATGCAGGGGAGATGGGCAAAAAGGTCATGCTCAAAGTTTGGTTGTTACTTGAGGCAAAAGGATAGGGAAAAGAATATGTAGGGAGATGGACTAAAAGGTCATGAAAAAGTTCGGGTGTTACTTGAGGCAATGGGATGAAGAACAATATATGTAGAAGATGGGCAAAAATGTCATGCACAAAGTCCGGGTGTTACTTGAAGCAAAAGGATAAAGAATAATAATTATGTAGGGGAGATGGGCAAAAAGGTCATGCACGAAGTCCGGGTGTTACTTGAAGAAAAAGGATAAAGAATAATAATTATGTAGGGAAGATGGGCAAAAAGGTCATGCACGGAGTCTGGGTGTTACTTGAAGGAAAAAGATAAAGAATAATAAATAGGCAGGGAAGATGGGCAAAAAAGGTCATGCACGAAGTCTGGGTGTTACTTGAAGGAAAAGGATAAAGAATAATAAATATGCAGGGAAGATGGGCAAAAAAGGTCATGCACGAAGTCTGGGTGTTACTTGAAGGAAAAGGATAAAGAACAATAAATATGCAGGGAAGATGGGCAAAAAATGTCATGCACGAAGTCTGGGTGTTACTTGAAGGAAAAGGATAAAGAATAATAAATATGCAGGGAAGATGGGCAAAAAGGTCATGCACGAAGTCTGGGTGTTACTTGAAGGAAAAGGATAAAGAATAATAAATATGCAGGGAAGATGGGCAAAAAGGTCATGCACGAAGTCTGGGTGTTACTTGAAGGAAAAGGATAAAGAATAATAAATATGCAGGGAAGATGGGCAAAAAGGTCATGCACGAAGTCTGGGTGTTACTTGAAGGAAAAGGATAAAGAATAATAAATATGCAGGGAAGATGGGCAAAAAGGTCATGCGCGAAGTCTGGGTGTTACTTGAAGGAAAAGGATAAAGAATAATAAATATGCAGGGAAGATGGGCAAAAAGGTCATGCACGAAGTCTGGGTGTTACTTGAAGGAAAAGGATAAAGAATAATAAATATGCAGGGAAGATGGGCAAAAAAGGTCATGCACGAAGTCTGGTTGTTACTTGAAGGAAAAGGGTAAAGGAAAATATATAGGGGAGATGGGCAAAAAGATCAGGCACAAAGTCTGCATGTTACTTTGAGCAAAGAGATGATAAACAATAATTAGAGGAGATTGGCTAAAATTCATGCACTAAGTTCGGGTGTTACTTGCAACAATCTGATGCAAAACAATATGGGATAAGGTTATGCACAAAGTCCCTTTGTTACCTGGAGAAAATAGATGATGAACGACATATAAGGGAGATGGCCTAAATAGGTCACTCACGAAGTCCGATAACTACTTGAGGCAAAAGATGAACAACAATATGTAGGGGGGGGGGGGGAGCAAAAGATCATGCACAAAGTCGGAATGGTACTTAAGGCAAAATAATGAAGAACAATATTTATATGAGGCGGGCAAAAATTTCATGCTCAAAGTCCGGGTGATACTTGATTCAAAAGGATGAAGAAAATGTGTAGGGGAGATGGGCAAAAAGTTCATGCACATAGTCCGGGTGTTACTTAAAGGAAAAGGATGAAGAAAAATACGTAGGGATGATGAGCTAAACGGCCATACACAACTTCCGGGTGGTACTTGAGCCATAAGGAAAAAGAACTATATGTGGTTGAGATGGCCAAAAAGGTCACGCACAAAGTATGGGTGTTACTTGAAGCAGAAGGATAAAGAATAATATGTAGGTGAGGTGTGTAAAAAGGTCCTGCACAAAGTCCGTGTGGTACTTGAGACAATTGGATGAAGAACAATAATTTAGATGAGATGGGTAATAGGGTCATGAACAGAGTCCGGGTGTTACTTGATTCAATGGAATGAAGAATCGTATGGAGATGGACAAAAAAGGTCATGTACAAAGTTCGCGTGTTACTTGATGCAATGGGATGAAGAAGAATAATGTGAATGAGATGAGCAAAGAGGTCATGCACAAAATCTGGGTGATAATTGAGATAAATGGATAAAGAACAATAATGTAGATGAGATGGTCAAAAAGGTCATGAACAAATTCCGGGTGTTACTTGATTCAATGGAATGAAGAACAATATGTATTAGTTATGGAAGAAAAGGTCATGCACAAAGTCCGAGTGGTAATTAAGGCAATGGGATAAAGAACAATTTGTAGAGGAGATTTACAAAAAGGTCTTGCACAAAATGCGGGTGATACTTCAGACAAATGGATGAACAACAATAATGTAGATAAGATGGTCAAAAAGGTCATGAATTAAGTCCTGGTGTTACTTGATTAAATGCAATGAAGAACAATATGTATTTTAGATGGACAAAAAGGTCATGCACAGAGTCCCGGTGACAGTTGAGTCAATCGGATTAAGAACAATATGTAGGTTAGATGGACGAAAAGGTCATGCGCTATGTCTGGGTGTTACTTTGAGCAAATAGATGATGAACAATATGTAGGACAGATGGGCAAAAAGGTTAAGTACAAATTCCGGGTGTTACTTGAGGCAATGGGATGAAGAACAATATGCAGGGGATATCGGGAATAAGGTCATGCTCAAAGCAAGGGTTTTATTTGAGACAATGGGGTGAAAAACAATATGCAATTGATATGATCAAAAAGGTCATGCTCAAAGTCCTATTGTTGTTTTTTTTAAGCAAAAAGATAAGGGGCAAAAGGATAGTGAAGAATATGTAGGGGAGATGGAAGAGACAAAATGATGAAGAACAATAATGTAGATGAGATGGGCAATAAGATCATGAACAGAGTCCGGGTGTTAATTGATTCAATGGAATGAAGAACATATGTACAGGAGATGGACAAAAAGTTCATGCACAAAGTCCGGGTGTTACTTGATTCAATGGAATGAAGAACATATGTACAGGAGATGGACAAAAAGTTCATGCACAAAGTCCGGGTGTTACTTGATTCAATGGAATGAAGAACATATGTACAGGAGATGGACAAAAAGTTCATGCACAAAGTCCGGGTGTTACTTGATTCAATGGAATGAAGAACATATGTGTAGGAGATGGACAAAAAGTTCATGCACAAAGTCCGGGTGTTACTTGATTCAATGGAATGAAGAACATTATGTATCAGTGATGGACAAAAAGGTCATGCACAAAGTCCGGGTGGTAATTGAGGCAATCGGATGAAGAACAATATGTAGGGGAGATGTTCAAAAAGGTCATACGCAAAGTCTGGGTGTTACTTTGAGAAAATAGATGATGAACAATATGTAGGGGAGATTGGCAAAAAGGTTAAGCACAAATTCCGGGTGTTATTTGAGGCAAAAATATGAGAACAATATGTAGGAGACATGCGCAAAAAGGTCGTGCTTAAAATCTGGGTGTTACTTAGAGTAAACAGACGATGAATAATATGTAGGGTAGATGGGCAGAAAGGTCAGGCACAAAGTCCGAGTGTAATTTGAGGCAGTGAGATGAAGAACAATATGCAGGGGATATGGTGGAAAAGGTCATGCTCAAAGCTCGGGTGTTATTTGAGAGAATGGGATGAAAAATAACATGCAATTGAGATGATCAAAAAGGTCATGCTCAAAGACTGGTTGTTACTTCAGGCAAAAGGATACGCAACAATATGTAGGGGAGATGGGAGATGTCCAAAAAGATCATGCACACAGTTTGGATGTTACTTTGAGCAAAGAGATGATAAACAATAATTAGAGGAGATTGGCTAAAAGTTCATGCACAAAGTTCCGGTGTTACTTGAAGCAATCTGATGAAAAACAATACGTGTGGGAAGTGGGCAAAAGGTTATGCACAAAGTCCCTGTTTTACTTGGAGAAAATAAATGATGAACAATATGTAAGGGAGATGGCCCAAATAGGTCACGCACAAAGTCCGATAATTAAGTCAGGCAAAAAGATGAACAACAATATATAGGGGAGGTGGGCCAAAAGATTATGCACAAAGTCGGGATGTTACTTGATGCAAAAGAATGAAGAACAATAAATATATGAGACGGGCAAAAAGGTCATGCTCGAAGCCCGGTTGATAATTGATTCAAAAGGATGAACAATATATAGAGGAGAGTTCATGCACAATGTCCGGGTGTTACTTGAAGCAAAAGGATAAAGAATAATATATAGGGGAGATGTGTAAAATGGTCATGCACAAAGTCCGGGTGTTACTTGAAGCAAAAGGATAAAGAATAATAATTATGTAGGGGAGATGTGTAAAAAGGTCATGCACAAAGCCCAGGTGTTACTTGAAGCAGAAGGATGAACAACAATATGTCGGGGAGATGGGCAAAAAAATCCTGCACAAAGTCCAGGTGTTACTTGTGGCAAATGAATGAAGAACAATATTTAGAGGAGATGGGGTAAAAGGTCGTGCTCAAAGTCCGGATGGTACATGAGGTAAAAAAGTATAAAGCACAAAGTTTAAGGGAAATGAGCAAAAATGTATGCACAAAGGACAAAGTCTAGGTGTTACTTGAGGCAATGGAATGAAGAACAATATGTAGGTGAGATTGGCTAAAAGGTCATGCACAAAGTCCGGGTATAACTTGACCCAATGGGAGGAAGAACAATAATGCACAGGAGATGGGCAAAAATCTCATAAACAAAGTCCGGGTGTTACCTGATTGAATGGAATGAAGAACAATATGTCTAGGAAATGGACAAAAAGGTCAAGCACAAAATCCTGGTGTTACTTGACGCAATGTGATGAAGAACAATATGCAAGTTAGATTATCAAAAAGGTCATGCTCAAAGTCTTTTTGTTACTTGAAGCAAAAAAATAAGGAACAATATGTAGGGGGAGATGGGCAAAAAGGTTATGCACAAAATTTAAGTTTTATTTGAGGCAATGGGATGAAGAACAATATGCAATTGAGATGATCAAAAAGGTCATGCTCAAAATCTTTTTGTTACTTGAAGCAAATGGATAAGGAACAATATGTAGTGGAGATGGGCAAAAAGGTCATGCTCAAAGTCCGAGTGTTATTTGAATCTATGGGATAGAGAACAATATGCAGGGGATATGGGCAAAAAGGTCATGCTCAAAACCCGGGTGTTATTTGAGGCAATGGGATGAATAACAATATGCACTGAATATGGGCAAAAAGGTCATGCTCAAAGTCTGGTTGTTACTTCAGGCAAAAGCATAAGGAACAATATGTAGGGGAGATGGGCTAAAAGGTCATGAAAAATGTCCGGGTGTTACTTGACTCAATGCAATAAGAACAATATGTAGATGAGATGTTCAAAAAGGTCATGCACAAAGTTTGATTGTTATTTGAGGCAATGGGATGAAGAACAATATGTATATATTTGATCTGTATATGTGAAAACTTATCAGTATGAAATCCAAATCTCATCTGTTGTTGTACAATGGAATTAGAATTTTTTTCTCTACTTCACTGTCAGGAATAGAAACTTTGGGGTCCATATGAAACAGGAGCATATGGATCTTTCATAAATTCATAATATATCTGCAACTATGAAACTCAAATATTTTTTTTATCTGTTAGTGTTACTGTGAAATGAAATTGGAATCCATCACTAATTGGGGAATACGTGTTTGTTTTCACTTTTCACTCTATAGTAATTTGAAATTGTATTTGGGCTCCTTGTGAATGAGGAATTTCCTTCAATGTATATCTTGGCATTAGTGTCAGTATTGAAATATTGATGAAAAGGCAGCGTGTTGTCTATGTGTGTGTTTGTGTGTGTGTGTGTGTGGGAGAGGTATTCATGCAGTCTTAGTGTGTATGGATGTGTGCGTGGTTTTGTTAGGGGTTTTGTTTTGGAGGGGAGGGAGGGGGGGGGGGAGAGATTCAGTGACCTGCTGTTTAAACATTTGAGTGTGTTTGTGTGTGTGTGGTTTGGTTATTTTGAGGGGGGGGGTGGGGGGTAGATTCAGTGACTCAGTATTTAAGCATTTACGTGTGTTTGTGAGGTGGGTTTTTTTTTTTGGAGGGGAAGATTGAGTGACTTAATGTTTGAGCTTTTAGGTGTGTTTGTGTGTGTGTGTGTGGGGGGGGGGGGGTAGGGAGGGTGAAGAAAGTAGGAAATGTATATAAATGGGGGAGGGAAAGGATAAATGTTTCCTTCTGAGTAATCTAAATGGATTCATAACTTCAGAGAACATAGTCTTCATCGAGTGTTGTGCTAACTCCAATTTTATTCATTGTCCTTAAATGCCTTTAGATATCAATAACGCAGGAAAGTTATTCATGTGACCATGTTGAAATTATGGCAATTATGGCAATTATTTAACTTTTCAGTATGTTTCAAACTCGCTTTTCTCAATTTGACTATTATGGACACAAAACACTCTGGTGGCCAACCCTCAACATAATACATGTATTGTGTGATAGGCTGCCTCTTTCACTACAAGCCAGGAGCATTTTCCAATTGTCTGTGATAGCGAGCTCATTTTTTATGTTCTGATTTGTAAACTAAATGCTACAATTAAAGGATTTTCAATCCAAAGTTGTTTTTCTGAGTTTTATGAATGACTATATATGTGTGTGTCCTGGTGTTATCTTGCTATAACAGATACAGTTGTAATAATGAAGATCAGTGATAAAGCACCAACCCAAATGATTGCTTTAGGCACTTTACAGAAAGTCTCGTTCTCTCCATCTGCAACTCACCCTGTCTCTCTCTTTCTCCCTCTCTCTCTCTCTTTCTCTCTCTCTCTATCTCTCTCTCTCTATCTCTCTCTCTCTCTCTCACGCACAATCAATTACACACATGCATGCTAGACATGCATAATTAATTGAGATGCATCAACAATGTACTATTTTACAACAACTTTAACATCCGAGGTTTGCTTTGATCAATCACGGTCAAAGTTTGCAGAGCCCCCTAGCTATTTCAATTGCATTAACCCAGAACTGTTTATTCATTTGTAAAGCGTAACAAATACAAACTTTTTTGTCATCGACATATATGAACAAAGTGGAGATGATGTGGGGAAAAACAATTATTATAGTGAACGACGGCCAAATGAGGATAAGAGACAAAAGAGATAATGATCTGCATGTCTATCGGCTGTACCAACTACCCAACTAAATTAATTTATTGCATGTACTTAGTAAGCACACACGTGTATAACGAAGGAGATGCAAGGCAAATGTTCCGTGGCACAATTTGACTATGCAAAACGACAAGCTGTTTACAGGAGGAAACAAAAAAAAAAGCTTTAATTTATTCTTTGTAGCCCTGGCAGTAAATGCCCGACATCGGAATAGGTTCATTAATTTTGTTTGTTGTAGCCAATAAGATTGTTTAGGTCAACATGGTTTTTGGTTGTAGGGAGTGGAGAACGGGTCATTTTTCACGCAAGAAAATACTGCGTCATATGATTTGAGGTCTTTATTTTAGGAGGTTCGCTGCCCTTGGCATTTACACCTCACTTTACTTGTTTTATTATTTCTTGTTCTGGCGGGGGGGGGGGGGGGGGAGATATGGATAAATTTTAATCTATTAATTTCAATTTTGCCCGGGCAGCGGCCTTTCGGCCTGCTCTTTACGATTTCCAACTGCCAAGGTATCTTTAACGTGCGCAACGTGCACACGGGCCCTCCGAATGTTTTCGTCCTTATCCGAGAAGACTAGGTACTCGATCCTACCCCCCAATAGGACCAGGGACTTGAAAATATGAGAAAAATCCAATTTCCAAGAACTACTCGATCCTACCCCCCAATAGGACCAGGGACTTGAAAATATGAGAAAAATCCACTTTCCAACATGCCTGCACTGCCCGGGTTTAGAACCCGGGACCCTTGGCATGAGAGGCGAGCACCTTGCCTCTAGACCACCTTGTCCCTGCGTCATACTGCGTCATACTCATGTACGGAACACTTTATGTGAGCTGTGCAGACCGCTGCTACGTTTTACGCACAGACAATAAAAAACAAAACAAAAAAGAAGAGGAAAGCCATAGCTAAGTAAATATTGCATTAGCCTTTAAATTGAGGCTCTTAAACGGTTATAGGAGAAGAAGGGGGACAAGGTGGTCTAGAGGCAAGGTGCTCGCCTCTCATGCCAAGGGTCCCGGGTTCTAAACCCGGGCAGTGCAGGCATGTTGGAAAGTGGATTTTTCTCGTATTTTCAAGTCCCTGGTCCTATTGGGGGGTAGGATCGAGTAGTTCTTGGAAATTGGATTTTTCTCATATTTTCAAGTCCCTGGTCCTATTGGGGGGTAGGATCGAGTACCTAGTCTTCTCGGATAAGGACGAAAAAATTCGGAGGGCCCGTGTGCACGTTGCGCACGTTAAAGATACCTTGGCAGTTGGAAATCGTAAAGAGCAGGCCGAAAGGCCGCTGCCCGGGCAAAATTGAAATTAATAGATTAAAATTTATCCATATCATCTCCCCCCTCCCCCCCCCCCCCCCCCCCCCGCCAGAACAAGAAATAATAAAACAAGTAAAGTGAGGTGTAAATGCCAAGGGCAGCGAACCTCCTAAAATAAAGACCTCAAATCAAGTTATAGGAGAAGAAGAGCGTAATGGAGAGTTGCTTATATGTTCCGCACTACACCAAACATGCTACCAAATCTTATAGAAATAGCAGGAAGTTTCATGATATAATATATGAATATGGCAAATAATGCTAATATTGAGCTTAAAATAAAAAATGTCAACTGAAGTGGAATATTTTGCAATAGTAGGCCATTTATAAGCCTGTCATGGTTCATGTACAGAATGCTGTGGGAGGTGACTTTTTTTTACCCTTCTATAGCAAGAACTATGCCATGAACTGCTTTGAAAGTACAAAATATATTTTTTTTTAAAACTATATTATTCACGACATGAACACAAGACAGGACATTTGGGGCAACATTTAATTTTCACTCATTGTGTCCCAGATCTGGGGGCACCTTGTGGCAACTGGCCAATTATAAATTTCTGAGAGAAATAAACTTTCAGCAGGCTGGTATATAGTTATGATAGTTTTATTACTTTTCTCACAAAATGGTAATGTTCAGTTCATTGTGCTGCACAGCTGTATGAATTCAGTTCCAGTTTTGATGTTGGTTTATTAGCACTTTGTTTCGGAGATGGTTTCTGTAAAATGATCTCTGTGTCCAGATGGAATGAGTTGTTGTAGCTCTTCTATTTTTCAGTTTTGGACATTACACTTTCGATGATTAAACTTTTTTTTTTTAATCTGTCTCCTTGTGTATTAATTGAGATGAGGATGAGCATAACTGGATCCTCAAGACCTTCCTGAAAGGATGGGATGAATACGGTACATTAGTTTCACCGGAAAAAGTTAAAGCTTAAATATCCCTTATTCATCTGTTAACACAACAGCAATGGGTCTCAGGACACAGAATTCTCATTCAAATGAAACTGCTATAAGTTTGTGATACTCACATCTCAGTGTCTGATGTTCTAAAGGAAATGGTAATCTTTATTGAGTATGACTGATGATAATAACAACATATATTTGCTGCAAGGTCTGTCCAGCTAAAACAGAGTGGAATAAATTCAGGAAAAATTATTTCTGAAAGTGCAACTATCATAAAGGATATTAACTTTTTTACAAGAGATTCTCCTGGCATGTTTAAAATGTTCTGTTAGAAAATACTAGTGAGTTAAAATACACTGAAAAATGCGGATTACCTTTGATTCACTGTAAGTTCATTTATTGGACAAAATGTCTTTTTTAACAAATATGAGAGATATTATTATCTAATACAAACAGAATAGCAAAGATTTCTGTCAAGAACAAAATCATTGTGCAATGGATAAAGAACATCATATTTCCAGACTATTAAATAATTAATAACTAAACTGTGATTAACCAAATGAAAACAGGAAATCTAGATGTGCATTATTTATTTTGTAAATATACGGTATATAGTATCTTGCTCGTTGTTGTTTTTTTTTTCAATATTATTCAAATTGTTGTCTTTATAAGTTCACGCATTGTCTCTTTTATTTTATTTCTTAAACTGGAAGAGCACATGTTGTTTGCCTTTATTACTACAACATTCCATTTTCAAACATATGACTTTGAAAATGAAAACTTTTGCGTCAAATACTCTTTTTATGATAAAAAACAAATATCAGCTGCAAACTTCTTTTTGTTTTTTTTTATATTTGAACACAAATCAACAGTTTCACAGGCTATGTCATGAAACCACACAAGTGCAAAAAGGATCTAATTTTACATAGTAGAGAAAAGACTGTTTTACTTGGAATGTACTCCATACCTTTACTACATTTCAGCTATATGAATAAACATTTGGCATATTGTAGGCCTACTCCTCCTTAAAAAACGACTGAGAAAAAAATGAAATTCCTTCACAGAATATTTGACCAAAAAAAAAATTGTCATCTGCAGTTATGCCTATGTACACTTGTGAGATTTTATGATAGGGCCAATGATCTTCTATGTTTGAAAATAAAAATCAATTAGTATTTTTATACCTTCAAAAAAAACATCAATTATAAAAATGTTAATGCTGCATTATGTCTGGGTGCACTAGTTTTGTTTTTGTTTTAAAAAATTTGCGGAATAAGAACAGAATTAATATTCATGGACAGTCACTAGAATTATGGGGAAAAAAACATTTTAAAATTGAATTCTCTTAGTTGCAGAAATAATAAGATATATGTAGTGTGTCCAGACTCACGTCTCAAAGCAATATTTACCTACAAGACTACATAAAATGTTTTAAAATTTGCCCTGAGATACAACACCTGGTGTAGGAACCAATAAGGAAGGTCAACATAGAGTTTGTCGGCTTATCTGCATGTCTGCTTTGTTATCCAGCCATTTGTATAACCTCCGAGCATAAAATTATAATGAAAGCATATTTGATAATTGATCCAGTTTCTATTGCAAAACACCACAATAATTTACGTTTTCAATAGTTACAGCCTTCAGACAGTTTTCTTCCAGGCACGGCCTCGAAACACTTTAAACTTAATTAAACCAAAGACACTAGATACAATAAGATGAAACAGCCAGCATGTTTATCGTGTGTAGATTTTGCACCATCACCAAAGCTGAATTCGCGGAAGTCATGAACAGTGCCATACTTAACAAACCAAATGAAAGGAAAATATTGAATTTTGTTCTGTGTTCAGCTATTGCTGTAGGCCTTGATTGAAGTCACTTACTTTGTAAATAAATATAACCTCAGTGGCTGTAGGAAAATGCTCGCTACTTTTTTTTTTCTTTTTAGTCGTAGTAACGCGGTAAAACCAACGTCATTAATTAATCATTATATCAAGCATCTTCCCATGCAATTTGTTAGAGGTGCGAAGAAGGGAGTGTCTCATCTTCTTGTATATCTAGTATCTTTCATTAAACCAAGAACTTTCTCATCTAATTTCTAAATATTACCCAGCCAACATCCCCATGTCATTCCAACATAGATTTGTATAGAATTTCCACAGGATTCTTAGGCTTACCATAGAGGCGGACTTTTGTACATCAAACCCACAGCAGTGCTCTGTCATAAATAGTAGATCTACGCAGGCACGATGCCATTCCTACGAGTAAACGAGGGCAGTCCTACAGATTGGAATGACATAAGGTTGCTGTCTGGGTAGATTAAGGAGCGAAAAGAGAATTAAGAAATGAATTTTGGTAAACAACGAAGACGGGATCCCCAACAGATATCGCGCCCGCGTCAACCACTGTAGCATAGACGCCAACTTCACATTCTTTACAGCTGGAAGGGACACAAACAGCTCCATTTAATGGCTTACGGAAATAACATTCATGTCGCCAGTCCAGATTCTCCTCATCATATGCTTCCTCAATCACCCTGTCAAAGAAAGATAAACATAGATTAATGCTGTCATTTGAACAGTGTATTTTGTAGGCCTACAAGGTGGCCACATTATTTGAGCCACTGAGAACGACACTGGTCAGTGTACAGTCTACCATTTTTATAGTTTTGAGAAAATCAAGTTTGAAGGGAAACTACATTTTGCCCTCAAATCAGAACATATTTTCCTACTTTGCTTAAAGTAGAAAGTGATGGGATCCACATTTTCTGAGTGATTTATGCATTAAAAATCGTGGACTTTAAATTTGAGGGATTTATGGGATGCTTTGGAGTTAGACCAGTGCTGCTCATTTCTAAGAAATGGAATTAAACTGCTATTTTTGGAGTTGTTGGACGTGGACCATTATTCACTTGATACATTAAAACCTCCTGAACACCGTGGTGTTCACAACTCAAAAATGACCCAAACCAGACTAAGACCAGTGTTGTTCCCTGTGGCTCATTTCATGGACCTATACATAACAACATACTATCCTAAGTAATCAAATTACTAAATCTGTATGTTCCTTCATGCCAACCACGATCTTCAGCTGAAAGAGCATCATCAAAAGTTCCAACTATGTCTCCCATATCACTCCGTGAAGGGCCCCTTTCTTTGTTGTGGCCCGAAGACCTGGAACCTAAGACTAAGAGATATAAATATACTAAACACTGAAATGTTTAAGAAATACCTGAATTCAGCATGTTTTAATCAATGGAATGCAATCGCAGCTGTTTCTGATTTCATCCCATGTTGTGTATGTTCTCTGTATTAGTGAATTGAGTTGAAGAATGAGTGGAAAGCGCTCACATTTACTTTTTCACCGAGTACTACACTCGCTCTTCATGGTATAAATGTAACATTAGTATTATTCTGACTGCCCTATAGATATAGGCCCCTACGTGTATTGTCCGAATCAACAAAATATAATTTGCATGAACATACTAGTATAAATTTCGTCTCACAAATTAAACTTATGTGAGAGGATGAACGATTATATTTTTAATATGTGCTTTCATGGTAACTCTGGTGCGTGAGTGAGGGACGGCCACTCATAGTAGTTTATGGACACTTGGCCGAGTACCATTAATTGGATTATTTCCCTTGTAATACTAGCGCGGGACCCGTTATTCACATCACGGTGGAAAGCGCGCATTTTGATTGGTCAGTTGGAAATGTTGACCACCGGGCTTCCAACTCTTATATCATGGCTTTAAGTTTCTTACAACTCGCTCCTTCGTTGTTATCCACCGACAGAAAGACGGGAGCCCGAATTCATTTTTGAGAGTAGACAATACCCTATCGGTACAAAATAGGTACTCATGATAACGTTTGTTATCAATGGAGATACGTCGTATTAATGGACGAAAGTATCCCGCACAAATTTGTCCAATGTTGTTAGTCCTGAAGCTTTGAAAATTTACATTAAAACTATTACTGGGTTTCTGGTATAAGTAGTCAGTTAGAATTTTAGCAGCAAGTTTCTACTTTATAATGGTACCAATTTTGTTGTACTTTGATGCACATATCCTATTGAAATAATTAATAAGAGGGTCTCGGATTTAAAGTAAACTATGAGTTAGACGCATGTTATCCCCGATAATTCCAACCTGGGTCAAATTTATTCAATTATAGCTGGAGGGGACGTTAGAGTAATTTCTGCAGTTTACTGGGATACCTAATTGACTTTTGTGCACCCTTTTAACCGTACTGTAAATTCGATTGTGTTAGGACCCTAACCGGTTATGTTGTTCGGCTGGACTCAATGTCCGAGCCTTTCACTTGTCCATCCATGGACTACGTAATAGCTCTCTCGGACGTCCGCGCTGGCTCATAAATAAGATGCGAGTTCGAGTGGTCAACACACTCCATCAAAGACGCAGAGACAAGAGCCGACGGCACAGTGAACCTAGACCGGCGGCGGCCTGCCGTGGCGCGCCTCGCCCAAAACATGGCCTAGTCCAGTTGCGCCAGTAGCAGAGAAACTTTGGGTAAGTTGGAGACTATTATATTAGAAGTGACTTTAATTTGCGCACCCCCCCCCCCCGCTTTCTTGGATGCCGCGTAGAGAATGCTGATCTACAGAAACCATTATGAGTCCGGCTCAACGGTAATTGCCATTGTCATTAGACGTGTAAGATGCGCGGTGCAGTGCAGTGTCTTGATATTGTGACTTTATTGTCAAAGTTAACGTTTGCGGTGCTAGATGATAATGATGGCTCGCTAACCAAGCTATCGCGATTTGCTTGTGTGCATATATATAGTGTATGCGTAGCATTGCCTTGTTGTCGTAGGCAGTGAGGATTTCCTGACTTGTTAATGTGGATGGCTTATGTTATAGCGAGCGGCACTACACACTTGATTGTATTACGGGTATTGGTGTACCTTGCCAGTACCACTATGCTATAGAGAGCAGTGTGATTGTGATTGTGTATTTAGTGTTTAAGATGTGTAATTAATTACATGTATTGGAGATGTATAATATTAGTTGGGCTTCACATGGGTGAGCCCCAGGATTGTTCTATGTGCGGCGGTGGATGAACAATGTTTCAGTGAGTCTACACATGTTGCAATGAGTCTCGCCGACATATATATATATATATTATGTGCATGTATTATAGTTATCCAGATGTATTATGCTTCTATGAGTTTCGTAAGTGTGTGAAGGACAGTTTCATTTTAAGGAATGTACACATTACTTTATGTATCTAGTGGTGTGTCATACGCATGTTAGCCTGGCGGCATAGCTCCGCGGCTAAGGTCAAAGGGCATGACCCTTCAGTATCGATTGGGAAGGGAAGTAACCAATACAATAGCCCTGGGGCGGGTTAGTACTAATAATGGGAGTGGGCCTATGAGGATGGCCTGCATTGGGATGCAGCGTCTGTGTTATGGACGGTCAGTGGGCCATGTTGGCCACTGCGTTATTATTTTATGGAATGGCCACTCTGGATGTGCTGTACACCGGCTCAGTGGAGCGAAACTATTGTGTTCTTGCCCCTTCATTTGTTATGTCCTTCATACTTTGATTAGTACATTAATTAGTTTATGTTGCCAGTGTACTAGGAAACTCCTTGTGTATATGATATAGCCACTTGTAGTTGTTATTCATTAACCTTAGCGCTATTTTATTCCATGCATACATATCCAGTTGGTTATTGCTTAAATTCTATATTATGTTGTTGTTGTTTGATTTAATACTTAATACTATTACTATGTATGTCCACCATTGATTGCCTGATTAATGTTGTCATTATATCCTAATCATATTTTCGTCTTTTTCTCTTGTTCCAGCTTATGGCTGGTTGGGCTTCTTTTTTTGGGCTTCTTCTTTTTCTGGGTTTCTTTCTCCTTTTTCTTGGTAGGGTTTTCCCTATGCCTTTTGGTAGCGATACCTTTGTTAGGCTTTTGAATAAATAAGATTGCCAGCAGAACCCTGTGTTTGTTAATCCTGTGTATCCTTAAGGGAGTTACTATTGAACCCACGCAGTAACCACATTAGCCACTCGTAGTTCAATCCAACATTTTCTGGTGTCAAGAAGTGGGATACACAGAAGGGTTAGTTTGTAGTGTAGAAAACCCAGCCATGGAAATTTTTAGTTTGAAGCCCAGCCGGCCAGCCAACCCCTGCCCCACCCCATAGGAACCAGAGAGCCACGAAGACCAACGCCCTCCAACATCAACTCAAGATTCAGGACCTGTATCCCAGTCCTGTGTACACCACCCATCCCACTGCAGTCAACAGGGACCCGTTGCGTGTATTTCATCCCGCAATCTACACGTATCCGCAACATCCGCCCCCACAGCCTGCGTCGACCAGTGTCTGGTACTCCCAGCCCACCACCCCTGCCAGCCACCTGCAGCCCAACCAGACCCTCAACATGGGTTGAGAACTTTACAGCCCCTACCTCCTGTGCAGCGGTCCAGCTGCCCCCACGTCCAGCCGCCCACACAGACAACCCCAGACATTGGACCTCTGACTCTTATTAGTGATTAACATTAGACATTGACTGTGAGTGCAGAAAGAGCAGGGGAGCGCACCCATCAAGACCCCCCTAGTTTCCATTAGGCCAGAAGACAGACCGACGATCAAGTGAGCCCCGCCTCCAGATTTTAAGTTAGAGAGTATGCCCATGTTAGCTTTCTCCACAGCTTAGTTACGATGACTTAATGTCTATGTTGACCTTACCTTTTTCATTGCCCTAGTGCCCTTATAGCATATTGTATTTTTTTTGTACTGTTCGATCCTACGTTAACCCTGATAGTGGTCTGGGACCACCGTTGCAGGTCTGAGACCTGTTGTTTTGTCCATATGATGTAACTTGCTACAGCCAGAGCTGAGACTGTTGTGTACATCTTCAGGATGCCAGTAGTAACTTAGCCGGTTCACGCCACCTGTTAGTAGTTATAAAGAGGATGGACCATTGTTGTACTTCGGTTCACTGTGTATAATTTGCAATTGTTCTACTCTAAGTGATGGTATCATAGCCCCTTAGAGTTTGATTATACCTTCAGTGGTCTTTTGTAAACCTTTGAATTGATGTATGTGTCACGTAAGGGACTACGTGACTTAGCAGGGGAGAATGTGAGAGGATGAACGATTATATTTTTAATATGTGCTTTCATGGTAATTCTGGTGCGTGAGTGAGGGACGGCCACTCATAGTAGTTTATGGACACTTGGCCGAGTACCATTAATTGGATTATTTCCCTTGTAATACTAGCGCGGGACCCGTTATTCACATCACGGTGGAAAGCGCGCATTTTGATTGGTCAGTTGGAAATGTTGACCACCGGGCTTCCAACTCTTATATCATGACTTTAAGTTTCTTACAACTCGCTCCTTCGTTGTTATCCACCGACAGAAAGACGGGAGCCCGAATTCATTTTTGAGAGTAGACAATACCCTATCGGTACAAAATAGGTACTCATGATAACGTTTGTTATCAATGGAGATACGTCGTATTAATGGACGAAAGTATCCCGCACAAATTTGTCCAATGTTGTTAGTCCTGAAGCTTTGAAAATTTACATTAAAACTATTACTGGGTTTCTGGTATAAGTAGTCAGTTAGAATTTTAGCAGCAAGTTTCTACTTTATAATGGTACCAATTTTGTTGTACTTTGATGCACATATCCTATTGAAATAATTAATAAGAGGGTCTCGGATTTAAAGTAAACTATGAGTTAGACGCATGTTATCCCCGATAATTCCAACCTGGGTCAAATTTATTCAATTATAGCTGGAGGGGACGTTAGAGTAATTTCTGCAGTTTACTGGGATACCTAATTGACTTTTGTGCACCCTTTTAACCGTACTGTAAATTCGATTGTGTTAGGACCCTAACCGGTTATGTTGTTCGGCTGGACTCAATGTCCGAGCCTTTCACTTGTCCATCCATGGACTACGTAATAGCTCTCTCGGACGTCCGCGCTGGCTCATAAATAAGATGCGAGTTCGAGTGGTCAACACACTCCATCAAAGACGCAGAGACAAGAGCCGACGGCACAGTGAACCTAGACCGGCGGCGGCCTGCCGTGGCGCGCCTCGCCCAAAACATGGCCTAGTCCAGTTGCGCCAGTAGCAGAGAAACTTTGGGTAAGTTGGAGACTATTATATTAGAAGTGACTTTAATTTGCGCACCCCCCCCCCCCCGCTTTCTTGGATGCCGCGTAGAGAATGCTGATCTACAGAGACCATTATGAGTCCGGCTCAACGGTAATTGCCATTGTCATTAGACGTGTAAGATGCGCGGTGCAGTGCAGTGTCTTGATATTGTGACTTTATTGTCAAAGTTAACGTTTGCGGTGCTAGATGATAATGATGGCTCGCTAACCAAGCTATCACGATTTGCTTGTGTGCATATATATAGTGTATGCGTAGCATTGCCTTGTTGTCGTAGGCAGTGAGGATTTCCTGACTTGTTAATGTGGATGGCTTATGTTATAGCGAGCGGCACTACACACTTGATTGTATTACGGGTATTTGTGTACCTTGCCAGTACCACTATGCTATAGAGAGCAGTGTGATTGTGATTGTGTGTTTAGTGTTTAAGATGTGTAATTAATTACATGTATTGGAGATGTATAATATTAGTTGGGCCTCACATGGGTCAGCCCCAGGATTGTTCTATGTGCGGCGGTGGATGAACAATGTTTCAGTGAGTCTACACATGTTGCAATGAGTCTCGCCGACATATATATATATATATCATGTGCATGTATTATAGTTATCCAGATGTATTATGCTTCTATGAGTTTCGTAAGTGTGTGAAGGACAGTTTCATTTTAAGGAATGTACACATTACTTTATGTATCTAGTGGTGTGTCATACGCATGTTAGCCTGGCGGCATAGCTCCGCGGCTAAGGTCAAAGGGCATGACCCTTCAGTATCGATTGGGAAGGGAAGTAACCAATACAATAGCCCTGGGGCGGGTTAGTACTAATAATGGGAGTGGGCCTATGAGGATGGCCTGCATTGGGATGCAGCGTCTGTGTTATGGACGGTCAGTGGGCCATGTTGGCCACTGCGTTATTATTTTATGGAATGGCCACTCTGGATGTGCTGTACACCGGCTCAGTGGAGCGAAACTATTGTGTTCTTGCCCCTTCATTTGTTATGTCCTTCATACTTTGATTAGTACATTAATTAGTTTATGTTGCCAGTGTACTAGGAAACTCCTTGTGTATATGATATAGCCACTTGTAGTTGTTATTCATTAACCTTAGCGCTATTTTATTCCATGCATACATATCCAGTTGGTTATTGCTTAAATTCTATATTATGTTGTTGTTGTTTGATTTAATACTTAATACTATTACTATGTATGTCCACCATTGATTGCCTGATTAATGTTGTCATTATATCCTAATCATATTTTCGTCTTTTTCTCTTGTTCCAGCTTATGGCTGGTTGGGCTTCTTTTTTTGGGCTTCTTCTTTTTCTGGGTTTCTTTCTCCTTTTTCTTGGTAGGGTTTTCCCTATGCCTTTTGGTAGCGATACCTTTGTTAGGCTTTTGAATAAATAAGATTGCCAGCAGAACCCTGTGTTTGTTAATCCTGTGTATCCTTAAGGGAGTTACTATTGAACCCACGCAGTAACCACATTAGCCACTCGTAGTTCAATCCAACACTTAGACAAATCACTACAGCTTATTTATAGAAATGTTATGCCTATAGACATTTAAGTTAAAAGGCAAAAATTACTTTTGCCCTCGGATTCTTAAGACAAGACCAAACAGTACTATGCATATTGTCTCACCTTCTCTCTCTTCTCTCTCTCTCTCTCTCTCTCTCTCTCTCTCTCTCTCTCTCTCTCTCTCTCTCTCTCAATGTGTCTTTCTTCTCTCTCCATGTCTTTCTTTCTTCTGTATAGTGTATGTATTTTTCTTTTCTCTCTCTCATTGTCTGTCTTTCTCTCTCCCCCTCTTTCTTTCTTTTGAATTATGTGTCTTTCTTTTCTCTCTCGACTTCAATGTCTGTCTGTCTCTCGCTCTCTCTCTCTCTCTCTCTCTCTCTCTCTCTCTCTCTCTCTCTCTCTCTCTCTCTCTCTCTCTCTCTCTCTCACTCTCCCGTAGGGTGTGCGTCTGTGTCAGTGTGTGCCTTTCTTTTCTTTCCCTCGATCTCTCTCAATATCTATATTTCTCTCTCCCTCTCTCTCTCTTTCTCCTGCAAAATGTATGTGTATGGCTCTCTCTCTCTCTATCTCTCTCTCTCTCTATCTCTCTCTCCCCCCCCCCACACACACACACACGCACACACACACTTGCACTACATGTATACAAATAAGTAAGTTAATCAAACCTGTAAATGGAGGTTTTCGCTTCCAGAATGGCACCATTTCCAATGTGAATCATATCCCAGTTGGTCTCATCCAATGCTTTACTACCAGAAATGACGATATTTGCACGAATGCGGTCAATAGACAGGCGTGGTTGCAGGCGAAACTGGGAACAAAGGTGGGTTTTTTTTTTCTCATTTTAAAGCTATTCAAGCCACACACAGAGAAACAGAGTGCATACAATCATTTCTGCTTTCATTTTTTGGAGGATAAAACATAATAGCAGCGTAAGGTTTAAAATTGTAAACTTTAAGCAGAAAGAAAGAAAGAATTAAATGAAGAAAAACCATTGTGCTCCCTAACTCATTTTGTTCCACTCTTCCACTTTCTTTACACATAATGCACACTCTCGCTCTCTCTCTCTCTCTCTCTCTCTCTCTCTCGTTCTCTCGGTCTCACACACACACACACACACACACACCACGCACGGCCCCTCCCCCACCCCCAATAATAAGAAAGAATCCCCTAATACCCCCCCCTTCACACTTTCTTGTCTTTGTGTTCTTTCTCTCCGTCTCTCTTATCCCCCCCCCCCTCCTTTTTTGTCTCTAGTTTTTTTTTCTCCGTCTGGGCCATCCCGTCCTTCGTTTGCTCTTGCCTTGTCTTTTGTTCTTTCTTTCCGTCTGCTCTCTCTCTCTTTCTCTCTCTCTCTCTCTCTCTCTCTCTCTCTCTCTGTGTGTGTGTGTGTCTCTCTCTCCTTCTCTCTCACCTGTTTATTGATTTCCCCCACGGTAGATTCAGATATCAGCATGTATGCAGTGTTCTGGCACACGGGCACATGTTCGTTCTGTGAGTGATGACAGTGGTATAAGCGCAGTCTAGTCTCCTGTAGAATGTTACACAGCCACTCACCTATGGCATCACCTGCGATTACACCAAGTATTAGGCCTATAATGTCAACATTCCCTAAGAATGTAGTAACTCAAAAATCGATTTCATACACATTCACCTACATTCAGCCACATCGAATGGTCTTGGTTATAACTTATAGATTCCTAAGCTCAAGAAAAAGTAATCGAATATCAAACTTTCAAATCTTCCTCTAACCAGACTAGCTGTGTTGAAATAAAACAGTTTCTTGATTCTCCTGAAAAGTAGCCAAACCCGATTACTACAGTTTTAGGGAACGGTGACGAAGATATTTTGACATCCGTTGAAAATTACTGTACAAATGGCAGTGTGTGTAAAGCTGGGCGCATAGTAATACATGCAACTTCTGTGCGTGGCAGCCCAGTGCAGTCACATGAATTTTTTAAAATCTAGGTGAATAAATGGAGATGTGCAAACATAATGCAAGACTACGAGCACATTGCAGAGTCATAGGAACTTGAAACTGACACATCTGCAACACCACAGCAAGGCGCATGTAGGTGCCTAGCCTTATCTATATCTATATAATCTATATAATAAAGCTACAACAAAACCCCTAATAGTCCTATGGACTCGGAATCTATACAACGCACGGACCTGAAATTTGACACAAAGAATTATGGGATAGCGAACATTGTTCCTATCGCTATACACAAACAAAACCGTTTGTTATTTCTGAGTTAATCGGTAAATGCGGTTATAATTAAAGACTAAATTCACGAGAGCGTTTGATCCGAAATTTACGATCTATAAGATATTAATGTATGTTTCTAATGATAGCCCACTTCCGCCTACACATGGCGTTATCACTTCCTGAGATGTGTTCACTAACAAACAAACTAACCCGTGCGCAAATCATTGCCATTTGATGGATGCTGACGGGATGCGCAGGATGTCAACGCGCAAAGGGATAGCAGTAAAACTTATCTAAAAACAAACAAACAAACAAAAATTAAAATAAAGCTAAAGGAACAGGCAAAATGAAGCAGGTCCATAATAATCACCCAGAACTTATACTAATAAATCGATTTATCCCGGGCAGGGCCGGGCAACTCAGCTAGTTATATAATGTACGTGTATTCTCAACTTGAAACTGACACATCTGCAATATCACAGCATGTAGTAAGTGCCTAGCCTTATAGTGTACGTGTATTTTCAACTTGAAACTGACACAGCTGCAACACCACAGCAAGGAGCATGCAGGTGCCTAGCCTTATAATGTATTCTTAGCTGCAATAGATTGGAAGTAACCGTCGCCGTTGTTGTTGTTGGTGGTGGTGATGGGGTTTTGTTGCAGTGGTGGTTGCATTAACAATATCAATCAAACATTTTGAGATGGCAGCACCTTATGGAATGGGGAAACCATGCGCCTGATTAATTAATTCTAGCAGCCTTTAACGTCTAGACTAGTCTACTTTAGGTTAGTTTAAATTAGTTTAGTTTATGCCGTCAATCGTGTTCCTTTCATTTAAACGAAAAATAAAATAGAAAGAAGAGGAAGAAACAAAGCACATTTGCAGGGTCAAAAAGGGCTTGGAATAAAGTTAAAATGTGGTCAACAACGAAAACATTTTTTTTAACTGTCGCAAAGCCCCGAGTTTTCAGAAAACAATAAAGTAAAGGATATAAACATATCCCCATTTTGTCTTAGTTTAAAGTATTAACTCTTTAAATGCCAACAGTGCATAATTGTGATTTTATCATGTGATGTCACTGATGAAATTATAGAAAAGAGAAAATTATAATAGAAAATTATTATGTTCCATTATTCTAGATTCTCATACATCACTTAAGAAACTGTAGTAAACAAATCTAGAAGTAACAACGAATGTAGAAATTCCAACCTTCGGGCCTTGGCATGAAGAGAGTTAAAGTTTTATTAAATTATTCAGCTTACCACAATCGAGTCCAGTTACTTCTATACCAGAACAATTTATCTTTGTCATCGTTTGACGAACTTTATCAATTTGTTTTATAGAACATCTGCCACAGAAGAAAAAAAAAAGGGTAACGGTAAAATGTTTGAACGGACGTCTTTGCATCAGAGCTGAAAACAACAATGTAATACTTGTATTACAGAAATACATGTATGATAACTTTGGTTTTATTTCTCTTTGCTTGAGTTTAAACTATGAAAAAATACTATTTGAAAAAAAAAAAAATAACTTGAAACATAGACCAATTGTCAAGAACAGATTTAATTCATAAATGTTTCCACTGACTAAATTTTTGTGAGAGAGCAGTGAGTAATTTTTACAAACGTAATTATTGTGCGAGCCAGCATAACTTGGTCCGTAAACAAGTTGTTTTGAACAGTTTTTTTTATAATAGATAGACAGAAGATGTGGGGAAGGATAGACGGACAGCGTAGGTGTGCATGACTGAGCACTTGTTGTATCTCGTGTTTTGAACTAGGTTTAGTAGAGAGGGAAGGGGTGAGTAGGAATTAAATGTTATTGAGACGTCTGTTGACGTACAGAAAAACCGTGATCCAGAGTAAAAGCTCGGGGTTTTGAACATGTTAAGAATTTATTGCTATAAAATTTATATTATATTGTATTGAAGTAATTCGACCTTTGATGTCGACCCAAGGTCGTTGCGTAGGGCTGTTACTTAAAATAACTCAGTTCGGCAGCTGAGCTAGAAGTGGTTGCACCAATCACAATCCAGGAATTAGACGGTAAGCTGCAGATGCAGTCCAGTATTTAAGGCCATACAGAACTTAGTTCTGGGCCACATGTAGAAAATCCATTTACGAGGTGGACGGCGATAGTCCTCAGCCAGATGAGAGACATAGAGACGCAGTTGAGCAGTCCATTGTGAGGGGCCTGATTTAAAGCTCCAGAGCCTAAGCTACTTGGTTTGATATAAACCCACAGCGTTTACATCCAGCGCTCTCACTCCCAGTGAGGGCCGCATGGTGAGAGTCCATACTAATTTGTAATGATGAAAGTGAACCGTTCTACTTACTTTTGAAGACAGTTTCAGAGCTACCGCCAGACAACGCATGGTTGTACAAGCATTCTCCATGGCGTGTCTAGAGGAAATGTCCATATCCTAACATGTCTCATTGAATTAATAGAATTTAAACTGTTAGATCCGACGCCACGTGCACGGATTCTTTTTGCCATATAACTCATATGACCTGCAAGTAGTAGATTGAATACGTTAGTCTTTATAAAAGCTGTAGTTCCATTAGTTAGATTCAGTTGCCTTTGAATTGATATTTATATTTATAATTATATTTGTTACATTAATTCCTGTAATTAAACTGCCCTACAGTTCTGCTAAAATTGAAAGCAATTGATTTATTTAGTTTTTAGAGTGCAAGTATTTATTTTTGTGTGTTCGTCGATTGTGGGAGCGGACCTCGAAAGAGTGTCAGTCGAAATATCCCCATGTAACCCACATCGCGACACTGGAGGGGACACTACACACCATTGTTTAGTTTATAGTTTATTTACATTAGAGTATATCGTTTTTCTCTTTGATTAACTTTTGTTTCTTTTCAGTTTCAGTGCTCACGTGGTCTCGCACGTTGAGCTAGTTTAAATTTATTTATTATTTAGTTTGTATACTGCTTTCTTCATTATTTGTTCCACATATTTGCGGCTCTCCCATTGACCCGAGGATCGAGGCCAAGGAGACGTCAACATAACTGAAAGGTGAAAGACAAAAAAAAAGACTGACTGTGGTGTACGCAAAGGCTAAAGGAATCTCCACCAGTTCCTTGAGTTAAGTGATTCCATCCTAAAATTTTGTCTGCGTCTGGGGAGTTGAGTGTTCCTCCTCGTGTTTTACAGGCTTTTTATACTTTTTCTCTGTGTTTAGGAACTCACGGGCGGTGGCGAGGGCGTTCTTACGTTTGCGGGTCCCCCCTGCCAAAGTGGTGGCTTGGTCGCAGACTCTGCCGTCTCGACGACAGATTGTGCGGTCTCGCAACACCAGTGGTTATTGAAACTGTGGGAAGTCGCATTCGCGAGAACGGACTTTGATAGGGATCTGTACACTTTGTTTAGATTGTAGCGTTCCATCTTCCTCGTTGTTTTAGGAAGACGTCTCTCTTGTCCTCTTCTCACCTATCTGTAATTATATTCAGAACTTGTAGGGTCTGTTATCGTTCGTCTTTTCTTGTTTGTCTAGCGTCGTGTTTGGTGTATTTTTTTTTTCATTAGACCTTTATCATTATGGTGTTGGTACATTCCTTTGTTTAATATAATGCCTGTGTGAGTCATGTGTCTACATTGACGCATTGATTGAGTTTATCTGGTTATTGTGACGTATAAGGCTGATACGCCAGAGTATATATTTATATATTGGGAATATTGATTCCCCATTCAAGTGCAGTTGTGCACCTGCCTTGAATATCCAGTATATAATTACTGAAGTTATTGTTCTTTAAAGAGAACTACCGGTAATAAAATTACCTTGCAATTGCAATTATACAAGAGCTATAGAAAAATAGCTAAAAATATTAATCAACGATCTAATATTCGTTGATTCACGTGTATTTATATATTACATCGGCAGTGATAACAATAAGGACACTGCGATTTCATTGAAGAAGAAACATTGTTTGTATTTTGTCGTCTACTAGGGACGTCGACCCGACGAGTGCAAATCGCCTCAGGGATAAATAATCGCGGAGTTAAACAAGTAAATATTTTTTTTATCGCGTATCGGATTAACGTAAATACTACAGTGATAACATAGTACACTGTCAGACGGGCTATTGCGTGAATTTATCCGGATACCTGTCCATTAACATTAATAGATCTCCTGTAGAGACCTATTGTGAGTGTAACTAATCATAATGGCCGATTACACTTCCTATATAAATTCAGCGAAGCTGTTAGGCATACCCGAGGACCAGCTGGCTTCTTGGTGCGAGAGTAAACTACCAGAAGACCTAGCTAGAGAAGAGCGTGCCGCAGAAAGAGCCGAGAAGGCCGCGGAACGCGAACGACAAAGAGAAATAGAAGAAAGAGCCGAGAAGGCCGCGGAACGCGAACGAGAAAAAGAAAAAGAAGAAAGAGAACGACAAAGAGAAATAGAAGAAAGAGCCGAGAAGGCCGCGGAACGCGAACGAGAAAAAGAAAAAGAAGAAAAAGAACGACAGAGAGAAATAGAAGAAAGAGCCGACAAAGCGGCTCATCGAGAGCACGAAATTGCCCTAAAGAAATTAGAGCTGCAAGGAAACCAACCGACCGCGGTTCCAAGTGTTCCAACGAATAATGTTAAAGCAAAACCAAAGCTTCCAACCTATAATGATAAGGTCGACCAGATCGATTCTTATATTCATCGTTTTGAGCTCCACGCGGTAGCCGCCGGATGGGAAAGAACTGAATGGACTTCGTGCCTTGCAAATTTATTAACGGGACGTGCACTTGAAGTATTCCATGGCCTCAACATCGAGGATTCTAAAAATTACGACATCCTTAAAAAGGCTCTTTTAAAGCGTTTTCAACACACCGAGGACGGTTTTCACCAAAGATTCCGGACTTGTAAGCCAGACCCGTCCGAAAATTTTCAACGTACGTCGACCGCCTAAAGCACTACTTAGACCGCTGGATTCAGCTGGCTGGTGTCGCTGACGGTAATTTTAAAGGGCTTTATGAGCTCGTTCTGAAGGACCAAATATTTAACGCGTGCCATTCAGAACTAGTCTCCCACATTAAAGAGTGGGCACCTAAGACGTTAGAGGAAATCACGTCCTTAGTAGAACAGTACGCGTCCGCACACCCTAATCGTTCGCTGGCTAAAGCCAAAACTAGCGAACCGTTTTATGCCGGAGTCGGTGGAACTGCGCCAATGGGTACAAGAAATTCTCGACCAGTTCATCGCCAGACGCCGCCTCCGCGTGCATATTCCGAACCGCCGCCCAATAAAGCTCGCGGTTTTCCAAGCCGTGCTGGACCTCCCACTCGGGGACATTTTATTCGCTATTCAGGTCCACCCCGTCGTGACGTTAACGAGGGCTACCATTATCAGAGCCCACCATGTCCACCTCCTTGGGCATATTATAATAATCCATATAATGCACCTCCAATGCAACCCAGACGTAATATATATGACAGCATTAGGTGTTATCGGTGCAATAAACCAGGTCATACGTCAAAATATTGTAGGGTTCAGTTTGAAGCTGCAAATGCTTGCACCGTCATTGTTCCGGCTGCACAGAGTAGCCGTACCGTTGAAATTACGTCGCCCATGACGGGCACCGTTCCGGTTATGTCGGCCCTCCATCAACACGGGTCATTGACCTTATATGAGGGTCATGTTAACGCCATACCCGCGTCTGTCTTACGCGATTCAGGTTGCACCACTATCGGTGTTAGGGAATCACTGGTCAGACCGACCCAGCTGATTGAACAACAGGCAACCTGCATTACTTTCGGGGGCTCCGTCGAGCGATTCCGTCTCGCGGAGATATACATCGACACGCCATTCATTACAGGTGTCGTAACGGCATGCGTATTACCAAATCCGGTCGCCGATCTAATTATTGGTAATTTACCACAGGTTAATGATACACCTGACGGCCAGTTAAAAGTTTGGAACGAAAACGTTGCGTGTGTCAGCACACGACAACAGTCAAAACGTCCACCGGATGGTACTTTACAAACCCCTGCGTTTGATTTTAATGTCACGCCTACAGTTTTCTATAAGGAACAACAAAGCGATCCATCACTAAAACCGCTGTTTGCGAAAGTTCAGCCTCAGAACCGAAATGCCTCTCCGTTTATCATTAAAAATGAATTATTATACAGAAATTTCCGAAATAAACGTGAGACCATTGAACAGCTCGTGGTGCCTAAGTCGTTCCGTCGCGACATTCTGCGTCTCGCGCATGATACATCATTTTCAGGCCATCAAGGTTCAGCCAGAACCAAATCACGGATATTGGCTCATTTTTTCTGGCCTGGTGTATACGCGGACGTGAACCGTTTTGTGGCGCGCTGCGATGTATGTCAAAAACGTACACCTAAAGGTAAAGCATCACGCGCACCCCTTCAGGAGATGCCACCAGTCTCAACACCATTCGAGCGTGTCGCGGTTGACATAGTAGGTCCTCTTAGTAAATCAGACAGAGGCCATCGATTCATCCTTTCGGTAATCGACTACGCGACGCGCTGGCCTGAGGCTATTCCTTTGAGAGACATTACGGCTGACCATTTCGCTGAGGCGCTTGTTACTATTTTCTCGCGAGTCGGATTTCCGACCGAGATTCTTTCAGACAGAGGACCACAATTCACCTCTGATCTATACAAAAAGGTACTAGAATTAGCGGGAATTAAACAGAAATTAACGTCCCCCTATCATCCGCAGTCAAATGGTTGTTGCGAGCGGTGGAATGCGAGCATGAAGTCTATGCTAGCACGCGTATCCGCCGACAAACCTGGAGACTGGGACCGTCAGCTCCCCGCTATTCTCTTCGCCTATAGGGAACTCCCGAACGCGTCCACGGGTTTCTCCCCATTTGAGTTATTATACGGACGTAAACCACGTGGCCCGATGGCCATACTTAGTCAATTGTTCGCCGGTTCTGAAACCGACGATTATGATACGCGATGCGCGTATCAATATGTTGTCGATCTCCGACAACGAATTATTAATGCATGCAAAACCGCTCTGCAATTTGCATGCGCTAGAGCGAGTTCTTCAAAATTTTATCGCGATCAGGGCGCCCAAATGCGCGCCTTGTCCGTCGGAGATCTGACACTTGTTCTTTTGCCGCAAACGCAAAACAAACTCCTTCTAACTTGGAAGGGACCATACAGAGTCCTTAAGAGACTCTCCAGAGTGAATTATTTGATAGATATTCGTGGGCAGAGGAAAATATTTCATATTAATATGCTGAAAAAGTACCTGCCTAGCGATGATCGTCGTAACAACTCCGTTCATGTCGTCCCAAGGGCCAACGCGGCTTTAGTTACTGTCGACGACGAGGACCCTTTGAGTATCGACAAATCGTTGCCCATATTACAGGCCACCGAGAGTATAAACGATGTTAATATCAATGATGAGCTTGCGCCGTCGCAGAAACAGGATCTTACACACCTGCTCCAAGAATTTGCCACGGTGTTCACGGATTTGCCGGGTTCTACGTCTTTAGTCCAACATGTAATACGACTTCAGACAGACGTACCAGTGTTTGTTAAACCGTACCCGCGCCCGCTGCACGCTCACGAAACGATAATTACAGAAGTACGTGCCATGCTACGGCTAGGCGTCATAGAGCGATCAACAAGTCCGTATTGCTCGCCGATTGTCTTGGTCAAGAAGAAAGACGATACCGTGCGTTTTTGTATTGACTATAGAAAGCTCAATGCTATAACCATCTATGATGCGGAACCCATTCCCAATCAGGAAGACTTATTCGCGCGGTTATCCAATGCAAGTATCTTCTCGAAAATAGACTTATCCAAAGGATATTGGCAGATTCCTCTCGAAGAAGGAAGTAGACAATATACAGCTTTTCAAACCCCTTTGGGTTTAATGCAATGGAAATATATGCCTTTTGGACTGGTTACTGCACCAGCCACTTTCGCGCGCATGATGAACATTTTGCTAAATGAATTGCGCTGCGTTCTATCATATTTCGATGATATATGTATTTTTCAGGCTGATTGGGCTGGCCACTTAATGGCCCTTCGTGAAGTTTTTGCCGCTCTTCGCCGAGCTGGCCTTACCGCGCGACCCAGTAAAGTGTTCCTGGGATATCAGCATATAAACTTTTTGGGTCATACCATAACCCACGGGGTTCAGACTCCAGACGATCGCAAGATCTCCAGTATTTTGAAACTGCAACCTCCTAAAACTAAAAAGCAAGTCCGCAGCTTGTTGGGACTTTTGAATTATTACAGGAAATTTATACCAAACTTTTCCTCTCTCTCAGCCCCGTTATCTGATCTAACGAGGAAGAATCTTCCAAATAGAGTCGTCTGGACGCCTCAGTGCGCTGATGCCCTTCAGACTATTCAGAATTTATTTTCTACTTTCCCTCTGCTTGTTTTACCCGATATACGCCAGACATTCGTCGTCCGAACGGATGCATCAGATAAAGGAATAGGCGCCGTGTTACTCCAACAGCGTGACGGTTTCTTGCGACCGTGCTTATATGCAAGCCGGAAATTACTTGATCGAGAGACGCGCTATGCGATTGTCGAACGAGAGTGCCTCGCAATTGTTTACGCGGTAGATGCATTTTCTCGATACTTATTAATGTCCGAATTTATAATTGAAACGGATCATCGACCATTACTGTTTCTTAAGTCGAACAGAGCCAAGAATGCTCGACTAACCAGATGGAGCCTTGCGCTCCAGGAATACAAATTTACTATTCGGGCTATACCTGGGGAGGATAATTTACAAGCTGATGTATTGTCCCGTTTGATTTAGTATTCTAAAATAGTCTGTTGAACATTGAGGTTGAGCATTTTTCACCTTTTTCGGAGACCGTGGATGGTTTCACATTATATTGTCCTACCAATTATGGACATTCTTTCTCAAAATTTCCATGTCATTCCATTTTCCATTAGCGTCCATCCTGACCATGACCTGAGTTTCAGACAACCTTGACGCCTTTGTCTGCGGGTCAATGAGATGAGAAAATGGCAAACCGAGTGACCAGACCTACTGCTGCCAGGATACCATTACTTTAATTAACTATTGTTCGTTCATGTTCTATGAATGTATTAATTACGCTCAATGAAGCGATGAGCTAGTTGCTCAATATTTCAGTCTTTACAGTATGTCTGTGTGAGATAAGTTTATCACTTTAATTCTTAAGTGCTACAATAATTATATATTATCACAGAACGTCGCATATAAATATACATATGCTATTGTCCATCGATAATGCACGTTCTTAGAATTATTTTTTTTGACTTTCAGTAACGACATATTTTTTACTATATAGCCCTTTCCAAAGTACTATTACATAGCAACGTTAGTAGACAGTTATGTCGTTCAAACCCTAAGTTTTCACTGGGGTGGGGGATGTGTCAAGAACAGATTTAATTCATAAATGTTTCCACTGACTAAATTTTTGTGAGAGAGCAGTGAGTAATTTTTACAAACGTAATTATTGTGCGAGCCAGCATAACTTGGTCCGTAAACAAGTTGTTTTGAACAGTTTTTTTTGTAATAGATAGACAGAAGATGTGGGGAAGGATAGACGGACAGCGTAGGTGTGCATGACTGAGCACTTGTTGTATCTCGTGTTTTGAACTAGGTTTAGTAGAGAGGGAAGGGGTGAGTAGGAATTAAATGTTATTGAGACGTCTGTTGACGTACAGAAAAACCGTGATCCAGAGTAAAAGCTCGGGGTTTTGAACATGTTAAGAATTTATTGCTATAAAATTTATATTATATTGTATTGAAGTAATTCGACCTTTGATGTCGACCCAAGGTCGTTGCGTAGGGCTGTTACTTAAAATAACTCAGTTCGGCAGCTGAGCTAGAAGTGGTTGCACCAATCACAATCCAGGAATTAGACGGTAAGCTGCAGATGCAGTCCAGTATTTAAGGCCATACAGAACTTAGTTCTGGGCCACATGTAGAAAATCCATTTACGAGGTGGACGGCAATAGTCCTCAGCCAGATGAGAGACATAGAGACGCAGTTGAGCAGTCCATTGTGAGGGGCCTGATTTAAAGCTCCAGAGCCTAAGCTACTTGGTTTGATATAAACCCACAGCGTTTACATCCAGCGCTCTCACTCCCAGTGAGGGCCGCATGGTGAGAGTCCATACTAATTTGTAATGATGAAAGTGAACCGTTCTACTTACTTTTGAAGACAGTTTCAGAGCTACCGCCAGACAACGCATGGTTGTACAAGCATTCTCCATGGCGTGTCTAGAGGAAATGTCCATATCCTAACATGTCTCATTGAATTAATAGAATTTAAACTGTTAGATCCGTCGCCACGTGCGCGGATTCTTTTTGCCATATAACTCATATGACCTGCAAGTAGTAGATTGAATACGTTAGTCTTTATAAAAGCTGTAGTTCCATTAGTTAGATTCAGTTGCCTTTGAATTGATATTTATATTTATAATTATATTTGTTACATTAATTCCTGTAATTAAACTGCCCTACAGTTCTGCTAAAATTGAAAGCAATTGATTTATTTAGTTTTTAGAGTGCAAGTATTTATTTTTGTGTGTTCGTCGATTGTGGGAGCGGACCTCGAAAGAGTGTCAGTCGAAATATCCCCATGTAACCCACATCGCGACACCAATACTGTTGGGCCCAGACAATAACATTTATTTATTTATTTATTTATTTATTTATTTATTATTGACTTATACAACCATTCTTTAAAAAGAATGCTTTATTTGGCATCTTGGGTGGCATAAGTTTATATCGCGCACACCGGAAAATGCTGTCAAACTACTGAAAGACGACATAGGAAAAAATAATCTTTTTTTTTTTTTTTTTAGAAAATGAAATGCTGTGCCCAGTCTATAAAGCGAGGTCCCGAGAAACAAAGAACTCATCCCCTGTAAGGTTTAACCAAAGATACTAGAAACCATAAGATTAGATACTGTCTTCTTCGCACCACAATAAAAAACCGTATACACAATTTGCGGGCTGATTGGGGGCGGGGCCCATGGAGCATAGTACCGTTATGAAAAGAATGCTTGATATAATGGTAAATTTTCGATGTAAAATTGTTAGTGTTACTATGACTTAAAAAAGAAAACGTAGCCAGAGTTTCCCATAGCGATTGAGGCTATAATTCCACAATAAGTGACGTCAATCAAGACCTTTAGCGATAGCTGAACAGTGAACAAAATTCAATATTTTCCCCTACTTGGCTTTGTAAAATACGGCACTTTTCATGACCTTCGCGCGTTTGCCGCTAGGTGGCGGTGTGAAATTTATGCACTTTAAAAGCATTAGCTGTCTTATCTTATGAGTTCTAGCATCTTTGGCATGATACCCATATTAAACAGTTGAGAACGCCCCCCCCCCTCCCCCCCCCCCCCGTCTGTCTGAATTACGTTTTCCTGTCATGTTAGTGTTGTAGTTTTAAATGCGTTTGTGAACAATCCAGCCAGCAACCCTACGAAAAATCTGACGCATAGGATTGACCTCAAGTTGGTCCTTTGGTCACGATATCGCGCAGCCATCGGTTTGATGTAGGAAATCCTCTCATACTGTAATCCTAATCAATGCCATGGACGTCCTACACAAATCTACGTCAGTTTGAAATCGGGAAGCTAGCCGGGAACTTACTTGATGTCCGCCACGCCAGTCGCACTCAGGATCAGGCTAGAACCGTCAAAAAGCGCCCGGATTTCCTCCATCTTCCTGCGGTAAAACGGCACAATACTTCCATCTGGGCCCGAACAGAATATGAATAGAAAAGAGATGTGTAATGTTCTTGGTTTTAGTTTTACTGAATTCAAATATCACACTTCACCCCCTTTCACAATTTTTTTTTTTCTGCTGACTTCCATAAGTCACCATATCCACATTTTTTTTATTTGTTTTTTTTTTTTATGAATTAATTATAAACGTTTAGAATCTAGGTGTTTATGAACAGCAAAACAATAGTCCCACTCTCAAGAGATGTAGCCCAACATTACTCTGTATTTTTGTGTTTTGTTTTGTTTTGTTTTCATTCAAGTCCGTGTGGCTCCTGGTTTGGTGTCAGTGGTAGGCACTGCTATAGCCTGACTTATAATAGGTCCGAAGTGATTACTGCCACCTGAAATATTAGCCTGGTTATAATTATGAGCTACTGAGATTGCGAACAACACAGGTCTAAGACAAGCCTGAGTCATTTTCTAGTTATGAACACACAGTGTTTGGAAGGTTTTAACCTTTAAGCGAACAATGGTCCGAATCCTACAATTCCAATATGCCAGATTAATTTTTTCGTTTCGTGGAAACTGGCACACTGGTCTAACTCCAACACATCACACGATACCCTTAAATGATTTTTACTGCAAAAATCACCCAGAAAATCTGAATCCCGTCACTTTCTACTTTAAGGCCGAGAGAAGTAGGAAACTATGTTAAAGTACATGTATCTGATCTGAAACCAAATGTTTCCCTTCAAACTTGAGCTTCTCAAAACTATAAAGGTGACAGACACGTCGCAGTTGGCACAAAGCTCATCCTCATCTCCAGGGCATCATCACCGCCAACTGCTTCTCACCATGGCATAGCCAAACACGATCTGAACACTTGCTCAGGTCAACCCGATGGGACCTGGCATCCTGGCCAGTTGGATTGGCACTCCAGGCGACTCGTGGAGGGGGGGGGGGTGTCTAATCTGGGTATATTAAACAGATCGAAGAAGAATAAGAGAAAAAGAGGAAGAAAAGCCTTTAGGGGTGACAATACCTTCTCTGCTAGAATAATTTCTTCCCTGTGATAAAATTCTTCTATGTTGTAAAGATTGAAGTAATGTTGTGATCGCTGGAAAAGCGACAAAATGCTAGCAGGTGTTTTAGTGGTCTTGCGGCTATCTTTATAAAATAGAAATTGCAGAGATGGTCACCTCAGTGCAAGAATAAATGGACAAAGACTGTGAACTGAGAGCCTTCCCCCCACCGCCCACCCCCCCCCCCCTCAGTCTGGGATGACAATGAAATTTTGCTGTTTTGTTTTTTTGGCGAGCTGCTGTAGAATATATTGGAGCAGCATTGCTTTGGCCGAAAAGGCCAGCGCCAGTTTCTATGTCAATGGCCACACTAGTTGGTCTCAGGATCTTTTTGGGTTGGAGAGCTCTTTTCTACGGGCTTGCTTGTCTTCAAGATGGCTGTAAGTTAACAAGCATAAAGCAGTTCTGTCGTTTTATCTAGATGTAATTACACAGTACTTTTGATGCTGATAATGGTGTTCGTTCATCGTTCTCGACCGTGGCCACAACAGCACTTTTACAGAACTATTAAACACCCTCAGGGCCTACCTGTCTGTGAGGGCTGACCCACCATAAACTCTCGGTCCACCACTCCATTCACAGTCAAGCCGTGCTTGGTACAAGATGCCGCATCACCATGGATGCCTTTGAAGGAGGCCACCGGGTAGGTTATTATGTCCTTTACTGTGCCCACCTTGCCAAGATGAGAAAGGCGAAAGGAAGAAGAATGATCAGACCAGTTTAGAGTGGTAATAGAAACTGACCGTCTACTAAGTGGCTGCAGATAATAAGGTTTTATATTACATTGTTGTTTTTTTTTGCATTTGTTTTCTGATTGTGACTCTTATATTCAGTTATACAACGTATACGAATTTGCTCTCTGCATGTCTGTATGTGTATGCTGTTGTTTCGTTGTATTCAAGTCAAAATTTGTGCGTATTTTGGGTTGTTGTTTTTTTTGTATACTTCTTTAATCCAATTTGGGAACTTTGCCTTTGTGCCATTGCAATACAAAATACAAATAACTTTTTAACAGGTTTCCTGCCCACAACTTACAACCATTTTCAAGGATTTCACCGAATATTCAAAGAGATGGATTTTTTTTTTTCAATGTACAGTTCAAGGAGGTTATACATTAATTATACAGAAGGATCAATGCCTTATCGGTAAGGCCTAGTATCCCCGTGTTTGTCACTGAAAGAGTCTTTTGACAATAAAAAGAGGTTTGTGTGAATAAAATAATGTGCGTAGCCTAGTGTATTTCTTTTGCTTTGGTATTGAAAATTCGACAGTGTGTGCGAGACAGGCATAGCAGAAGTATAAAAGCTTTAAATTTGTCTGCTGTGATTTGCATTCAGTATAGTTCCCTTGTGGCTACATTTCATGGATTTTCAAGATTTTTTTAAAAATTCAGATTTTTCAATGACATTTCTCTAAGTGGCTAAATTCAAGGAATTTTCTAGGACTCCTTGAGCTGAAGGAGTTTGAAGGAATCCTGTTTGAACTTAAAACTATGATACTTTCGTCATCTTTCTGAGCAGTGTTCGCCGATATTTCAGGTAGACACAGAGAGCCCCTCCAGTCAGGGCTACTCCGAGAACCATTGTCACCATGCATTTGAAGGCATCGAGGGGGCTCGACCTGGTAGGAACGGAAATAAATCAAAATAATGATTGAAGAATAGCACATTCCGATTTGTGTCGACGAAGCTAGTGCCCAAGAATGAAACATAGATAAAGAAAAAACAAAAAACGCGAGTGCCAAAAACAACCAAAAAAGTGGAGGGGGGGGGGGAGGGGTGTCAGGGCATATAATCTTTTAAATCAAGGTTTTTTGCTTAGCGACCCCTCCCAGAGCTATGTTGATCCTCTGACCCCAAATCCAACCCTCAAGAAAGAACACACATTTTTCTTACACCCGCCCCCTTTCCTCCCTTCCACCAACCAAGGGCTATGTCTTGCTGTGGGTGCTTTCCGCACCTCTCCCGTCGAAAGTCTGTATGTAGAGGCAAACGAAGCGCCCCTGTCCGACAGAAGAGACAAACTCTCCCTTCAGTATGGATTAAACTTGTCTTCTCGCCCAGACAATCCCGCTTACAATTTAGTTTTCTATCAAAGATACATTCAAAATTTTGAATCTTTTCATGGTGTGAGGTGGAGAATGACCCGTTTCCTGCTATCCCACCATGGCTAACACATATTAAACCAAACGTTATTTTAGATCTCGCGGCATGTCCCAAAAACTACACCATGCCAGAAACTTACAAGTAGATGTTTGGAGAGGTGGTCAGTAAACACCTAAATACAGGCCTCTCTACACAGACGGCTTTAAATCCGAGGGTTTAGAGGGCATGCAGCCAAATGCTTCGCCCAGGGATCATTAATGTTAAGACGGCCTGGGGGAAGGTGGGGTAGGGGGAGATGGGAGCGGAGGCAAGTAAGTTCTGCGCAATAAGTGGCTGTAGGCCTATGTCTTAATACAGTACTCAATAAAATGACCAACATACTAGGAAGCCCCCACCACCCGACTGTAGGCCTGGTGTTCACCATTGTGATTTGCTAATATGGAGAACAACTGCACTGCGTTGATAATATATGTATAACAATGCACGGCGACTTACATTACAATATTATGGACAGAATGCTGGCCGCAGCGGTCTGGAGTGGAGAGTGATTCTACACCTCACAGTTCAGCAACCATCAACGAGGGAACTAAGATGCATCATTTCCAAACAGAATGTCCACATGGGACTAGATCTATTTTCAAGTTTTGTGAGTCCCTGTAGTCAAATTCATTCCAAAGGGAGAAGAATTTAATAACTCTGCGTCTCACCTCTTCATTTCCGGTCAAAAGCCAAATGCTCGCTGCACCTAAGTGCACTATAAATGAGCACCCACATCAGTACGTTTCTCTCTGAATAATTATTATACTCTTATCGTTGACAAAGTACTTTTAAAAGGGAAAACCTCAATGCGAAAGCTTCTCTGACCACTTTCAAGCGACGAAGGCCAGAGCATATTTTGTTGCCCAGGAGCAGGAAGTTCTAACAGAGTGAAAACCCAGAAGTAAAACTCACAAGACATTATTTTGGATCAAACCATGGAAAATCACTCTGTGATTGTTGTGGGGGGGGGGGGGGTACCATGAAAAATGCTGCCACTCGTGCTGTGGGAGAGTGGGAGAGACATGTATGATTTTTGTTGTAATGAATTGTCCCTGGCTGAGCACCCAGACAACTGCTCTCATACCTTAAGATCTTTTCAAATTGTAAATTGTGATGAACTGAAGAGATATTCCAATACATGTCCATACAAATCTGTGAAGGGCGCACGTGGCTTTCATGCCATAAACCCAGAGAATTCATGTGGTGCTCTGAGTGCAAGATCTTTGTCTTGTTTTTTTTTTTTTTGCTTAGTTTGGGAGAGAAAGATGCTGATTGTGAGAAAGAATGGTTTACTTTGAGGTGGAAGAGAATTGTGGTTGAGGAGAGCAGAAAGTAGAAAGTGGTGCAGGCCTGTACAGAAAGTGCATGTAAGAATAAGAGTAAGAAGATAAAATCCAGATTGTGTGAAGTAGGATTGCAAAAAAAAGTTCATGTTCTTGTGATGCTATGAATGACGCATTTCTTTTGTCACCTGAGACTTGAGCTGTTGATGGACATGTAAATGCAAGTACATGTACATGTAGTCTGAGTGTGGACAGGCAAGTTTTTTTTTTTTTAAACCTCCAGGTGAAACTGTCCTCGTTTTTCATTTTTTGAAGTTCATTCTATGGCAAGGAAAGTTGTTCCTGAATTGGGCAAGTTCCCATTGCCACCTTTTACATCATGGCCAGTATTTGAAGTAGGCATTGTTGGTTCAGTTGCCTCAAAATTAAAGCCTGAAGGGTTAGAACACCTTCATCTTGTTTTGACTGAAGCAGATGGAAACCGTGTCCCTCGTGCGTTGAGTTTAATTTGGTTTGGAGATCAAGATCATCCTACGGAGGTTCGATGCCATATTGCACTTGAATTGGCCATTAATTGTTTTGATTATCTTTGTTTGGATGGTGAGAGACTGAAGTTTTTGTACCAACATTCAGATTTTTTCCATTCTGATGTGCAAACGACTTTCCAGTTGGAGACATTAGATGTCACTCAAAAAAAGTTCTCGTATGGGTGTGTGGCAACTCATGGCAGCTGCAAAATGTTTTCCAAGCCCCAATTGTTTCGGTCTATCCATCACTAGGTCCTAAGGTCTACAGGTCTTTTTACAACACAACTTTGAAACCTCGAGTAATTGATGGGGATAATGACAGTAGACAGCTTATATCTTTTCTGGTCATCGACTAGACATCCTGAGGTTGATGAAACAGATCATAGTCCTTATTGGGCAGCCAGCCATGTCGTTCCACTTTTAGCCTTGAAAACTCCTACTGAGATGGTTTATGTTGAATGGATGTCTTATTAGAATGAATGAAAATGAAAAAGAGGTTGTAACATATTTTTACATAAAAAATTTCCAAGAAAACTTGTCAGTATCATATGATTACTCTGCACAGCATTGAAACTTGGGGAGATTTTATGCAAATTCATGATAGTTCTTTTCTTAATTATACTAATACTACTAAAATGCATAATGCATCCCCTGTCATTGTATTTGCCTGAATTTTCAGTCATGTATTTTTTGTATAGTCTACTCATCAGCTTTGTACTGAGTCATGCCTGATGGACGTGGATTGACCTTTATGAAATTGTATCACACCTGTCTTGACAAGGGACAAATTTCTTTCCACCTTACTCATGTTTCCAATTAATTTCATCTTGTAAATGATATTCCAGTCATATTAAAAACTGTTTGTTATAGTGACTTATTAGTTTGCTAAATATCTTGAATAGATTTTGGTCATGTTGTATTTACTTGTAGTCACGTGCCAGTTTGTTATAAGGGACATTGCAGTCTGACTTGCTATCAAATAAATGTAACTTACATTGCAGCCAAACATGTCAGTGGTTTTAAGGACTTATTTTCTGTTTCTGTGTTTCACATTTGTACTGCAAATAGCATTATTAATGCTGTAAATTAAGGTAACCATGCCCCCTTGCTACACGTGACATCATGCATCCTTTGGCTCACATCAGTTTGTCATAAGGGACATACAATTTCAACAAATAAGATTGAACTGTTAAATTCCTAGTTTAGTGTGTTACTAAAAACATTCATGGGAATGTCTTTGATTCTGAATTGAGGAATACATGGCTCAACATCATGGTCTCCTGCTTTAAAAACATTTTTCACAGACTGTTGTCTCTTGTGACATGTGATGATAAAGTAGCACAAATTTTACATAACTTTTTTAAGGTTGTCCACCATCTTTTCACAGTAAACGAAAATATCATAATAAAATTACATTGTATATGTTCCACTAAATATATTACTTGTTGCATTGGGATTTATGTCTTGTTTATACTTCATCCAGACTTCTCGAATTATCTCTGACACCTAATACATCACACACACAAGGCTGGCAAGTAAATGACAATAAAATTTGATTTTCCATAGTGTTCACATTTATTCAGTTGAATCTCATAAAACTATGATAAAAAAAAGTGTTACAAAAGCAATTCTTGCACTGCATGCCAATACATGTATGTGGCTCCTTTCATCTCATAACTCTATTGTGCTCTCAGTCTTTCTTACCCTCTCAAACTCATGGTTTCCATTTGATAAAAATTACATCAAGTAGCATGTTTTAGTTTAACACAATACAATACTGTCATGCAAAGGCAGAGCAACGCATTTCATAGTTTTGAGAAAAACACAAAAACGTGTGGCATAGCCAGTCTACATACATGTATAAATGCTTTTATTCATGAGAAACTATTATTTTGGTAGCACACACGCCTTTCTGTCTTTGACATTCAAAAAGAATTATGCGTGAGACAAGTTCATAGATACAGTAAAGAAGAAAAGGGAAATGCTGTCAATTACACTGCTCTGCCTTTGCATGGCAGAATAGGACACATCCACTGCTGGTTTTCTCTGAACAGCCGCACTGTTATAAATGAAGACATTTGACAAGTAGCAGAGTAAAGGTGTTAAAAAAGAACAAAAATTAAAAACTTGGAATGACAAAATATCAGATTTGCTTTAGCCAAAACAGAAGTGGCTTTGACAAGAAGACATAGACACTCTCACTTTTGTTTTCTGAATATTCTCCAAACACATAATTATACTCCACTTTCATACTATAATCCTGACACTAAAGTTAAAAAAAAAACCTGGCATTCTATAAGCCTTTTTGCTCACACCAAAAATATAAACAGCATTTATAAGACTTCTTTTGATCAAATATAAGTGGCCGTGAACTTGACAGGAAAATATAGACACTCAGTCTTGCTTTCAGAATAAACTCATATCAAACATGTCCCCTTTTCTCCCACAAAAAGTAAAAAATTCACTGTTCTATAACTTTTTACTCCCACTAAAAATGAGACCATATTTTAATAGGTCTAAAATAACACTCAAATTTTCCAATAAAAAATGCTTTTTCATGAAAAGACTTGAAATCATAATACCTCTTATTCTCTAATGTAAAAAAAAGTGCAGATCAAGCGCACTTCAATGCAGAACTGAAAAAGATAACAACTACATACAATCTGTGAATCTGACATGCAGTTTTCAAGAATAGAAAGACCGCATCACACAAATGATCAAATTAATTTGCCTCTGAGATAAGATCTTTGTTTGCATACTAGGCAATATTTAAGAAATGTACAAAAAACAGCACACATGTCAATTTTTGTCTGCCTTATAAATATTTTGCGTCAAGTCCAGCGCAGGCACAAACAATCATGACTTAACGCTACTTTACATTCAGGGGTCTGACAGACCCATGACATTCACTCTTTTCATCTGTTGTTAGGGGCAAGTAGTCTACCTTTACAAAACCAAATAGAGAATATACTGATTTGTATTTTCAATGCTCAGCAATGGCATATAATGTAGTATACCATGTTCCTCCAACAACAGCCTCTTCATCCAAAAATCCCCCCAATCAAATGTAAAATAGGGTAAAGCCACTGTACGATACAAGAAACATGCAACTGGTGGTAAAATATCACAAAATGATGAGATGAAGTTGAAACAGTGCTTGCTACAAATATTGCAATTGTACTCCAGTTTTTCTGATCACATCCTCCGGCATACACAAAACAGGATTCACAGGTTTCACAGAGGTGTCGCCCAGTAATGACAGACCAGCCAGTCCAAATAAAGTATGGAAAGGATCAACCTGCGGATACAAACAAAGTCAATTTATTAAACAAATTTATTAAACGATTTATATAACATGGTTACTACTAGCTCTGCCTGTTGATACATTATCTTGCCACCATTCCTTAGGACTGTAATCACTCAAAATTTGAAAAACTGATTTTTGTATATGTTCAACTCCATTCAAAGCCGCATTGAATGATCTTGATTCTAAATTATTTAGCCAAAAAGTAATTGAATAGCAAACTTTCAAAAAGTTACCATCACTAGACCTGTAATACTAAAACAGAACCCATTTTTGCTACTCCTGAAAAGTAGTCAAAACCAATTACTACAGTAACAACTGATCTGACAGTCTCCTGATTAAAGTCATACACTTTCATGGCAGCTAGAGACCTTATTTAGATATGACTGAAATATGCATTTCAAATTGCACACAGTTGAATTCAATGAATCTCAGCATTCTGAGTTTTGGTTAACAATGAAAGAGTTATATTTATTTTCTATAAAATCACATTATTCTATTTTGTTTCTACAGCCTCTGTCTTGGTGAAGGCATTTCAGAACGAGCATTTTAGATAATAGCCATTCTGTTAATTCTTCAAAGGATGTACATGATGCTGGCCGACACAACAGAATGCTTAAATGTACAATTCTTCATTATTTCTGAGCTTGACAAGTGTGTTGAGAATGTTGGAAATGACTCAGTGTGTCACAGACACTTCTAATTTCAATGTAAAACTATGCGCATGTTCTGGGTTGCAGAATGAGAAAGAGGGATAATGGGAATGGTCTGATACCAGGATTCTTCAATGATTCACACTGCAGTTCTATCAATCACAGCCACTGTAAAAGAAGACCCCTTCCACACTAACAAAAAATCTCTTCCTTACCATATCACCTGGCCTGTCAGCAAACCCCCCAGTTTCTTCATCTTGACATGCCAGAATGAACTGCACAAGCTTGTCCTGTTAATTTAAAGAAAAAAAATGAGAAGTTATAACATTGCAAATTACCAGTTCAGGTGTACTCTATATGTAGATATGACAACAAGTATTCTGCTCTTGGTGAATAAACAAAATAAGATAACATACCTTTAAAAAAACTGCTCTAACGTGGGTCAGGAAAAACATGCCCTCTGTTAGCATTAGTTTAGTCAACCCTTGACCAACAGACCTCCCTAGTTTGGAATTCAAAATTCTGTAATGGATTCATAATTTTTCTGTAATCTGAACAAAAATTCTGTAATGAGACCAACATGCAACAAAAACTTACCGAAACCTGTGTTAAGATCATGTTTCTGTCAAGGTATGATGATATATATATTAGCAAAGTGATGCCCGTAGATAGGGTGATGGCAGGTTAACTTGAAAAGGCACTGTTTCCAGGACTGAGTGGCATATCCAATGCAAAGTATGAAAACAAAATCTATATATACACACTATTTATATATACAACACTATATTTTACACATTTGTATCTTCAAACTCTACTGTGATGTAGAGTGTAGAGACTTGCTATAGCAAGACTTCAATCTCTTAAGTTCCTCCATTGTAAACTCCTCATCCTCCTGCCTTGATTTTATTACTAGAAGTGCCTCAAGTGTGGCCGTGCCAAGACTAGACCTTTCGTCAGTCTTAATCTTTCTCACAGACGAAAAGACACGTTCGCAATGGGCACTGCATGAAGTTGGCCAGATGTTCAAAGGGCCTTTCTCCACCTTCACCAGATGACCTAACATTTAGCCAGAATGAGTCTGCCCTTGTGCAGTCTGGTGAAGCGCCTGAGGATATTGCCTGAAGTTCCACAAACTTTTCTAGAATGTTGTCCAGTGATACAGAGGGGGGGATGAGAACAGGAAATTTGTTTGCAAAAAAACGAATATGTTCAACCGATGAAGATGCAAACATTTCTGGGTCTGCAATGGCTAGCTTGGTCAGGAATGGATCGCCTAGAGGCAGTTTTTTTACAAGATACTGACACACTGTTTTGAAGTACTGTTTCACATTGCTGTAGAATTCCTTGATTTTGGAGCTGTGCAGGCCATTGCTGTCTTTATTTTGAATGTACTGGTGGCAGTTCTCTCCTATCAATAAGTCCTTGACCTCTTTGATGTTATATGGCAAGGATATGTCAACATGTGTAACTGCCTTATTTTCCCCAAAGGCTGACGGCTTGACAAACCGAACCATGATGCTTCTTAGCAATTTCTGGCATTGGAGGACCATTGTAGCTGCCTTGGGCTCATCTGACTGATTCGATGTCAAGAAGTTGTTAAACAGTTGGTTTGTATAGTGGAGAAACATACAATACAAACGTGTGGATCTTGATTTTAATAATGCCACAATTCTCTTACACTTCTCTCTGGCATAAGGGCTGAGCTTTTCCTGGTCTTGTGTTTCAGAAGTGAAAAAAGCTCTCAATGGCTCCCAGTTGTCTAGTAATCTGGCAAGGCATCTGTCAATGCTCAGCCACCTAGTGCACACATGCTTTAGTATTTTCCGCTGTTCATTCCCATAAAAAGACTGAAACTCTGCAAATCGGTGACACCTCAGGGAGCTTTTATTGAAATAATAATATATATCTACCAGTAGGTCAGATACATTAATGGGCAACACATCAGCCCCTTTCTCTGCAGCTATGTGCACAAGATGCAAAGGGCATCCAGCAAAGTAAATATTGTCATTCATTTCTTTGAAAAATGAGATTAGTCCTTTTTTCTGCCCAGACATAACACTTGCGTTGTCACCACCCAAAGCAAGGCAATTGCTCCAAGGTATGCCACACTTTTCAAATTCAGCCCTTATTAGACTAAAAATATGCTCTCCAGTGGCTGAACCATCACATGCTAAGACACTTAATAATTCAGAATGAACACCAGAGTCAGCAACAGTTCTTACAACTAAGGGGAACAATTTTGTCTTGTCCATATCATTGGAGCCGTCCGTGCTCACAGTAAACGGCCCTTTATTCATACGAGCAATCAGTTTTTCTTTAGCCATTTCCCCAATCTCTTTTATCATGACTGTTGTTTTAGAGCTGGCACATTTAATGTCTTTCAAAATGGCTGAATCTGGAGCCATGCCTTTTAAAAGGTGAGGTAGTTCGTCGGCCACAGACATTGACAAGTTGTGCTTGGCAATAAAGGTAGCCATTTTTGCCTCGGCCCTGGTGACGTTATTTGAATGTTTATGTTCTTTAGTATCTCCAACGTATTTAAAAAGAGAAGCAAGAGAACGTTGTTGAACGGTCTGTGCCAATTGTTTATGTTTTGCTCCGCTCACATGCATCTGACAATCATATTTTCCAGAATGAGCAACACTGAAATCCGTCGAACAAACAGTACAAAATGCGTGATTAACACTAACACGTGACTTAATAATACAAGACCACGTTTCGGTGTAAGCTGGTCTAAAGGTCTGTAGAACTTTTCTCTTCTTCGGAGTCGGTTCTGCCATCATCGACGAGGTAAACGAGTACGATAGACTTAGTGTAAAAGGCTAGATCTACTCACAAATAAGCAAATCACATCTCCAAGTAATAGGTTCACAAGGCACAAAATAGAATAAAATATCCAAGAAAATTCACAGGGGTATACGCAGATTAAATGGACACTTCACTGTTCTAGCTCGAGAACTGAATTGAATGAATGAGGAGAGAAATTCACATGGGGTAGTCGGAAGAAGACAAGTGATGAACGCATGCGCAGTAGAGCGGTAGGCCTAAAGATCGGAAGCCAACCAAACAGCTCGCATCATTCGGCCTTTGATTCATTCGTAAAATTATATTCGTTATTATAATTTTTTCTCTAATTTATCGGAAAATTTGTACGATTTTCGAAAATTCGTAATTTACCGACGATTTTCGTAATCCCGTAATCGGACCTCGTTTTCTGTAATGATTACGGCAATTCCGTAATACTAGGGAGGTCTGGACCAACTGTGCTTGTCATGATATCCCAAGAAATTATCACCACATATACATATATATTGTATGATAAATATTTTTTGCAAAAACGAACTATTAAGCTTGAGGACATACTAAAAAAACGTGAATAAAAATACACACGGAAAACAACAAACGAGATTTTTAAAAAACTTCATTTTATGATTTAGAAGTAAACTTGAACACCAAAGACATGGAGAGTGTTACAAATCTGGAGTGGTGCTTCAAAACATTAACTGGGATGATTTTAGTGATGACTGCTGTATACCCCTTCATTTCACACCAAAATTGCTCTTCTCATTGTTTCGAGACATGGACTGACTAATAATCGAAATTGCAAAACCTCAAAACTTCACAGATAGATAATTTGCTGTTGAAAGAATTATGTCAATATAGTTTTCTGAATATCTCACAGCAGAGAAAAGAAGAATAAACTCCTCCCGGCCTTGGTGTAGTAACTTGAAAGTATGTATAACATTTTCTCATATAGACATCAATAAATCAGTTTCTCTATTTACACCTACATCTAAAAATTTTCCCTCCATTACATTAAGCACCCAGTTAATTGGAAAAATATATACATATAAGGAGGCCTCAATGTGAAAATGACCACAAACCTTGTCAATCCAGTGTAATCGCCCAATAATCTTCAAAGACGCAAGAACCCACCAAGAGTAGCAAACATCTGGCAGTTTCTCTGGTCGACCTGAATAAAATCATTTTGATTTGCTGATGACAAGTTGGCAAATGTAAAGCGAAAGACTAGAAATAAGCAAAATTTATATAACATTACTACATTCACTGCCCCTCCGGATACTATCAGACATATAGATTTTTCAATTTCCATATGACTCACAAAGACTGCCGTTATACACACATTGTTAATCTATCTTATTTTCATGGTGCATATTTTTAAGTTAATTTTCATCGGTTAAACATACAGTCTCAGACACCTGTTTCAAATCGATGGCTCTCAACAAATTAATCATCTGTATCCTGAAAATGCAGAGACTTGGCCAGAATAATTGTTCCAAACTAACTGCAGAGGTAAAAAAATTAAGCATGAGTAATTCAATTTGTTTTAGAAAATTTTATTTTTCCAGTAAATAAAGAAATGCTTCTACAAATCTTACAAAGAATAACCAGCATCACCATAAAAGAGCAAAGCATACTGTTCCATAGGTAACGACTTTTTCATGTCCGTTGCCCGCCATGTTTTGACTCCTTTGGTTGCATGTTCTATTATATTGATGGTGTTGGCCACAAATGGGCCACCTCCGAAGTAAATTTTACAGAAGAGCCTAAAAATTGTTTTATTAAATTATTAATGACCATTTCAACTCCAGATTTAGCATATCATAAGAAAAGTATATGTCACTGTTAAGCTTTTTTGAAGTTGGCCAGTTTGGGATGTTAGGAGGAGTTTGATGGTGACCGATTTAGAAAGATCCAGCATTTCTGAACTAATGTAAGACCAAAGATACTAGATACAATAAGATGAGACAGCAAGTGCGTTTAGCATGCACAGATTTCCTACAGCCACCTAGTGGGGATTAAGCAGCAGTTACGACCAATGCCGAATTCTACAAAACCAATATGGAGAAAATATTGAATTTTGTTCACTGTCCAGCTATCGCTATAGGCCTTGACTGAAGACACTTATTTTGTAACTATAACTTCAATTGCTGTACGAAAGCCCTGGCTATTTTTTTTAGTTGCGACAGCAGTGTAACAAATCCCCATCATTAATTTATCATTATGTTAAGCATTCTTTTTCTTTTCATTTAATGCGCCATGGGCCCTACTCCCAATCAGCGTGCAAACTGTGTGCATGATTTTATTAGACGTATAAAGAAGGGACTGTCTCATTTTACTGCATCTGGTATCTTTGATAGGACACCTACCATTTAAGCCACCAGAAGGAAGCTGTCGTTCACACAACCACCAGCCCAGCTGGTCAGCATTGACATGATGAAGTCTACCAGTGACTGACAGCATTCCAACACAACAGTATACCTGCAACATAAAGATATATAACTTGACTACACTGTGAAAGGCAAACAAAATGGAACTCCTCACTATGTGGAGCTGTTTCTTCAGTCTTGATGACTGCTAAAAACTGCCAAATATCACTCTTTTGGATCCCTTAAGTCCTTCCAGAGTCATGCAGGGCACTGTATTAGTGAGCACTGCACTAACTGCCTCCACCTCTGGGGGGTCATGGGCAAGGGCCTGTGTTGTGGCAAAGTTTTCCCCTGTCCATTCAGTAATACTGTCCGTCCATTTCTTTCTTTGTCTGCCCCGTGTCCTCATTCCCTGAACTGTACCTTGGAGGATGGTCTTTGATAGTCCACAGGCTTTTGTCACAAGTCCATACCATTTCAACTTTCTTCTTTTTATTGTGTTCAGAAGATCTACATAGTGACATACATGTTGGGTGATGGTTTTGTGCACTTCTTCATTTGTGATGTGTTCTGTGTACGAGACACCAAGTACTCTTCTAAGACATCTCATCGTTCCTGCTTGGATCTTCCTGTTTAGTGCTGCTATTAGTGTCCATGACTCGCAAGAGTATTGAAAAATTGACAGGACCAACGCATGCAATCAAATGTCACTGCAAATCTTCACTGCCCAGGTTTGAAGAAAAACAAAACCAAAACAAAAAACAAAAAACAAAGCCATTAAAAAATGACAGAAGCACGGGATAATCTACATCCTCCATATTCTTTATAAAATATTAGCAATATCAGAAAATGGCCACTTATTTATATGTCCAACTTGTCAATAATATACCGTTATTTATTTGCATACTTTGACAAAAGGAATTTTTATTTGCCCTGTGCATGTAGAAACCGTCTAACTGCCTTGCCAACTCACATGGAAATAGGATATGCATTAAAAGTTAATAATTAAACTTTGCAACTGCAAAAAAAATATCCATATCTAATGTACACATATCATTTGTTACCTGTCCTGAGTGAGACTCGCTGCCTGGTCTGCAGCCAAATGCACCATCAAAGTTCATACAAGACACCACAAAGTCAACTGCCTTATCTACATCAATTTCATGTAGGCGATTCTGGAATAAACATTCATGATCCAGTGGTTTTTGCATGTCAATTAAATGTATGGAAATGATAATAATAATAATTATTACAAAAAGAAAAAAAAAACAACAACCAGAAAATAGAAGGCGGAAACTGTAGTTCTCAAATGTAGGTCAACAATTTCTACAAAATGGGAATACCGTGTTCATGATGATCTTTGCAATGGATGCCTAAAAGACTTTACAGCTTGTTTTGTCTAATATTCCAGTAGATCTTATCCATATGTATAACTTTTTTCTCTTTTGCAATTCAATAGACAATGGTTTGCAGACAGGCTCCATAAAATTTGTTTAAGTGATGGCACTGCTCGTTTTAAACTTGAAGAAACTGCATCATTTATGACAGAAAAAGCATTTTCATTAATTATGTATGCAAGTTTTACTTACCAGCAAGGCAAGACAAGCCACTGCACAGAAGGAAAAGCGTGTATCAATTTCACCTATTTTTTTAAAAAACAAATAAAAATTATAAGCACAACAGTGAGTCACTCAGTGTAGCAGCTGAATAAAGTTGGAATGAAAACACTGCACCTATGAATATCAGGTCCAATTAGACCCCCTTTACATAAAATACTTAAGTGAAAGCTCACTGACTTCAAACAGTGTAAAGTATGAAATGGAATTACAAAGAGAAGCATTTATTTAGGCATATAAGTACTGTTTTTACATAATCTTCTTGCACATGATGGTTCATAAAACACTTAGTTTCCATGACAAAAACACCTTCTAAAAATATAGTACAATAAATGACTGCCGTATTAATATCTAAAATAAGGCACCACCTTAAGCAACCACATATTTTAAAGCTCTGACATTTTCTTTTTGAATTTCTTTTTGAAACTTAAATGCTTCTGCATAGATATACTAGACTGGTTTTCAAAGTGTTGGAGCTTCAGACAAACTTTCTGTCCAGTCTCAAAAGATGACTAAATACTCATGGTATTAAACCATACAAGATTAAAAACATCAAGGACAAAAGCATTTGCTGATGTCGTATTTACTCTTAAAATAATGTCTCAGATAAAAATAAGCATTGTTTGTATCGTTCCTTGGATACTACGAAGATTTCTTTCGTGCCTTCAAGATCCAAATTTTGATATGAAATCACCTTTGGTCTAATCATAAGATTGGGAAAGCAAAGATAGGTTTGCTTGTTTTCTGAAAGAATTATAAATATGACTTCCACAAATTTGTAATGACTATGATGAAATTTTCTTTGAATCTTGAGCATTTACAGCTGACAAATAATTACAATCATTAATTGATATTTCAACCATTTATGCAATGGAGATGTCAACAACATAATGTTGCTTACCCCATTTGTCACCATAAAAACAACCATCTGACTGCTGCAGACTCTTGACCCATCTGACTACAGCTTCTGTGTCCACAGTGTCCAGTGCATCAAACAGAGTCAAAATCTGGCAAATGCAAATAAATATTATTTCAAGTACTAGATGAGGTACCCAGCACTGCCCTGGTTAAACCCTCTTTTTCTCTCCACCATGGCACTGTGGGATACCAACTGAGAATTTGCCCACATTTAAAACCCAATCTAAGAGATTTTTACTATTATTATTGTTTTGGGTCAGCTTGTGTTAAGCCACATTGATGATCTTGGTTACAGTCTAAGACTCCTAAACCAAAAAATAATTGAAAAGAAAACTTTTAAAATTTCACCATAACTAGGCCAATTGTAGCAGTTTTTTTGCTTCTCCTGAAAAGTAGCCAAAACCAATTATTATAGTTTTAAGGGATGAGTAATAACAGCAAAAGTAACAGATAAGACTAAATTCCATGACAACAGCAATGGCACCTGTATAGCACTTAATGTGGACAGAAGATGGGGATCATGTCCAATACTGCAGCTAAATCCTCCGCATTCATGCTGACATTTCTGTACAAAGTCAATGACCTTGGACCTGTCCATTCTGTTGAGTTGTCCAGTCAGAGCCATGGATGTCAGACCCCAGTACATCCCATTCATACGAAGGAACTCTGTCATAACATATTCCTGTAACACAAGATAATAGATATATATATCAGATTAAGGTCCAATCTAAGAATGGAAGTGAAATCAAAGGACATTTCCTGACAGAAGTTGTCTACAGAAATAGAAATCTGGCTTACACTTCACCCAGTTTGAACATGACTTATTGCTTTGGTATTCTGTTTTTAAATAAACTTCAATATGTAAGTACAACAGACAAATATGTGCACATTCAAAATTACATCTCATGTTATAAAAAAAGCTCGCAAGATTTTTGACAAGCCCCTATGGCGGCTGATACAGCTCAGATTTGCCTGACATTTTTACATGTGCCATCCTTTCAACATGCCACTACTTCTTTTTGAGATTTGGAGACTTGAAATAGTGGAAACGTATTTTTTTGAGTTTGCTTGGTGACATTAATTTTACCCCCCCCCCCCCCCCCAAACCTTTCTTTTCCATAACTCACGAGCCCATGACATCATCATTTCCTGTGATGTGTTGACTATTAAACAAACTGCCCAGTGTGCAGATTATTGCTATTTCAAGTCAATCTTCATCTTGAAAGCTGACAGGCTTCACACAGCATTTAAAGGGGTGGAATGAGACTTATTTAAAAACAAATTAACGTCAACAACAAAATAATAAACCTAAAGAGACAGGCAAAATGAAGCAGATCCATGCTTATCTCCCAGAAATCAACTAATTTACTTATTAATCCTGGGCAATCAGCTGTTTTTTTTAAAGGGGAACTGAGGTGAAAACTGGTATATTTCCGCAACGGATTCTTGTGGTTGTCAACATACTGTGATTGCCGTACTTCTTATATAAAGTTCTATACTGCCACTAACTGGCAGATCGAACAAATTACTGATGGGGCATGAAGATTCATCATTAAACTTCTGGCCGTGTCAAATTTTTCAGGCCAACTTTCACCCATGGTCCAATCTCATAAACCTCAAAATAAAATTACACTCAGCCTATATTCTCAGTGAATCTGTGAACATATTTTCTCTGACACTCGTTATGTTCTCATGTGTATGGTTTTATTGTAGACAACAAATAAAATGACCACTCCAATGAGGGACACCTCAAGGGGCACATACATCCATGACCTAGCAGGGCCAACTGAAACTGTCAGGCAGTTATGACTTCCACAGAAAAGGGGAACACAAAGATAAACACATTTCACAGATCACATAATGTATGTTTTGTGTACTAGAGTCGAAGTATGGCAAAATGAAAAAGTTGTATGCAGCAAAGCCTCACATAAGAAATAACAAAGAAACAATACAATAAACTGCAAAGTAAGAGGGGAGTCTAACAAGCTTTCTGTCAATTGATTTGTCTTCCCTAATCCTTTGCATTTATTGCATGCATCGTTTCTTTATCATTTCTTAAGCGAGGCTTTGTTACATACAACTTTTTCATTTTGCCACATTTTGACTTTGTTTCAAGCCTTGAACAGCGTAGATTTATGTGTATTAGTACAATGTGCATACTGTCACAGCTGTCTTGCACTTTACTGGACTGGCCTCCATCCCCAAAAAACCTGACAGGAAGGTTTTTAGTAAAGTAAAACAACATTTCTCATGTCCTTCCCAACATCCCAATTACAAGACAGTTTTTGCTTAAACTGCTTTTCATATTTTCCATACATGACATAACAGGATCTAGGGCACTACCCCCGAGGCCTACGCTAAAATTATTTTAAAAATTATTAGTATTATTATCATTAAAAAATTATTTATCACGCCCTCCCCAACGTTCCAGTTACAGTACACTTATTGCTTTTCATAAACTTATTTTCCATCTAATCATGACACTGCAGGATATTACCTCTGAGGCCTACACCAATCATTCTTATGACTGGCAGAAAATGTAAGTGATATTCATTTCACTGAATTTATACAGCCAGAAGTTGTGGCCCCCAGCGCTGCGCTGGATAAATCTGCCTCCACCTTCGACCTATCTCCGTTACCCCCCCCCCCCCAATCACCTTTCCTCTTTCAAATAGACTCCCATATCATTAAAGCACTACAGATGCTGTTCCCATTGGTGAAAATGCACCCGAGTTGAATGCTTCTGAAAGGCAATTAAGTAAAACTAAAAGGCAAAGAAGGCCCAGGCAAGCATGAAATGAATTTTAAAAAACGAAAAACATAGACATCTCAGTATTGGTAGTCACAGATGGTCACATTATGATCCTTTGCAGGTGACATGGTGTGACTGCACAACAATGGCCACTTTACTCCTATCATGATCCATTTGGGTACTCCATTAATGTTTCATATTCAGAGCTTCTAAATTTCACAAACAGAACTAGTATTTGAATAGTTTTGTGTAATTTTATCACACTGGTGAAATTCTCAAAAGCTGTTTTATATGGATCTGAAAAGAGTTTTAGAAATGAGTATAAAAGAATCAAGTTGTAGACCTGAGCCTCTCTCAGAAAGGACAGGACGCACTGTGGGTCTATGTTAGAATACAATTCTTTCATGGATCCGGGGGCATTGTGCCTTCTTCAGATATACTGCACAAAGTCTACAAATTCAGTCAAAATAATGTTTTGCTGATAGTCGACAACTGCATGCCACACATTCGGAAAGATCTTCCCCTCTGGTAAAAAATGGTGTGTGAGATGAGTATAGCCCACACCGGGTCTCACAAGGACAATTTCATCTTTCCAATTTCACTGAGAGGTATGAGTCCACTCTCCAAATTGATAACACCTGAATATCAATTGTAATCTGCAGAAAAATTCTGAAGTTTATACTGTTTGCAGTTTTATTCAGTGACTGATGACAAGCACTGGTGAGTCCTAAAATACATTTATTGATTTACAAAGGCGAGTCCAAGCACTTCGCTTCAACTATTCGTACTAATAATTCATAATAATCATGCACTCAATCACTCACTCTCTCTTTCTCTTAAAACATTTGGTGTTCATGTAAAAAATACACATGGTCTGCAATATCAAAAAGAAAAAAGAAAAAAAAGGCATAATTTAAACAAAATGATGGGCAACCTGCCCAGTATGAGGTGAAAGACAGAATGTATACATGGTAATGGATGTAATGAATTGATGGTTATACTTGTTATTTGAATACTGAGATGAACAGAAGGGACAGTTCAACAGAAATATGCTGACGTATATGGAAGGAACATATGCTGATTCACATCTATGTGATGGATGATAATGACATAAAATTGACATAATATTCACACTGAAGTCATTGAAGTGTGTCATAATGAGACTTTGGTAAAAGTTGTGAAGGGAATTCACTGACATACGACATAAATAATAAAGCGTGAGCAGTTATGTCAAACAGAAAGCAGGATGTGAGATATGAGATGAACAGGCTACAGTACGTATATAATTTGCCTCACAATGAGATATCCATAGGCCACATTGGTGTGAGCAATGAGGGGCATGCAATGTAAGTGTCCAAAAATGAAGTGAAAATATTCATGGTAGTACTTGTGTTCTTATTTTCTGTGTGGGTGAGTATGATGTTCGTACTTTGCAGGTGAAGATGACCACGCCTACAATATCACTAACATCTCACTGTGTATGTGCAAAGATGACAGATCAGGTCCACCCTCACCATGAATTATCTGTTACAGAGAGGGCACAGAACCAGCAGAGAATTATTGGGCTGGGAAGTGGTGCCTCTCCTGTGTAAAGGTCTTTGTTTTCCCGAGGATTTCTGCCCCTGGCATTTGCACCTTTCCTTTTCTTGTTTTTATTTCTCTTATGTGTGTTTTTGTGGTAGGGATTAGTTTTTTAAATTTTGCCCGGGCAGCTGGCATTGTTAGGCCTGCTCTTCTCGACTTTCAGTTGCCAAGGTATCTTTAACACGCACAACATGCACAAGTGCCCATCGAGTTTTTTGTCCTTATCCCTGAAGACTAAGTGCATGATCCTTCCTATCATAGCACCAGGGACAGGAATTTTCCCCAAAAATTCCAACATGCTTGTGCCGACCGGGAATTGAAACCAGTACCTATGGTATGAAAGGCGAAAACCTTGTCTCTAAACGAACATGCACAGCAACATCTATATATATATATATCTGCTGACACTATGCAGATTTGACTTGGGCTGGCCAACTTGAACAGACTTGTGTCGCTTCGTCCCAGACGTCAAGATTGATGCCACAACACTTCAGGGAGACCTCCAGAGTGTCCTTTTGTCACTTTCTCTGTCCTCTGCGACAGCGTTTGCTTGTTTTCATCAATTCTAGTGAAGTTATAACAAATAATTAATTACTAATAATCAATAGTTGCACTTTATGGATTAACTGACTCCTTGCCACTGCAAAGTGTGCACGCGAATGATGTATGCTCTCTGTGGATGAATGATGGATACTGGTAATACTTTCTTATTGACACCGTCAAACTATGATGAACAGCAGTAGTGCCTGCTCCATTTTTTTCTTTCCCTTTGCTAGAGATTCGCTGTGTACAGTTCCACCTTTTGACTGGTCTCAGATCTTACAACAATTCCGCTGCTCGACCATTGTGGTTTTTTTTTTTTATTTCCTACTTTGATAGGCCAAGTCCATAACCTGGAATACATTCACATGATGGATCTTGCAAGCACGTCTCCTCTTGATCTCATCTGAATGAGGTCCTAAGCAGTGTCCATGTTGAAGAACCTGCGGTTCTGCTTCTACCCTCATGGATCCTTTACAAAGTTGAAATGAAATACAACTGGTGATGCAATGCTTGCCATGTCCAGAATGTTAAACAATATAACCACTGGCCATTTCGCCTCTTAGTTGTAAGTGCACGGCTCATGAAACCCATAATGCCTACAATCAGTTCCTTTCATGCTGTTGTAAAAATCCACGATTTCTGGTTGTTTCTTCGGTCCCTGCAGATTTTACTCAACAGTATGACATTTGTATTTGATTGTGACTTAAGTTATGATTCACAAATGTGATTGATTTCTGAAAGGCAAAAAGAAATTTGTTTTTTGTGATGGCTTTAACGTAAGTGATCTTGGGAGGCTAAATTTGTTTGTTCATACCGACAAACCAGTGTCGGTAAACAAAACTGTCACATGTTAAATCCTGACTGGATCTCCAAAACAGTTTTGCGAGAGTGATTGCAGTATTCTGTTGCCGGATTGTCCATTCTCTGCTAAAATAAGGTATTCCTTGGAAAGTAAAGTTTGTTTCATTCCCTCAGTATCTGCGATCCAAAAGATTAGGTTTGGATGGCAGAATTTGGAAGAAATTGCAATGCCCCTCCACAGGACTAACTCCACATCCACTGTGAGAAATGGGCCAGTTATACAATGCCTTTGATTCTTGAATCTCTTATTGGGGCGAACATCTCCTTATCTCTGTGTGCTATTCTTGTTGCCTTGTCCTCAGATCTCAGCCAGTTCAACAATTTTAGGAAACGGCTGCATGCGAAGGCAGCTCTCACATTATAATTATTGCCACCAGCTGGCCCGAGCAAGATAATTTTACAATTTTTCTTTTCTTTCAAGCACATCTGTAGATCTGGATTTAAGTCACATTAATAATGGCACTTGGATTCCACGCAAAGATTAACAGAACATACTGCGATACCATAAGTTCATGCAGAAATACACAGGTGCAATAAACTTGATTTTCGACCAGCAACATGTAAAGAGAGGCACAAAAAAAATTTGCAATTGTACTTTTCCATTTTACTAGCTCTTTAAGTCTTTTCCGGGACTAAAAAAAAAAGCTGTAGATAAAGAAATTATTAAAGACTGAATTCAATCATAAAAAGGATACGTCCACCTATTTCATCCTCAGAAATTGAAGTATAATTTCATAACTTTTGGTCGCGTAGTCAAGAAGATTTAGCCGTTTATATGTTCACCCTCTAGCTCCATTACAGTATGATAATATACCGCATCCCATAGAACTGTAGGTGATAGGAGGTATTGGTTCATGGTGACAAAGTGGAAATATGCCCCAATCAGTGCTCTATTTTAATGTCCCCCGTTTCTGTCCAGGTTCATCATTTCAATTTGTTCCCCATAGTCTTGTCTGTCACAAAAACAACTTTATGTGGACATCAGGGAATGAACTCAGGCACAGTTTACACACTGTTTGGCAGGTTTTTTAAAGTTTTTTTTTCTTTGCCTGTTTTTGCAAGCTGAGGGACAACTGATAACCATTCTCTAACATGTGTCATCTAAGTAGTCTTAGTAAAAAAAAAAAAGAAATGACCTGCAAGGTGCAAATCAGGTGAAAATGTATTTTCCCTACATAGAAAGTCTGTAAAAACGCCCGCAAAAAAAAATTTCAATAGTAAAATGTTCTATGCCTTTATGAGCATGTCTGCGAATTAAAATGCGAATAAATTAAGGGTACCATGGAGAAAAAAGGAAATTTCATGAAAAAGATACAAAGAAAAACAACAGCTTGGGTCTTTTATGCCTGAACACTACGTATAGGGCTAAGCTAAAGTTGTTAATGAAAAGAACTTGATATCCATCGTGTGACATGAGATTAATTTTTAAAAATCACTCTGAAATCGTGGAGTGACTCATCAGGCATGCAGGAGTCAACTTTATCAAATGTAATAACATAAAATCAAAAATGTTTGCAGTTTCTGTAATAGCTCAAAGTACTCAGCCACAAGACATAATTATGTACTTACATAATCGTCTTTTTTCTCCCCATATGCAGCTATGTAGTCTGCATGCTTCTGCAGCATGAGAGTATTTGGCGCACTGCTTGGGATTACAATATCCTTTATTGGTGTGCCCTATAAAAGAAAACAAGAAGTCAAAATTAACAAATCATGAATTTAGTATAATTAGACATATTTAAGTAAGACACAGCTGCATGCAAAAACTCACAGATTGTGAGATATCAGCTCACTAAATATTTAATCATTTCAGTTTTATCAATGTTACTACCACATGGAAGTGTATGCAGGAATAAGGATTCAACAAATAGTACAATGTTGTATACACCACTCTGTGCATCTCAGGGATGTGCTGCTCTTGATCTAGACTGAGCATGGCACGTATGCACAGTGAAGCCATGCATGAAGGCTCAGTGGTCATTATTGCACAGCAAAACATCGCTGTGAATGAACCCAATGAAAGGTCATCGTATGGTTAACATTACGAAGTCTAGAGAAATTTCAACCCTGTGTGCTGGTGAGGTGTATGGAATGAAAAAAAAAGGATTTAAAAAAATATATTAAATATAAAATGTGAAGGAGAAAAAGAATACGTTGAGCGGGAAGACAGGCAACGACTAAAAAAAAAACACCAAAAAAACCCTTAATTGATCCATATATAATGTGTATTTGTTATTATTATAAAATAGGTGAAGAATCGTAATCCCAAAAAGGAGGCAAAAGGGGCAGAACAAAAAAACAAAAAAGGGACACACAAAAACCGGGAAAAAAATGGTAAGTGGATGAAGACAGGCTGTGGTACAGGAGAGAGTAGAGAAATTAAGAAGATTTATATACAAGACAATTTATATTACACTAACAGTGAGAAGCAAGTTTATGGTGATTTGATTAAAGATGAGATATACGAGGGACGGCTGGAAAATTCTGCCTCCTACGCGATTATTTCAATTCTAGGCAAGACAGTCGCATAAATCGCATATTATATCTGGTGAAAGCTTAGAATGTCCTCTATAATCTATGAAGTACTGTCATTACTTTTCTACAAAACTACCACCCCTTCCCAAGCACACATGCCAACGTTGGACAAGTTGTTGCACTGTGTCGGTGAAAAATCAGGTATCTTATCTCGGTACCAGCGGAGCTCATTTGCTTGCACCTGAGGACCACCATCGTAACGGTGTCCTTTCTGGTGCTCCTTAAGCTTTTCCTCTGAAGGAGATGCATCTTGGGCACATCATCCAGATCCCGAAAACAAACAGTAATCATTGGAGTACAGGCATAACGATTCATGCTGCCCAAAAAAATTCAGTCAACTGAAAAGGTGTTAATGACAATTTTCTGGGACAGTGAATGTATGGTCTACTCAGAAATTTTCGAAAAGGGTAACTCTGTCAACTCCAACTAATATAATGTGGAAACGCTGAAGAAACCCCGCGCATGCCTGACGCGGGTTTGTAATGAAAAAAAAGTGTCATTCTTCAGGATAATAATGCTCTTCCACAATGAGTCGAAAAACGCAGTATGCACTGCAACGCCTCAAATTTCGTGAGATCTTCCTGTACCCGTCATACAGCCTGGATCTTGCACGTTGCGACTTTTTCCTTGTTGCAGACACACTCGACACCTCCTTGATGTCAGCAAATTTATAATGAATTTTTCTTTGTATTTTTGTATTATTATGGTGTTATTGCAGCCCAGTTACAACTGGAGCAGACATGTCGCCCCCACAATGTGGCGGGTCAGCATCTTTTGGGAGGGGGAGAGTGGTACGGAATTTTTTTTTTAATGCATCCCTCCTTCGAAACATATGGTTTTAATATTTTCCTGTGTCATTTCAGCTTTAAGTTTAACAATTACACATTTTTCTCAGCAGTCGCTGAAAATTGAAACAACAGATTTTTAAATGGTTGAAAAATACAGTATAACAGGAGGGAGATAGAGAAGTATGATACTTTACAAAAAGAGTATAGCACATGTAGTACTTTTTTTATTCCTTTGTTTCCTCCCAGAAATGGAGATATAACCGAGAATGAAAATATGCGAGAAACTGAAACAGACAGCAGACTGATCAGTATAAAAAAAATATGAGTGAAAGCTGATATGACAAAAATCAGAGAGATGAAGAAAAACAACAGAACAATAGGATGTGGTAGATGATAGTGTGGGTGGAACACAAGAGGAATGGAGAATGCTGATACAGTGATAGAGAGGATGAATGAAAGACATTAAAATTAGTAGAAGAAAAATTGTGTATGCCTGCACTGCCACATAAAAATCCTAATATTTTTTTTTTAACTTTTATTTAATCCATCCCCTTTCTTTCACTTTCATTGTGTAATGTGTTTATGTGTCTGATGCAGGTCCTAGAAACCGAGTTTGCAAGTTTTTAAATTAATTGTGTTTTCCCGTTTTCTCCCAAACACAACTTTTCTTTTTTCTTTGGCTGCCTGCAATCTCACATCAGGCCCTTCTGTGACTCACCGCCTATTGGTATTCAAGTTTGTTTTGCCACACTCTAAAAACGGCCGCCGCGCATTCTGGCTGGCTTCACTTCGTGGACCATAATGAAAGGGATGGCGCAGTCACTCGTGTATCTTCACAATTTTGTCAAGTCTTGATAATTGAAGAGCGTTTTCCCAAAACTGGTGAGTCAAATTTTGCATGAGTTACGATAGAGACCAGACAAAGCAAGTTTTAACTGAACATTTACACCACGTCTTAAACTAAATTTTGAATGACTGTCTGAAAGGGGCCATAACTCATGAAAAATTTGACTTACTCAAGTTTGCGAAAACGCTCTTCGATTAGGGCCTGTTGTTATCAATCTCACTAACTGTACTTGAATGTACATTTTTCTGATATGGTATTCAAATTCAGCCTTTCCAACCATCGCGGCCACCTTATCTATTATATATCTTGCAACCTTTGGCATGACTAACTGACCAAACCATACACTCTTCAGGCCTTAAATTTGGCAGGAAGGTGGCAATTGAGATAAGGAAGATGATGGCTATAATTAAAAGTTGTTGACTTCAAGCATGTATTTTTAAAAAAATAACAATGTTTATTGCTATGTAACATCTGTATTTTTGCACGTTTGTTTCGTAATATATTATATTATCGTACATGTCATAAAAAGTAACCCTATCAAGCGTTCAGTTTGGTGTGTAGTGTTCTGGTGCGCATGAGTTCTGAAGCAAGACTGTAGTTTATTACTTTTATTATACTAGAGAGAGAGAGGGAGGGGGAGAATCACATGATTGTTTATTCTGGGCAATGCCCGGTAGCTCATCTAGTATATAATAACACTGTAAATGCACTGATCATTTAAAAAATTACACAGAAAATGCGAATATGGCAGGGTTATGAAAATTTTTGCTGGTAAGATTATAACAGTTTGTGCTCCTGCCATCAGTAATTTCTTGGTGGCAGTTTATTGACTCTGATACTCTAAATTTTTATATTTTCTTGGTTGATTCAGGGTTAACAAAAGTAGGCCTAAATTTTTTCAAGTGTCAGGCTCTTGTTCATGCATGTGGGAAAGGAGTACCATTAAGTGAGTTACACAACTTTAGTCGGGCACATATGATATTTCGTGCTCTAAGTGTTATACACCAAGCCGAATATTTACTTTAACCCTTTTAGCACATGACCTATTTAAGCATTCTGTTCCAAGAACACGCAGGGGTTTTGTAGAGAATACATACATACATTTACATATTTATAGTTTTTTTTTATGGGATGAGAACAGAGAATGAGAATACATACATTTATGACTTGAAACAGGGAAGGCATTTAGCTTGAATTATGTAAATTAGCTCATTTGCAATTCAAAACATAATTGACAACATCAAAAAGTCAACAATTGAAGCGAGAAAACCAATTTTGAGAAACTTTGCATGCAGTAACTCACATTTTCATGCAGTCCTGGCCTTTTTACACTTGTGTTTTGTCATGCAAACCCCATGGAGGTCCCTTTCATCAGAGCTAACTGCAGTAGTATCGAGATCTAGATCAGATTTATCACTTGACGCCATTGTTAAAAAACTTTAAAAGTCACTAGATCTAGCCTCAGAAAAAATTCTCAAAAAATCACAAAACTCGTCTTGGACCAACTCTGTTCACTTTGTTCAGCCCAGAAAGATTGTGGGAGTAGTTTCCCTTGAAGCAAAAAGTAGTTTAAAGAGTTGGAGCTAGCACACAGATTCCCGAAACAAGACATCCAGTATATTATATCGGACCTCACGTATTTCTCACTACTTAATCCACATCCGATATATAGGATGTCACGTGCTAAGAGGGTTACAAACATCCATCCGGCAGGGGACTAGCTCACCAACCATGGAGGGGTGACCCCTGCTCACCGATGCTCCTAAACGTCGCGTCCTTGTAGTAATATCTTATTAGTTGTTGTGTGACTCAAATGGAATTCCTCCTAAAATAAAGAACATGAGATCCTTTGCACAAGCGATTTGTGCCACGTCCTGTCATCACAAAGATTATGTTTGAGACAATTTCATATGGACAATAAACTAGAATTTAGAAAAAGGTCAAGCTGTCAGTCGCTCTGCCTTTGCTCGCATGGCAATATATAATCAAAGTGTTTATCCGCCGATACTGTCGGATAAAATTTCCCCTAGGATTTTTTATCCGCCAACATGATAAATTCTGTATTTGTGCGTCATCTCCCTTGATTCGAACCCTTTCTCCGTCTTCCTCCCTTGTTCCATTCGTCCTGATGTGATCAATGTTTGTATTGGGCAAGTGTTGAAAACAATATTGAAATTGGAGAGGCTTTTCTGAATAGATATGGAATTTTATTAATTAAATGGATGTATACGAAGGTTCAGGTCTAATCCATTATGGGTTTCTTGGTTTGGTCATGCTTATTTATATTTAGTAAGAATTCCTTCAAAATTACTCAGGGTCCTCAGTAGCATAGCGGTTAGCATCTCTGTCCATCAGTCGGGGGGGGGGGGGGGCATGGTTCGATTCTCAGCAGGGCAAGATTTGGTTTTTTTTATGTCTTTTTATTAGGAATCAATCTTTTTTTTTTTTTTTAATCCAAGAATAATAATGGGAAGGTCTTCCCCCCGTCCGCGCCACTTACCAAAAAGTTAACAAACAAAATATGATGAAGACCTCCCTTAACCTGCGCTTTCGTTCTTTCTTCTTTCTTTGTCCCATACAAATACTAAACCCAACCTTTTGATAAGCCCGCTCAAAAGTCTCCTCTTTAGTGTGTTTTCTTGACTGGCGTGGACGGGCGGAGGACCTCCCCAATAATGGAATTATAAATCCAGTTTTTTTTTTTGTATCTTCACCTGTCAATCGGGGGACAGTGGTTCGATTCTCAGCATCGTAGGGTTTTTTTTTCTTCTTTTCTTATTAGTCTTTTTTATCAGTAATCAATCTGCTGGTAATTTTTTTTTTATCCAACAACATCAGGAATAAATCCAGTTTGCTTCTTGTTTGTTTGTTTGGGGTTTTTTTTTTGTCATTAGTCAACACCAATATCTGCGGATAAACCCGAGCTTTGTCTGCCGATACTGTTGGCGGCCCAAGATCTGCCGATAGTGTTGCCACAAAAAAAAAAGCAACGCAAAGGAACTTGTATGAGTCATGAGATTATCTTTCCATAATTATTTTTTTTCTTTAGAGAAGTGACCCTACCGTAGTGGTAAAACAAAAAAGCAACATTGAATGGCTTAGACCTGATACAGAGATAGTTGCTGGTCAGCAAACTGTCTTTATCTTGGCCGCATATATTGTGTGACGTCATCAATTGATAAAGACACTCTCCCGTGTATGATGTTCAAGCGAGACTGTAGGCCTACTGCATTTTCCCACCCTGTTATCAGTGGTGTGGAATTACTATTACGCATTGTAACAATGCCGTACTCGACTCCCCTCCCCATCGAGTGTAGTGTGGTGAATGTGTAAACACTGTCTGTACAGCAATGTATTGCAACACTGACGTGCTAAGAACCTCGTGAAAGTGAGGTCTTTGTTAATCCAGGGCCTTACCATAACTTTTTACTTTTGAATAGCCATGTCATGCTTAGCGAGCATTACACAAGTGTGAACCAGAATGGCTCTATGTGAGCATGATGGGCACACCGCAAAGAGGAGTATAGTATTAGTGGACTACATTAAGTCCTCTTTGGGCACACCGTGCTAATTCGAGTCTGGATAGAGCTAGATCTAGATCTATTATTAATCCTTCGCTATGTGAAAGCAGTCTAGATCTAGTCGCTACACACAGTTACACCTAGAAGAAAGTAGAACCTCACCATTTTGAAGTGAAAGCCAACAGCTCGATCTTCACCTTCCAGCCACTGGAAATGCAATGCTTTTCAACTGATGTGTAAATCAATAGTTGTACTCTAGCCTAGGCCTACTACAATATGACTCGGATGGGTTGTTGTCATCATTGTCTTGTGGCAGTTGTGGCCCCTATCAATGGATGATATCGATTCGTCATATTCATATCGCAAACTACTTTTTCCGAACACAATTTTCATGAAGTTCAAGATTGGAAAACTTATACAATTTAAAAATGCATACTTCATTCGACTTGATTAATACTAAAATAATAAATTTATCAACAAATAAGAATGATCTCATGGAAAAAAAACTGCCAATGTAAAACAAAAAGTTACAAATGGGGAACAGAATAGTAATGTGCTTGAATTACAATTTACATAGAACATAAGGTTGAATGTGTTTTTCCAATCCCTTTACCCCCCTCCCACCCTTCTTTATTGTTGACTGCACTCATTGTCATTGCCAGCAGTAGAGTTTTTAACTCCCTATGATTGTTTTGGAATTATTTCCTCGGCATTCAATACTGAGCTGGAAGCCTCCGATTACCATAGATCCATGGGTATTTAGTCGACGATATGCCCATATCTCTGTCATGTAAACATCATGTCAAGGGACATCACTACAAACTCCTGTGCCGGAAAAAACTATGAAACGCAACGACACTGATGCAACATTCTTGTTCTACATTCTGTGACACCTGTTCTTCAAGGTGGTTGGAGAAGAGTAGGCCTTAAAAGTGAGAAAAGTATTTATGATGGGCAGCCTATGCGAAAACAGCACTGATATGATTGCCGTCACCTGTCTGCAAAAGATGTAGATCTAGGTCTAGATTAACACAACAGTGAAGGTTCGTAGGCCGATGTTCGTGTGGGCAGTAGGCTAGTCAGAATCTGACTCAGATTGACATATCAGGGAAAGCCGCCGGGGTAGCTATGTATTGTTTTCACTCGGGCTATGGAACGCATTCGGAAGTCCTTCCGTTAACTGGGGAGGGGTGGGAACAACCGAAAAAGCGCCAAACTTTTAATATAGATCTAGATCTAGACGAGTTACTCATTAAAATCTGCTGCCTAATTTTCTCAGATTTTTGTTATGATAACATATAATAAAACATTCATCAGTTAACTCACTTAAAAATAGCCTGAGGAATTTTTGGCCCAACAATCACTGAAGCCTGGCGTTTTTGGGGTTTAGTAAAAAATTCACCAAAATAAACTTAATCAAGCAATCACGTTGAAATTATGTCACAAAACAAACAAATAAATGTTCTAAAACAAACAGAACTTCAATTGATTTGATAGTTTTCATTTTACAAATATTTGAAAATGGACAATATTCAGGGTCACACAAAAATTATTTTTTTTAGCAAATGAGCCAAATGTGTGTGAAAAAAAACAACCAAAAGAGTTCTTTGTCCTTAACTGTGTTGTTTTTGTGTGTATGAATGATTTAGATCTACTACTACCCGTACTAGTAAGAAGACTAGTTTTGGCCCGGTTCTTCTAGCTTTTCCTTTGCCACGAGTTTCTGTAGTGTCTTCCCTTAGTCGGAAATATCTCAAAAAGTTTCTTAAAAAAACTCGACCAAACTTTAAACGAAATGTAACAGGTCTGGCAAGTGTTGCGCCGAGTCGCGCAGCTTGCACAGGAGTTATCGATCAATAACGTTGATCCCGTGTATGTACGGCATCCGGCTTAAATAACGGTTGTAAGCTCCTCCCGCCAATACATGGGAACCAGCTCAAGTGAGTTAAAGCACATATTTATCAAATCTGGGCTGGATCAAGTTTGACTTCCATAAGTCAAATATTCTAAGAACAGTACTTTGTCAGTATTCACTGAGTAGGGTATGAGTGTCAATAATAACTCAGTACACAAAAAAATTTTTGAGGTTTCATATTAAAAATAAACAAAACAGCTGAGCAATGTTCTTTTGAAAAAGGGAAGAGTGTGAAATTGTCTTTCATTATATCACCAAAGAATAACAGTAGATGTAATGGGAGAGTCCACATGTCTTCGTAGGATTCTCCGCATCTTTTGGCCAAACAAGATTTCTAATCAGGAACTACTAAGGCGATGCAAGCAAGAAGAAATAGCCAACATCATCACGAAGAGACGATGGAGATGGCTTGGACACGTGCTGCGAAAGGAAGCAAATTCTATAACCAAAACAGCACTTCAGTGGACACCGGAGGGACGGCGCAAGCGAGGCAGACCCAAGGCAACCTGGCGGAGAACAATCGAGGCAGAGATGAAATCCTTCAATCACTCATGGGGAACTCTCGCAAAGATGGCCCAGAACAGACAGGGCTGGAGATCCTTTGTTGCTGCCCTAAGCACCAGTGGGTGCAACAGGAAATAGTAGTAGTAATGGGAGAGTTAGGAGGGGGGAAATTTATGCAGAGACTACATCATAACCGAGATTAATTCCCGTGAATGAGTGTTCTTTCAAACACTTCGTTTAGATTTAGCCTTCCTGGAAAATAAGCACATGCTGGCTGGGGACATTTCCTCTGTAACTGTGCAGTAACTTAGCAAGGAAACCTCTTTTCAGTATTGTTTATTATGATCTACAGATCCATTACTTATGATTCAAAAATGACGAGGCCTTCTCTAACTGGAATCTTAAATGCTCTTCGCTTTTTAGAAAAATGGAGTTTTTCGTTTTTATTAAGGCTGCTATTATCCACCGATAATGGTGGCGGATACTGCCCACGTTTATCCACCAACATTATCAGTGGATACTGCCTGGGTTTACCCGCCAATGCTATTGAAAGTTATTGAAAGTTACAGCCTGGGCTGCCAACAGTAAATACAGATCGGGTTTATCCGCAGGTATTGGTGTTGACCAAGTACAAAAAAACAAACAAACTGGATTTATTCCCTATTGTTGTTGTTAGATGAAAAAAAAACAATGTTAAACAGATTGATTGCTGATAACAAAAAAACTTACAAGAAAAGAAAAAACCTACCCTGCTGAGAATCGAACCAGTGTCCCCCAAATTGACAGGTGAAGACAAAACACAAAAAATGGATTTATTCCCTATTGTTGTTCTTGGATTAAAAAAAAAAAAGATTGATTCCTAATAAAAAGACTTTTATAAGGAAAGAAAAGAAAACTGTCTTGCTGAGAATTGAACCACGGTCCCCTGACTGGCAGGCAAAGATGCTAACCACTACGCTACTGAGAACCCTGTGCAATTGCGAGGGAATTCTTACTAAATTGTTTATTATTACCTCTTTGTCTCTGGAACCTAAATCCCAGTTTGGACCATATTATCTACATATAAGACCTGAACCTAGGTATGTATCCATTTAATCAATAACTTTCATTTCTATTCAGAATAGGCTTTCCAATTTCAATCACTCCATCATTTTCAATATGTGCGCAATATTAATGTTGATCGGGATGAATGGAATAAAGGAGGAAGACGGAGAAGGGTTCAAATCAGAGGAGATCACTTGTAAATGCAGAATTTATGCTGGCGGATAAAAAAAAATTGCGGGGGGAAATTTTATCCGAGAGTATCGGCGGATAAACGCTTTGTATTATTAATTTAAATTGCACACTTACTATAATCAAGAGGAAATGAAATTTCTAATTTCTTAGATAATGGTTTTCAATAATTAAAGACTCCAAAATTCCCTAATAAATTGATTAAAATAATGTGTAATGATATTGAATTTGTTTGTTCATGGGCAAATTATGAATGAGAATGTATTTTGTTTGGTTATAAACTCCCATGATCACATTATAATATTTTTTTGTCATAAATTTTCAGACTATCTGTTTGCTTCCTTTGAAATTGCACAGTGGCATGACTTTGATGGATACAATGTTGTGGAAAGTTTTGTGAGTGGCAGACAATGGTGCAGACATCAACAAAAGGACACAGTGCAGCTGAACATGAGAATTCAAGCCAGAGCAAAGAAGGCGATGAGAGGGAGCAGCCACTACTAAACAGGAAGAATGAGGAAGAAGATGATAAACACTTTAAACAGGAGCACGGGGTCGTGTATGAAGCGCAGCTGGGCTCTCCTAAAGATACGGTAACTGAGAAATATTTCTAATTTTATAAAAACTCGAAAAAGGCATAGGGAACACAAAACTATTTAATGTACCTACATGCAACTTAATTCAATAATTGTTCCAGTACTACAGATATTTCAATTTTTGCTTCAAGTTTCTTCATGTACATCAAAACCCTGACATCTTACATTGGTAGAATGAGGCAAAAGAATAATTGCAGCAGGGAACTCACAGACTTTCTGTAAATTAAAAATGTGTTTCAGTGTCCCATAATAAGGAAATTTGGGTAATCAATTGCAGTTAGTTTTTTCAAGCCATTCAAGGCTTTCATAAATAATCTAAAATTCTGGACACTATTTTTATCAGCTGTCCTGGCTAGTCTTTGGCTTTGTCAAGTTTCATTTGAAGTCATGAAGGACTGTAAAATATTCCCACACAGGACATGTCAGAAGGAGAGACAGACTATGAGGCAGCCAAAATAGGGCAGGGGAAAGATAAAGTCCCAGATGGAGGATATGGATGGTTCATTGTTTTGGGTTGCTTCCTGGCACATGTCATCATAGGTAATTACCTCTGACTCTAGTTATAGAAGAAATTTAAATGGGTATGTTTAAACCTCTTGCTGCCATCATATGTCTGGACACCCAGCCAATGTATCGGCTATAGCCTACTGTTTCATGCTAAAACTGCTGCAAGCCGGTATACCAAGTAACATTGTTCCGGCATGTTTTGCACTAGTAATTTTATACTTTTTCCTTCTGTCTTTCTGCCCGATAATCCATTATATTCTGTTAGTCTAAAGGAAGGAAGGGTATTTGGGCTTGGCAGCAAAAGGGTTAAGGGCTCAAAGTTCCAGGCTAGACTTTGGAATTTGGAAGAATAAAATTGGTGTTTGTAAAATACTTTTCTGAATCAGAATGTTGTGATCATTGGAATGATGGGTGTGGCAGTGTGTGAGCTAGTGAGACATAAAATAAAGAATCAAATGTACAAATCCAGATATGTTGCTTTATAGGTTTTGCTGAGATTTAGAAGCTTGTGTAGCTTTAAAACCAAGATTTTCATTTAAAATGTTCTTGTGAATATGACCAGATCCAGTCCCTACATCGTTAATTTCTGAGGTGATAACAGAGATACTGGATACAATAAGATGAGATAGTTATAGTGTGTTTAGCATGCACACATTTCACACCACCACCTAAAGGCAAATGCCTGGAAGTCATGAGCAATACTGTATTTTGCAAAGCCAAAATAGGGAAAAATATTGAATTTTTTTCACCGTTCAGCTATTGTTGAAGGCCTTGATTGAAGTCACTTAAATTCTGTAGTTATAACTTCCATCACCACAGGAAAACGATGGCTAAATTTTTTTTTTTTAGTGGCAGAAGCACTGTCACAAATACGCATCATTAATTTATGTTTATATTAAGCCTTCTTTTCATGCTGTGCACCATGGGCTCCGCCCCCAATCAGCGCGCAAACTGTGTGCATGATTTGTTTAAGGGCACGAAGAGTGGAGTGTCTCATCTTATTGTATCTGGTACCTTTGGTGGATACCCAACAAGTAAAAGAATTTCAACCTTCTTCTTCTTCGCTGCTGCAGTTTCCTTCATTATGAGAATGTATGTTTGTGTCTTTTGACAAAGTACAAATGATTAGTTTGTAACTTTGACAAATATCTTTAACCCATAGAGGACGATAACTGATCGCCCCAATTATTTTACAGTGAAAAAGATGTTGGGGCCAATCATCGGCCCAACTGTATTACAGTGAAAAAAATGAACAGGCCAATGGTTGGCCCATTTAGAAAGTAGTTCTGATTAGTTGTGTCATGGTCTTGTGGCCAATTAGAATGCTTGTTTCATACCATATATGGATCTGTACAGATCAATGACATGTGTTCCTGCTGTTGTAAACACATCGATTTTTGTCCTGTGAACCCCCATCTTTCTACATGGGTAACATCCAGAGTACCCCTGTCTCCACAGGGTTAAACATCGTCAAAGATTTGGATTGAATTGAATAACAAGGCATAGGTCAGATTGTTATCTGAATAATTGTGTTTCACCCACTTTGACTTCTGAGATACTGTCTTTACTACAAAATTCATATTTAAATACGTTGTAGATCAAGATGTAAAACATGGCATAATCCAAAAATACTACAGTGATAATGTTAAAATCAGTGAAATGTCTGAATCACATGAAATGACATCTTGGGGGGGGGGGGGGGGGGGGGGGACAATATCTAAAAAACAAGAAAAAGAACCTATTAAATTTTCAGTAATTGTAACTTTTGTGACAATACTTTCTCTGATATTACAGGTGGACTTGAGAGAAATGATGGGGTTTATTTCCTACAGTTTACATCCAAGTTTGGTGAAAGCGCTCAGCTCACATCCTGGCCTGGTGCTATTGTATCGTCCATTCGGCTTTTTCTTGGTAGGTAGCGGTCACTGACAAGCAAGAGTCAGTCATTCCTTCTGACTTCAGTAGCAGCTACTGAATGACGTTTTAAATTTTGTAATCAGATTGGGAAGACCACTGAGTTTTTGTTTCATTTGATGGGGCATATTTGACTGATTTGGAAAAATACTGAAGACAATCCATTTGATCACTGTCAAAGGTGTGCAAGAAAGATGGTGTAGACTGCACATGGTACAAATCGACTTGGACTTTGCTTGAAATTTTTGTTTTACAGCTTTGATATTGGTTTTTTGGAGTTGTGTTTTCTCTCTATATTTGTTGTTAACCCTTTTGCTGGCATCATATGTTGCAGAAGACTGTTGCACAGCTGAAAAATCGGCCCTACCATTTCATACTAAAACTGTTGCAAGACCGATATATCAGCCGACATTGTTCTGGCATGTTTTGCACCCCTAAATGTACTTCCTACTGTCTTTCAACCCAATAATCCATTATTCTGGTAGTCTAAAGGAAGGAAGGGGGTTTTTGGCTTTGCAGCAAAAGGGTTAAAATTTAAATGTTTGTAGATAAAATGAAGATTCTCGATCTCCCCAGGTCCTGTTGCTGGGGCATTGTGTAACAGATACAGTGTAAGAGCAACAGTACTAGTTGGCACATTTCTATTGACCCTGGCAAATGTGCTCACTGCATTCACTCCAGATTTCTTTTTTCTGTTTTTTTCTCATGCGGCGTTACAAGGTGAGCGTGATTTTCACTTCATGTGTGTATTTAATGGCATATTTATCTTGATTTTTTTTTTTTTTTTTTTTGATATAGTTAAAGCCATCCTTGGTTTCTGTTTAACATTTATTAAGACTGATTAGTTCAAGGCTGTTGCAAGTCATTCAAGCACAAATGTGACACATCTGGTCAAATAGTTAAGCCGGGTTTCATGGTTTTGTGGCGTGATATCGTTGATTGCCTGTTGGAACCTTGTTAAAACTAGCTTTCAATTTTAGTTTTAATTAGATTCCTACAGTTGACCAATGATAATGTAACTTCTCTACCCATTTTATTCATGAACACCATTTCTGTGCATATACGGAAGACATTCTGAAGCTTCGTAAATAATCAGAAAGTCAGTTTTGAGTGAAATTGCCCTTCGCCAGCAAAATGCCATATTCTTGCTTGGCCCTTGCAACTTAATTACTGCTTTGAAAAAGTGGGTTGCAAATGATTTGGGAATAGTACATTGACTGGCCTGTTTCTCTGTGTTGGGGAAGTTCAGTACAACAATTTTCTGATATGTAATTTAACATTCTCTCTGAGAAGAAGTAGATCTAGGTGTCATTGTAACACGTGAAATCTTTTTCCTATTCAAGGCTGCAAAATTAGTTCAACATGGAGGTAGCTTTCGCCCAGTGAAGGATTCTGAACATTCAAATTGTGGTATCAGTTTGCCGTACAAGTTTTGGAATGACCAAGAGAGACATTTTGATATCTACTGAAAAAGCCCATTCCGTTTATGAGGCAGTGTAAATGTGTTGCAGTTGATTTGTCAGGAAAATCTAGCAAAATTATGGTTGGAGTTCAATCTTTAGACTTTCACTGTCATTTCTATTAGGAGAATGGTAAATATTTGTCCCAACCATCTTTTTGCCAGATTTTTTCTCAACTTGGGTGGCTGCACAGACTAATAAAATACCCAGACTGGATGGTCCCATTGTGTGACGTCACAAAACAGCGAAAGGTCATGAACCATCCGCCACATTAGGTTTACGGTAACGACCGACGCTTCAGCATAGCTACAATTTTTAATGATACCACTTTGACGCGCCTACTGAACGCGGAAGTTTCGTTCCGCACCAAGAAATTAATACATATACAACCAATCTTAACAAATAAAAAGAAATTTCTACTGCAGATAGAACTAGAATTGGAATTTCCCGAGCTGCGGCCATGCTGGTTATACGGCCGCCGCTTGGGAAATTCCGTAAAAAACGACACAGCCCGAAGCTCGTGTTTCCAGTCTGGTTAATTTATTAGTCTGTGGGTGGCTGTGACTTATTACAGACTTTGTACTGTTGCCTCATATCCTTTGTCCGGCCAGCGTCTTAAAAAAAAGCCACATTCTTGTGGCCGTACCGTATAAAAGCGTAATGTACTACCACAGCCAGTGTTTACATTATGGAACGGGGTGTCGTTTGGCCGGCCGATTTGTCTGTTTTGCACTTTTTCTGAACGCTGTAACAGAACGATTGTTCCTTCAATCAGCCCGAAATTCACACGAGGCACTCATTAATACATGTTCTAAGTGCATGCTTAATTTTATGAATGTAAGTTTCATAGAAACTGATGTGTGAAGACTCAAAGTATCCGTGTTGAAGCTTTTCCTGCGTTCCACTGCATGTTGTGCAAATGGTAGGATTTGAAAACTATTTCTTGTTGCGTTCCTTTTCAATGAATTTGTTTATAATTCCGTGTATGCATTAAAAAGTGGTTGGTTGTCACGAGCGAGTGAGCGAGGATCAGTAGTTACGAGAAGAGGGTTAGAATAAAGTTAACCCACGGGCCACGGGGTAAGGGAAAGCGTGCATGTTGTGAGTGGGGGGGGGGTCTGAATGAGGCGAGAGCGCTGTATTACTATCACTGCACACTAAGACGTCTAAGAAAGCGGACGCAGGAGAAAGCCCCAGAGGGCGAACATAAGGAGAGCAGTCGGAAGACTTGGGAGTAGTGTTTTTCCAGTGATGACTGGTGCCGGGGTCGGCCGCCTACGGTGAGCACAGGGGATAGGCCAGCATAGGGCCGGAGGCCACACATAGGCCAGGAAGGAGGCTGTCGGTGCAGGACAGTAGAAGCACATAAGTCGTGGCAGTCTGGCCACCGACAGGGACGTATATGTGATCGTGAATGTGCTATTGAAATGCTAATGTGCTATTGCCATGTTGATGTGCTATTGAAATGCTAATGTGCTATTGCCATGTGGATGTGCTATTGAAATACTAATGTGCTATTGCCATGTTGATGTGCTATTGGAATGCTAATGTGTTATGGCAATAGGAAGGGGCTATTGGGAGACTGCGGTGCCAGTGAAATATTAATGTGCTATTAAGACATGGAGAGGAGAAGCTGAGACCGAAGTGTCTTTAGAAAGTAACTACCGGGTTGTGGACCCGAGGAAGAGTGCATGTGGGAATAAGGCCGTTGGACGGCAGTAACGTGAATAATATAATGTATGTAGTTGCGCTATTATCTTTATGTTTAGGTATAATAAATGTGTGAGTCTGATGGGTTGTTCTGTTAAGTGTTATACTTGTTCGTTCGTGATTGTTGTCTTGTTATAATTATTACATCTCCCAGTCTGGGATTTGTGACATTGGTGACACCTGGTTTTAAATTTAAAGACAGTGTCTTTACCCTGAATGTGGTTATTAACTTTTAAAGAGGGATAAAAAAATCCGCTTTGTTACGCTCTGGCCGGTTTTATCTCCGCCATTTTATACATGTCTCATTTGGCCAGACCGTACTAAAGCGTATCGCCACCATAGCCTCCCCGCCCGTGAAGGCTGTTCGAGTGCCCGGGCAGCCTGTAGGCTTAATGGTGACACATCGGGGTGTAACATTTCTTAAATATTACCATACAGATTCTGTTTGGAGGAGAGATTTGTAAAGACACGAAGACTACAGGATTATACTTATAGATTCCACTCCAGACTAGTAGACGGAGCACTAAAAATACGTGTTTTATTGTTTAAAAGCGCCATACAAAGTACTATAGACTGTTAGCCGACTGGGAGTGATAAAAATGTTTTAGACATGTTCCAGTAAGGCACTGTTAAGATCGCCAGCCTTTTCACACATAGTCTAGATATAGATGTACATAAAAACATATAAGACAAACATCCTTAAACAAATAATATTAAAGGCTGCTTTTATTTTAAATGAATGTGTCCAGGTAACTCTTCGTCAAAAATTGATGCAGTACACCAAGTTTCATTTTTTATGTCGTAGTCGTGAAGTTTAGCTGCTTACATGTTCAACCTCTAGCTCAATTATAGTATAAGATAACAGACAGCTAGATGCAATCAATCATTGCCACCCTAGGCACCCTTTCTCAACGTACTGCTGTTGGTAGGAATGAGTTTCCATAGTTTTTTTCTAAGCACTTGTGGGCTTAATCACAGACAAGTAAGATTACCTGTCAAGTCTACAAGAAAAAAAAACTGCAGAGAATTACAAGTATTCAACTCTTATTACTCTTAAGATGATTTCTAAGAGACAACAGGGTCATTTTTTATTTTAGCCCTAAAAATGAGAAAATACCCTTAAAATGCATGTGTACGACTTTTAAGGAAATCATAATCAGGTAGGAAGTTTGTCAAAGAAAAAACACTGTATAGATGAATAACCAGTCGTAGTCAAACATCAATGGAAAGAACTGAGTGAAGAAAACAAAATCAACTTGATTTGACTGATTGTCTTCCAATATTAAAAAGCACAATCACTGTTCTATAGCCAGTGCTAGTACTGGGCATCGCGAGTGATTTTTAGCTTTCGAGGTGATCTGCATAAACGGGCCGATGTTGTCACAACAGGCTGGCGTGAAAATGGCGTGGAGGAACGTGCTGACTCTGCAATGGCATCGTCCGTTTGGGTGAAGCTAAGGCGTCACGTTTGGCAACAAGATTTGAAGAGGATGAGATCTTGCAAGCTTTTTCGTGGTACATGTACTGCCAGAAACATTCCTTGTGCAAATGAATCTGGCAAGCTTGTTCGTGGTACATGTACTGCCAGAAACAGTCCTTGTGCAAATGAATCTGGCAAGCTTGTTCGTGGTACATGAACTGCCAGAAACAGTCCTTGTGCAAATGAATCTGGCAAGCTTGTTCGTGGTACATGTACTGCCAGAAACAGTCCTTGTGCAAATGAATCTGGCAAGCTTGTTCGTGGTACATGAACTGCCAGAAACAGTCCTTGTGCAAATGAATCTGGCAAGCTTGTTCGTGGTACATGTACTGCCAGAAACAGTCCTTGTGCAAATGAATCTTGCAAGCTTGTTCGTGGTACATGAACTGCCAGAAACAGTCCTTGTGCAAATGAATCTGGCAAGCTTTTTCGTGGTACATGTACTGCCAGAAACAGTCCTTGTGCAAATGAATCTGGCAAGCTTGTTCGTGGTACATGAACTGCCAGAAACAGTCCTTGTGCAAATGAATCTTGCAAGCTTGTTCGTGGTACATGAACTGCCAGAAACAGTCCTTGTGCAAATGAATCTGGCAAGCTTGTTCGTGGTACATGTACTGCCAGAAACAGTCCTTGTGCAAATGAATCTGGCAAGCTTGTTCGTGGTACATGAACTGCCAGAAACAGTCCTTGTGCAAATGAATCTGGCAAGCTTGTTCGTGGTACATGAACTGCCAGAAACAGTCCTTGTGCAAATGAATCTGGCAAGCTTGTTCGTGGTACATGTACTGCCAGAAACAGTCCTTGTGCAAATGAATCTGGCAAGCTTGTTCGTGGTACATGAACTGCCAGAAACAGTCCTTGTGCAAATGAATCTGGCAAGCTTGTTCGTGGTACATGTACTTCCAGAAACAGTCCTTGTGCAAATGAATCTTGCAAGCTTGTTCGTGGTACATGAACTGCCAGAAACAGTCCTTGTGCAAATGAATCTGGCAAGCTTTTTCGTGGTACATGTACTGCCAGAAACAGTCCTTGTGCAAATGAATCTGGCAAGCTTGTTCGTGGTACATGAACTGCCAGAAACAGTCCTTGTGCAAATGAATCTGGCACTGTAGACACCCATCCCTCGTTTCTTTTGCTTTGCCGCTTCTTGTCCTTATCTTGTGCTTCATGCAGAGGCGACATGCCCTTGGTCTGCCCGAAAAGACAGTTTTTTGGTGTCCACATCATCATCAGTTTCCCAGGTGCAGGAATCAATCTGTGTGCATGTGTCTAAATTTTTTTTCAGGAGGATATCATCATCTGTTTACCAGGTGGAGGAAGTAATCTGCGCCCAGGTATCCTGTTTTTAAATCAGTTTTCAGTCTCTTTAAAGGCACGAGGCAATCACCCCATTCATTGTCAACGACTGGCAAATGCACTGGTTCCAGCACTGTAAATGTCTTCTCAAATATTTCCTCGTCTGAATCCAAGGGCACGTCCCTTATTAATGGCACAAAGTGATTTGGTTCGAAGACACCTGCAAAATCTGTGCATAATCTGGACCACAAATCATAATAATTACATCATCCAGATTTGAATTTTCTGAGAAGAGAGAGTTCTGTTATACAGTAACTGCAGCGTTAAGCATAATCCTTTTGTGTTTGGGTAAACGGACGCAAGTCGACGCCCAATGACATTTGCAAGCGCAATGAAGTGTAGCAATCCGCTCCAGTAACCACTGCAAGCTGCTTTCAAAGCAAGTTGTTGTTGTGCTTTGATATCACCATGCTCATGCCAGCATTTTTCAATGTCATCATCGCTGATGATCATAGCCACAGTCAGTCATGGACAGATTGTCACTGATGACAGGATCTTTGAAGTAGTTGTAGTCTCTTCTTAGTTCTTCCTAATTCTATTGATGTGAGGATTTGAAGCGACTGAGCGAGATAGTCTGAGCCAATCAGTGCAATGGAAACAGCATTGAAGAGACAATTTCCATCTCCTACCGTTGCCAGGGGTCGACGTTCGGAAAAGGATGCTGGAATGATCTTCTGTTCTTCACTGTCAGTAGGCAATAGTTCGTATTGTAGTACATGTACTGCGCTTGTAAGTGTTGACTGGAGGAAGTGACTATAGTTTCTTCTGAGCTGCTCCGTCACATTTTCTTGTTTTGTTGACAGCGTTTCCCTCAGGGTGTCAAGATCGGTTGGTGTTATCTGGAGAAACAGTGCATACATTGTTATTACTCGTGATGGTAGCAGAAATGAATTACGTAGGTCCTCTCTCTCCCACTTACTCACCAACTCACTCACTCACTCGTTCACTCACTCAATCATGCAGTCACTTGCACATTAAACAAAACCATTAGCTAAAACACAAAGAAAAGTTGCTATGAGGCTCACAACTGAATGAAAGCAACCCTAACGTGTTTGGGAATTTTGTTTGGTTACACAGTTGATAATTCATCAACACTGGTGTTGTTTTTTTTTTAATTACTGAATAAAAAAAAAGAAAAAAAAAAAGCAAGTCTTACCTGATGATAACTTGGATCTATGATTCTTGCACAGGATACGCCTATCTTAAAAAAGAAGTCAAGTGATGGTAGACTTGGAACGAAACCCCAGTCAGGCCGCACCGTATTTAAGCGGAAATCAACGACCACCCGCAAAACGGCCATACCGTAATAAATTGCAACACAGCCTTGCGGAGGAGCAGCCAGACCATATCATAGCGTGCATTTATATAGGAAATTACGCTTTCTTACGGTACGGCTATAAACAACCGGCAGAAAAGGATTACGTTTTATTCCGGTTTGGCTAAAGTATGATACTTGTGTTACCAAACACCGACCAATTAACGACCTATACGCTTTTTTCCGGTGCGGCTGGTCATAGGATATTTATCTTTTGATGATGGAATACTCATTGAGTTGGTGGTTACTGATCACATTTCCTGACATTTTGAGTATTAGTGGGTTCCAGCTTCTTGATCTAATTTTCTGGCTCCAAATTATGTTAGCAGCATCTTAAATCAACAGTTCTGATAATTTACAGTTGTCTTTTTAATGTGCTGGCAACACTTTTTTCTTATCTTGTTCCAGGAATTGCCCGTGGATTAGTTTACACTCCAGCAATAATTATAGTGAACTTGTACTTTAATAAAAAGAGGGGTATGGCACTCGGTCTAGGGTCGTCAGGTGTTGGAGTGGGCACGTTCTGTCTGGTACCTCTTACCCAGTATTGTTTTGAAACATATGGATTTACAGTGAGTTTACTGTCCATCAGGCTATTCACATTGTCCATTGAGTCATTTTGTCCATCTAGCTATCAACATTGTCTGTTCTTTTTTTTTTTTTTTTATCCACCCAGCTATTCACATTGTCCATTCATTTTTGTGTCCATCAAACCATCCACATTCAGTTCCTTTATTCATCACCCATGAACCCAGACATCCATCTGCTGTTTATTTCTGCCTTTTTTTCTTTTTTTTTCTTATCTCTGTGCCTATGTTATGTGTATGACTGTCTGGCATAAAAATGTATGCAATAGATTGTGCATGAGAGAGATAGAGAGAAAGAGGGAGAGGGTGAGTTGCAGATTGAGAGAACAAGATCTTTGTAAGGCGTCTTGAGCAATTTTTTGGATTGGGTGCTATATATATTGATTCACATTATTTTTATTATTAATCCACTGTTAGAAAGTTGTGAAGGAAATTCACACCTTGACAAAACTGTGTTATTTTTGCTGGCATATAATCACTTTTCAGACAATTTATCCACACACTGACACTGTAAAAAATTAACATAGTCCATTACATTTCATCTCCGAAGGTTTCATGACTGTAGTTTCAGCCATTTTTTCAAAAAGTGGGAAAATAGTCGCCAAGTTACCAAATTGTAATAGTAAATACACATGTATGTGGGGACCTTAATTCTTGTTTGTTCCAAGACCATTTTTCGCACAACTGAGTGATTCGGCGTAAAACATTTGTGGCTTTAATATTATGATAAGGACTTAGAATAAATTGAAACTGTGAAACGGTATCATAAGTGCCACAACTTATTTTAGACAAGTGTCAAAATGTGCATTTGTTCTACCTCTTCTACAGCCTAAAAGGTCTTCAGTGTTTCAGAAAATGTAGATACAACAAATGAGAACTATGGTTGCAATATATATGCTACATCAGTTCCAAGATCACAATTTCATCCACACAGGTCTTGCTTAAGCCATCTTGATTGTGCAATTAAGCAAACAATAATCTGTTGTTTTTATCAGGGCACATTCCTTCTTGTGGCTGGCATTTGCTTGAACTCAGCTGTTGTGGCCATGCTTTTTCGTCCACTGAGTTTGCACAACAAATTTACATATGACAACAGGTAAAGGAAATTGCTGTTATTGGTATTATCATATGGTGTCATTTTGTATCCTTCCTGTTGTGAAGCAACATATTGTATAGATTGATTCAGTGGGCAAAAGAGATATATATGAAAATTTGTTAGCTGACGACATATAAACGGTAATATGTTGCAGCTGTCCAAGTTGAGAGAATTGGAGCCAAAAAGTGATTGGGACTCAAAATATTGTTGAATTTATTATGTTTGCCATATTAGACCCATGATTATATTGTCAATCATTTTCTGTTAACATGAACGCTAAATATTTGTCCCAACCATTAATTTTGCTTGATTTTCTCAACTTATTTTCCTTTTGTTCTGTTTTGTAGTATTTGCCAATCTATTTCTAATTTAAAAATTAGTTGTACCATTGTATTTGTTTTATGAATATATGGACTTCATACAGATTCTGAAAGACTTTGTATCCAGTATTTTCAGTGGGCTGCTTTTGTGAAAACTGAACTAATGAAAATGAGTGCCTTTTCCATTGAAATTCTTAAATGAAGAAATTTAAATTGACTATTGTCTGATATTCAAGGTGCAATAAAGTACCAAAAAAAAAAAATATGAAGGATGCAGAATAGCTGTTATTGTGCTGATAGGCCATTAAACTCACTCTAACAACAAGCAATAATAGATGGTGTAGGATTTCATGAAATTGCAAAAGACCTGATTTTACACAGGGTGAAAGAAAACTGTTTTACTTGAAATGTACTCCTTAAATTCACGTTTAATTACATAAGTGAACCTTTGAAATATTGAACTTGCTCTTAATCCCTAGGAACATAAAATTCCTTCAACAAGTCCGCAGAATACAGGACAAAAAAATAGTTTTCATCTGCAGTTGTGTGAATACATTTTTTCAGTTTCATGATAGGGCCAGTGATTTGAGGAAGATTTAATGCACTGATTATCACCCTGTATATTCATAAAAAGTTATTTATCCTATGTTTTTAAATTTATTTTCATTCCAGGTTACAGAAACAGTCAACGCAAGATGGGAATTTGATGTCTCCTGCAGATGAATCAAAATATGCAGCCCATGAGCAACTGCTACAAGAAAAGAGTGATCATCACACATCAGTGAAAGATGATGAAGAGAAAGTCAGGGAAAGCTCTGTGGATGCATTGCCAGCTGAGAAAGGAAAAGTTGCAATTGTTTCTCCAATAGTTAAGCCCCCTCAAAAATCACCATCTCAAAAGAATGGATGCTTAAAGTCATCTATAAAAATATTGTTTCCTGTGGAAAACAAAAAGAAAGTGGGTGAAAAGAAAAAACTTTTCAATTTTGGACTGTTGAAAGACCCTTCGTTTTTAATGTTTTGTTGTAGCATATGTTTGTTCACTGCAGCCTTCAAGGCAGCTTTCACTTTTATACCAGCCTTGGTAAAGTCAAAAGGTTTGACAGAATCCGAAGCTGCCATGGTGTTGTCTATAACTGGGGTCTTTGACACCATAGGACGTATCACTTCTGGGATTCTTTTAGATCATCCAGTACTTCAAATTTTCAGACCAATTTTTTATAATTCTTTTATTTTTGCCATTGCAGTTCTTTCATTCATTCTGCCATCCTTATCTGGTATGGTGGTATTGAGTATCATGTGTTCAGTGTATGGATTTTTGACTGGGGCTTACATTGCTCAGAAATCAGTTGTGATTGTTGACATTCTGGGCATGGAGAGCATTGCTAGTTCCTTTGGACTTTTGGTTTTCTTTCAGGCTATTGGCATGAGCATTGGGCCACCTCTGTCAGGTAAATATCACACAAAAGGCTTGTATTTCATGACGAAGGGGACAAATAGATAACACTAGTTGTACAATGGGAAGGCAAACGCTTAACTTAACTGTATGATGAAGGGATAAGTAGGTCAAATTTGAGATGTTTACTCTTTCGTGGTTATCAAAAGTATATTGCTGGGGACTTTACCCAAGAAGAGCAATTTTGTTAAATCTCATTTAGTTTTTGTGCTATGTAGTATGACAAAAAGGCGAGAAATCAATGATGAGAGTAGCACAAAATTTTGAAAACTGAATTTCTTGCTGCACTGATTTTGGCGATTTGCCCCTTTGTCACACAGAGAAGTTCAGTGTTTGCCTTTTCATTGTACAGCTGTTGATATCTTTTGCCTCTTCGTCATGAAACTGACGATGTATTAAGATGTAAGAATATTCATGTACTTGGGAAATGTTGCCCCAGTACTGCTTTATTCTCCCCCAACTTCTTACAGAAATTGAGATAAGGCCTTAAGGTGGCATAACAAAGTGTTTTCTTTCATTCATACAAAAATTGTGAAAATATCTCACGTCTGATTAGTCTAACACTTTGTAAGGTTTAACTACAAAATTTACAAGTGATTTTGTCAATATGCACTGAGGTAGAATAAAGCAGCACTGGGATGACAAAAATATCATGTATGAAAAATTGTGAGTGGATCTGACAAAACCAGGCTTAAGTTGAAAGACCAAATTCCTGAAAAAGCCCTACCAAAAAGGAAAAAGTCATTTTCTAATTAAGATTTGCTTATAATATGAAAGTTTAGTCATTTTTCTGCATTCAGTTTAAAATTTTGCTTGAAATCATCTTAGAAATATTTTGCATGAGATCATGTTAGAAATATTCTGTTTTGATTTTTTTAAAGGGGCATGTATTTCACCTTTAGTCTGGTTTTGTCAGATCCGGTCACAATTAGGAAATCAAAACCAGTCAGAATTGTGAATGATGACAGAAACCTTTCCAGCGGCAGTGCTTTCTGCATTCATTTGTTTTTATGTGACATTGGACTTTTACTGTGCCATAAGTTTGTTTCTGGTTGAGAATTTTGATTTTTGAAAAAAAAAAATATAAGGATCAATTACAGTATCTTAAATCGAAAATTCTGTGGAACAGGTGTGCTTTGGAATTCATGTTTTTTGATATTTTTGACAAGTAAAAAATGCACATATAGTAGCGTGTTCATACACATACTATCCCTAACACTGTCCATGCCTTCACCCAAAATCTTATCGAATCCCTATCCCTGCCCCCCTACCCTTTCAAGTAAACAACAGGAAGAAAACAAAAGAAAATTTGAAAGAATAATTAATCATAATTAATTAAGGCTGTTGTCCAGGAGCATTTCGGGAGGAGCTCTCTAGCTCTGGAGTCACAAAAGGCTTTAAAATACGTACCCCTAGTGCAAAAAACCCTGGAGACATATGTACTTGTAACTATCATTTCGAAATGTTTCTGTCGATATAACTTGGATTTTGGAGAAACACAGTTTTGGCCTATGAATAGGCAGTACATCTCCACAACATGCTGTATTTTAACCATATAGACATTTGAAGTGTTGCATTTTCAGTCATGTAATCCATTTCCTGGAATTTAAACATTTGGAGGCCAACCTTTAATCACCTTTCTTAATGCCTCCTATAAAATTTCAAAATCAGAGGTGGATAGAAACATAGTAATGATGTAGTATTGCTTCTTTATTTCTGCTCACTGTTATCCACAGGGGCCTCTGCACCTCTTCAACATTTTCCCAGCAAGATGAAAATGAAATCTGAATTACAAAAGAACACAAAATACCAGACAGTATGTAATATCTCAGTGATCAATCATTGTGGTCTAGAGGCAAGGTGCTCGCCTCTCATGCCAAGGGTCCCGGGTTCGAAACCCGGGCAGTGCAGGCATGTTGGAAATTGGGATTTTTCTCATATTTTCGTGTCCCTGATCCTATTGGGGGGTAGGATCGAGTACCTAGTCTTCTCGGATAAGGACGAAAAATTCGGAGGGCCCGTGTGCACGTTGCGCACGTTAAAGATACCTTGGCAGTTGGAAATCGTAAAGAGCAGGCCGAACAGGCCGCTGCCCGGGCAAAATTAAATTAAATTCATCTCTAAAAAGTCCCTCCCCTTCCCCCCTCATCTCCCCCACTCCCACCCCCCCAAAAAAAAAAAAAAAAAAAACGCCGACCGGCGCTGCACTGTGGCGACGACGTGCCTGCTCCAGTTATAACTGGGCTGCAATGGCACAAAGGCAAAATTTCCCAAATGGGATTAAAGAGTTATACAAATACAAATACAAATACAAATACAAATCAATGAAAGCAACAATCTGATTTCAAACAAAAATGCCACAGTACATAATAAATGTGTTTTGTGTTTATTTTCAGGTGCAATACATGATGCTTTTGGAAGGTTTGATGAGGCTTTTTATCTTGGTGGAACTTTCATGGTTTTGGCTGGCTGCCTTATGATAGTGAGCAATATCTTTCTCAAGCTGAAGACACGCAGAGCGAGAGAAGCAAAAAAGCCTGTAGAGTAATAGCGGTTAAGGGCTACAGAAAGTATAGACAGCACAAATCCCTGAAAGCAAATGTTATACGTGGACTAAATCCATAAAAATCATTCAGGGGCCAGAATCATTATTTTGTAGGGCTGTTACCAAGCACAGAGTACCCAGGGGATTCTCAGAAATTTGTGTGTGTGGGGTTTTTTTGTTAGCCTATCCACAGCTTGTTTTATAAAATATCACTGTCATAATGCACAAGTACATTTAGGATTTTAGTGTACTTATGTTATGTGTGTATATGTAATCTTATAACAGCGAGCCATATGGTTCAAATGGTGTTCAGGTGGTGTTCAGAATTTTTCACTCTGAGCATTGATAAGTATTGTTGACTTTATTGAAAGGCCAAAACTTTGGACTTACCATACAACCCGTACTTTCATTCCATTTACATGTGACTGGTTACATATCACAGTACATCTCATGTACCGGTACTGGCGTATTGATGATTTTGGTGGTTTTGAGTTATGAGTACCCAGCCGACAACCCTTCGGACATCCGACACATGGGATTGATGTCAAGTTTGCACATGGGAATGACATCGTTCCTATGTAGATCCACTGGTATGGCATTGCACTGTTGTAGGAAACCTTCTCCTGCAGTAATCCTACCAATTATGCAGAAATCTATGTCGAATTGAATAGGGTTGCCGGCTGGATACCTTATAATTTATAATGGCTGGTGGTGAGGCGTATATCGTCAGGTATTTGCCATATTGTTGTATGTGCATTTTTGCCTTTTTGAGAAAATGGAGGTTGAAATTTGGTTGGCAAAAGGGCTAAAACGGATACACTATTACGTCACAAACACATATCTCGAAAAGTTTTTACCTGATTGTAATGACTCTCATACATAATGAAATTAGAAGAGAGACAACAATTACATGACAAAACCCCAAAATCGGCAACATGTTACGTACAACAATTTATGGCAAATACCCTTCTATATTCTCACCAAATGACATAACGATATATTTAATAGTTTTGAGGTTTTAAGCAGAAACGATTTTGCAACACCCAAGAATAACATTGACAGAAGTGACCAAAACTTTGTCTCCTGTGAAATGAGAAATTGTTGTTATGTCGGTTTGTGCAGCTGTCAATACAATTCTCAATAAACAGCCATAAGTTGAAAAATGGGAAGAAAATTATGATTTTTAGTACCTTTTTTTGGCCATTGGAAATATTCCACTGGGTGCAAAGTCGTTAAAATCGTCCTTTAAATTGATGATTGTCATAAAAAATGTAAGACAGGTCACGAAGAGACATCCAGCACCTGAGTATGCAGCAAACTGAAATAACTTTTTTTTTTATCAGTATCATACATAGGACTATGAGATTCTTTATGATATATTTATCATGCAAAGTCTTGTAATCGTCTTAATATCTATTACACATATCAGAAGAAAAAGTGTTATAGGACACGGTAGGTAAAACTACCTCAGCATTAGATAGTGAGATTTAACTATGTCTCGATAATTATGGTGAGGATGTGTCAAAATAATTGCTTGGAGAGTGGATGCTGAGCTTTTTATATACAGAGTTGCATGAAAATATATACCTGTTTCAGTACATATTTTTGTTATACAGTCCAGTCCACTTATCTCGGCATGGCTTTTGTCGACATTCTGGGTAACTCGACATAATTTTTAGGTCCTCCATATCACCATTATGGGAAGTGTCAAATAAATAACACAATTATGCCCCTCCAATATCATTGTTGTATTGAGCAGTTGTGTGGCAAACATTTGCCGATATCGTTGAGATGCTGTAGCCATACATCAAAGGCGTTGTGTTTTACTATTTCTTTTTAACCGCGACCTGACTGTTTCTTCAGAAGACGTGATGATACTGATACCCGCATAGTACGGCAGTTAACCAAGAAATCTAGGTCAAGGCCTAGTATCAACGGTGCACGAATGTTTTGTGGGAAAAAAGATAAATACACAAATCTGTAGAACTCTGTACTTTTACTTCCACGCGCTTATGCATGGCACTCCGTAGTCGCATTATTGAAGCCAAGGGTCATCCTCTGTGTCCACACACCCCCCTCCCCTACCCCTCCCCGCCAGCATCACAAAAAGAAATAAAGAGGTCTTATATGTGGGGGACTTGCGTGGGCATTTTCAGTGGTACAATAGTTGATCTTGTGCACTTGTTGTGCTCTGGTCGGGGAGAAATGTGTCGATATAAGAGGAAAGAATGGAATAACACGTCGAGTTATGGGGAAATATTTAGTTACATTAAAGAAGGAACAGGTTGGGACTTAAAAATTGTGTCAGGTTAACCAGAATACAGTGGTCACCGCCTAACAGCACGGTACTCGGGAGATAGTGTTTAGCGTGCTGGTAGGCGAACGTGCTGTTAGGCGTACAGGGGAGGGAACCATGCAGGCATGTGCACTGTGTAATGTGAAAATGTGAAATGAAATTTTAATCAATCTTAAGTGTCCCTAAACTCATCAGTGTAGACTGAGGCCTTATGCCTTGCGGTAAATTAAGGCCTAATCATGACAAAATTGGAAAGAATCTGACCAATCGAATGCAAAAGCCGATCAGATGCAAAAACCAATCAAGTACGAGGAATGTTTTCTCTGTTCTTTCCTATACGCCCACTCAAACCTTTGCAACTGATTAGGGCGGTCACAAACCCTCTGTTGTTCCCGGCCCCCACCTATACAGTCAGTTTGATCTACATACGCAACTGATCAAAGCAGCGCCGCCGCCATGTGTCCATTGTAAAGAGCGCATGTCTGTCTGGCAAGAGATTATGGCAGTCCCATACCCTCTGTTGACTCCAACCCCACCCTCACATACCTATACGTAAAGTAGCGGCGCCTTCACAGGTTCATTGCAAAAAGCGCCTGCCTGTATGGTGGTCAAGTACATGTAATACCCTTCGTTTGTAAAAAAATTTTTATCTCTCTGATATGAAAAAAGCGTGCTTCTAGGCAAATGGTACTTAAATAAGCGTGCTGTTAGACGGGACCTTTTATGTAGAAAAAATGATGTTTTTTTTAAAGAACGTGCTGTTAGAAAGATCGTGCTGTTAGACGGTGACCACTGTATCGACAAAAGCCATGTCGAGATAAGTGGATTGGACTCCATGTACAAACTTTGCGGGGATCATGGCGGGACACACATTTTCTTGGAAAATTGAAGTGGGGCATGGGACAAAAAAGGTTGAGAAACACTGATTTACAGTTTAACTATGCCTGATTTATGTCAGGTGCCATTTAAAATTGTATTTCTGATACATGTATTTAGACTGTGATTTACTGATCGTATATTTGAATGGAAGTATTCACAGCAAACATGACATGTTTCATTGTGGACAGTAGCGTGTTTTCACTATATTTTAATTGCCTGTGTAATAAGTTAATCTGAAGTAAGGAGTACTTTTTTATCTCCTAATAATGGTGAATGGTGTGTGATGCCTTTAAATTTTACTTATTCTCTTTAACAGAATAAGGGCTAATAATAGGGCTTCAAAATAATTACAGAGTTACATATAAATAATTTATGTGAATGATAATTTGTGTAGGCACCCGACAAAATGAGGCACTTCGTGCATTTTGGTGGTATGGAGATTCAAAGCCCTTTCATTTGGTAAAAAAATATTGCTTAATTTAATAAGCAGAGAAGATACAGCCTATCAAAGACAGGAAGTGACAGAAGAGTTTCAGCTTTTCATCAAAATTATTGATGGTGACTCAATTCAAAGTCAAATTTTAGGCATTAACCCTTTTGAAACAGGATTATCTTTTGGAAAAGGAATAGTAAAACGTTTCAAAAATACTGAAAATGCTAAATCAATAAAATTGACCCTGCAATGCCTTTTGACGATTTTCTGGTAGTGCCAAAATGTGCCTCAATTTGTCGGGCGGCTACACATTTATATTAATGTGATAAAAACAAGGCATGACATTCTTACTCGTAGCATTTCTATTCAAGGGCCAGTTATTTGTATATAAGCATGGTAAAGCCTACTGACAAAGTTGAAAGTGCAGCCTGATGTCTTTTGTTTGTGCCAGTATTTTCATGTGACAAAGCATTTGAAACTTGCAAGAATTCTTTGATATGGGGCATGGGATAAAAAAGGTTGAGAAACTCTGATCTACAGTTTAGCTATGCCTGATTTTTGTCAGATGCCATTTAAAATTGTATTTTTGATACATGTATTTAGACTGTGATCGTATATTTGAATGGAAGTAATCGCAGCAAGCATGACATCTTTCATTGTGGTCAGTAGCATGTTTTTCGCCCTATTTTAATCGGCCGTGTAATGGTATATGATTTGAAAAGTATCTAACTTGCAACTTATTTCATTTCCTGTTAGATCACAAAAGTTATGTATTGACATCATAAGAAGCTGAAAGATGGGGACAGAAAAAATTTTGATTAATATGTGTGCATGATTTTTCTTAAGAGCCTGTAAGTGAAGGTCTGTTTTCGGAGGACCACTGCCAAAGGCATTTTATACCTTGCATTTTATTGGTGGTTCTGTCTTTCTTGTTCTTGTTCTCTGCCATTCTTCTTCAATGTCTTCTTAACCCTCAAAAAAGCTATTGGCTGTCAAGATTGCTGTTTGTTAGCCCTTACAGGCTGCTTTAGAACCTGTGCTCTTTAGTACTTTGTGTATACATGGTTATTGCTACTCCTTTTTTCTTTGTTATTTTCTGCCAGCATTACAGTTTTTCCCAATAGGCTGAAGGAGTAAATATTCTTTGAACTTTGTATGCTTTTAGAAATATGATAATGGTATAGTTTATATAATTTATAATCCCCAGTCTATGTACTTTCATAATTATAATCCTCTTTTCAGGAATCAAATGACATATCGTACAACTCTGAGGATGACTCAAGTTTCTATTTTAGCTTTGTGTCATGCTAACTTAATATCTGCGTTTTAAACTACATTCTATTGTGTATTCTGTCTCAACTGCAGTGAAAGATGTTATTTCAGCAGTTCTATTTTTATTGCAGTTATATTTTTACACTCTATATCCATGTTAGCCTCTACTTTAGACATATTTTCCAGATGAATGTTTTTACTCAGCAGAGCAAGCACAAAATCCTGGATAAGCAGGATATTTTGGTTCTTAGCAGAACTTCTCCAATTTCTCAGATATGATTGTATCAGGTATAAGAATAAGATGATGTACAGAGCATTGGCTCTGGACCATTTTTTTTTTTGTCAGGGGCATAATTATTGTCCACTTAAAATGACAAGGTTTTATTTCTACATTTGGCTGAACTGGGTTACACACTACTTCTGCAGACCTTCTGCATTGTGTGTCAAAGTGTCAAGTAGATTTGGTGTGTAATTTGTAAGTATTACCATAAGAAAAAAACGTGTGTATCTCTAAAACCTATGAGCACATGAAACTACCATCATCTATTTCTCAAAAGTTGATGGAAGCGAGTTAGAATCTTGTCATTCTAAGGAGACGATCAGTTATCGGTGTGAGATCATTGTCATTGGTTCTCTGTTCCTGCAAAGCTTGATGGTAGTTTTGGTTTGACTTCTACCTCAGGTTGAGATCTTTTGTTTCTCGGTTATGTAATGCTTCTTGTTTGCTTTGTTGTCGTCGTTCTTCGTCTCTTCTGGTCGTGGTATTTAATTTTATTCATTTTCTGGTGAGTGCCAAGGTAAGGACAAGACAAGTGACAGGTGAAGGGAGATAAGTGGACAGCAGTTCTGGGACACTGTCCCTTTCAGGAGTTTGATCCCTTTTGTTTGGGTGGCGTGTTTCTATTCTATCGTAGGCAGCATTGTGCCTGAGCAAATAAGGAACACAAATTATGCTCATGTCAGTTGCAAACCGGAAGTGCTCTTTATTAGCCAACTAAGCTAGCTGTTGGTACAGGGTTTGGTTTCGTACTCTCAGGTACTTACAAAGCCATAAATAAACATTCACATCACGATACATCTCCCCCCTTTAGATTCCTAAGAATTACCAAAAACAATTGTCGGAATTTACTGTTCGTTTCGCTGAAATGAACCGCATTCTCACAAATAATAATGCTCGCTTGCACACAAGTCAATTGTTCAAGATCAGGACTAGCAATGCATACGAGTTGAATTGTTCACGTTCAAGATGTTGACTAGAAATGTTCTGTTGAATATTTCGATTACTTCAATTCAAAATATGAAAAATCTGCAAATATCAATTGTTCAAAATCCTACCAATTATGATTGCCTATGATAATTAACACATTTAACTACTGTTACTCATTTTTAAGAAAGGAAATCCTGGAATGCAACAAGTTTTGTGATCTGGTGAGTACACTTTGCTCAAAGTAACTAGATGCACTTGCAGTCATAGTTAATCAGCAAATCTAGTTGGTTTGATGATACGCCGGCCACTGCGGGTATATTGTCCTTCAGGCGGGCGATTTGGTGATGCAGGAATGCTGGGATCTCACTGTGATGAGGTCGGTTGTCAACTGGTGGTGACTGTGACTGCACAGGTTCTGCTGCTGGCTGTTCGGCTGCTGTCGGCGACTTCCGCGGTGATCCTGGGCTGGCTGAAGATATCTCAGGCTGAAGTTTCAAGTGGCGCCTGTTGCGTCGAACTTCACCGCCCTCGGACGTTCTGACGACATAGGAACGTTTGCCACCCGATCCCACCACTTCTGCAGGTTGTCTCCACCCCTTCTCCCCGTCCAACTTGATAAGGACTGGATCTCCAGAATGAAGCCTGGGAAGAGGCTGGGCACCGTGGTGTCTGTCGAAGTTTTGTTTCTGCCTGGATTTGAAGGCACAGTCTCTTTCTGGCAGAGACTGTCTGGCGGCTGTTTTGGCAGGCTTTAGTGTCTTTGGCAGTGTAGGCAAAGTTGTTCGGAGTTTCCTGCCAAACGCCAATTCAGCAGGGCTAGCACCGAGCTCTGGAATCGGTGTGGAACGGTAAGACAGTAGTGCTGAATGCACATCGTCTTGTTTCAAGATTGTCTTTGCAGTTCGCACCGCTCTCTCCGCTGCCCCGTTTGCTTGAGGATAATGGGGACTTGTTGTCACGTGTGTGAAGTTCCATTCAGTGGAGAATGCACTGAACTCGCGTGAGGTGAACTGTGTACCGTTATCAGTCACAAGTGTCTCTGGCACGCCATGACGGGCCAAGATGTTTTTCAACTTTGAGACGACCAAGCGACTTGTCATGTTTGGCAGATGGGAGATTTCAATGTATCTGCTGTAGTAATCAAAACAGATGAGAAAGTGTGAGTTTTTGAACTCACAAATGTCTGCCGCCATGCGTCGAAATGGACCCGCTGGTAGTTCGGACGCCATCATGGGTTCTTTGTGCTGCGAGGGTTGTTTTTCAGCACAAAATGTACACCGACCCACTCTGTCTTTGATCTCTTTGCTGATATGTGGCCACCACACTGTTTGTTTGGCCCTCTCTCTGCACTTGCTCACACCCAAGTGCCCTTCATGGATCTTGTCCATGACCTCCTTCTGAAGTGAGTGTGGGATGACGATTCTGTCGCCTTTCAGGAGTAGTCCGTTCCATTCACTCAACTCTCCTCGGACCGCATACATGTTCCTGGCTCCGAGTTTGACGTTCTCTTTGTAGTCAGGCCAACCATTCTTGGTGTATTCTAACACAATCGTTAGACATGTGTCCTTCACAGTCTCCTGCCTCACTTTGTCCAAATACTTGTCTGAAGTGGACCAAGATGCCTTTACTGCGTTCACGTGCAACGCCATCTCTTCGTCAACGATGTGAGTCTGTTCATCACCAGGGCTCCTCGACAGGGCGTCTGCCACTGCGAGCTGGGTGCCTGGCGTGTATACAGCCTTGACGTTGAAGCGAAGCAAACGCATCAGGAGACGCTGACATCTCAGTGGGGAGTCTTGCAAGTCCTTTGTGTTGAGTAGAGGAACCAATGGTTTGTGATCAGTCTGTAGGGTGAAATTCTGTAGCCCTACCAGGTAGCGTTCGAAGCGTTCACACGACCAAACGGCTGCAAGAGTTTCTTTTTCTATCTGTGCGTACTTCTTCTCCGCAGGGGTGAGCGTTCTGCTGCAATACGCCACAGGTTTCATGCTGCCATCTTCCTGCTCCTAGAGCAGGACTCCGCCCAGTCCGTACGAACTGGCGTCAGCGCTGACGACTGTAGGCTTTGCTGGATCGTAGAATACCAGAGTTGCTGCACTGGTGATCAGTTCTTTGATCCTCACAAAGGCCTTCTTCTGCGATTGTCCCCATAGCCACGCTGTCTCCTTCTCCAACAGTTGAGACAACGGCTGCATGATGGTGGACAAGTTCGGAAGGTGACGACCCAGAAAGTTCACCATCCCGATGAAGCGTCGCAGTTCTGTGATGTTCGTGGGGGCCGCCATCTTGGTGATAGCATCGACTTTTGCAGGATCAAGACGAACACCGTCACCGCTGATCAGGAAGCCAAGAAACTCGATCTCTTTTTTTTTGAAACTCACACTTTTCACGGTTGAGTTTGAGGCCAACGTCTCGCAGTTTTTTTTTCGTGGCCTCCAAGTGCACCTTGTGAGCACTCTCATTCTCACTGAAGACAATGATGGATGTCATCGAAGAAACACGCTGTGTGTGGCTGGTCTGCCAGGAAACGCTCAACTGTTCATTGGAAGATCTCTGGAGCAGATGTGATGCCTTGGGGGAGTCGACGGTAGACGAAGCGCCCGAACGGCGTTATGAACGCAGTGAGTTTGCTTGATTCTCGATCCAATGGCAATTGGAAGAATCCCGAGAGCGCATCGAGTTTGCTGAACACCTTCGCTCCTTTCAGTTTGTGGAGAATGTCTTCAATCGTAGGTAACATGTACCTCTCTCTTTTCACTGCTTTGTTCAGCTGTTTGTAATCTGTGCACAATCGCACTGCACCAGATTTCTTGAGAACTGGGACTATAGGCGCCATCCAGTCTGTAGGCTCTTCTATCTCCTCAATTATTCCTGCCTGCTTCAGTCTCTGAATTTCGTCCTTCACCTTCTGCATCAGAGGGATAGGTACTCGCCGTGCAGTATGCACTGAGTAGGGTGTATGACCATCTGCTAGACTGATGTGTACTGGGTCACACTTCACCGGCTGGTGATCAAGTTGAGCCTACAGAGGGTCATCATCATCAGGGGAGTATACCGCATCCAAGCGCTGCAGAAGCGTCATCTGAGCTACTGCGTCTCTGCCCAACAGATTGTCAGTGTCTGAGTTCACAAGGAAGCACCGAAAGTTGTAGGTTTGGCCATTACGATGAACAGATGCCACAAATTCGCCGTCGTTCTGAATCACACCGCCTGGACCTTTCAGTGTGACCTTGGTCTTCTTGAGTTCCGGCTTTGTCTTGAGAGTGTTGAACTGATGCCGTGTGATCACCGAGACGTCCGCCCCGGTATCAAGTTTGAAGAGTGTTTGTGTACTACAAAAGTCCAAGTTTATTTTCCACGGTGGCTGAGAATTTGTTGCTCTGTTGTTGTTACTGTTGATGGAGCCAAGACTGAAAAACTCGTACTCCTCATCTTCTTCATCGTCGAATGTTTTGTCGACGATCTCGCTCACGTTCTGTCGTGACCGACACACTGCTGCAAAATGTCCTCTTTTCCCACATTTTCTGCACTGTTTGCCTTTGGCAGGACACCCTCCGGCTTGATGTGTTTTGCCGCGATAACCGCAAGGCGCTGATTGTGAAGATTGCCGCGTTGAACCTCCACGTGCTCCACTATGGCCGTTTCCCCTCCCACGCGAACGAGAACGCTGGGCTGGACGACCTTTGCCGCCTTGAATTGCGTCAACATTTTGTGTTCTTTGGTCCTTGATTTGCCCTTTTACAAGCTCATAATGTCGAGCTGCACCAACTGCTTGTTTCAAAGTTAGCTGTGCCTCCAACTGCAACTTTTGACTAACCTCAGAGTCCAATAGTCCAAGAACCAATCTGTCTCTGATTGCCTCTTCCTCTTTGTCTCTGAAGTCACAAGTTCCAGCCAAGTCGTGTAAGTTGCGCACAAACTGTTCAACACTTTCGCCGGCATGCTGGCACCTGGCGTAGAACTTTGCACGTTCATGAATCACGTTGCGTTTGGGCACGAAATGTTCTTCAAACCTTGCAAGCACTGTGTCAAATACTGTTTTTGTATTAGGCTGACCTTCTTCTGATGGCTCAAAATGAAAGGAACTGAAGATGCGATCTGCCTCCTTTCCCATCGCGTAGATAAGGGATGAGACCTGCACCTCTCCATCATCCTTGTGCAGCTTTGTCGCGGTCCTGAATCTCAGGAACCGGTCACGCCACTCAGGCCACATATCCGGTCGGGCAAAATCAAATTGCTCAGGCCACTTCGGCATTTTCACAAAAATAAAGGGTACAAAAGCTACACTAAGCTTCACTGAACACTTTTACTCTGACACCATGTTTGGATGGCGTGTTTCTATTCTATCATAGACAGCATTGTGCCTGAGCAAATAAGGAACACAAATTATGCTCATGTCAGTTGCAAACCGGAAGTGCTCTTTATTAGCCAACTAAGCTAGCTGTTGGTACAGGGTTTGGTTTCGTACTCGCAGGTACTTACAAAGCCATAAATAAACATTCACATCACGATACACCTTTATTGCCAATGAAACATGTCACTAATTCAGTAATTGACTGTTTTCCTCTAGAGCCCCAGTTAAAACAAGTAATAAGATATTAAGGCCTAGCAGGGCTCTAGGGTTTTTGAATTTTGATCTTTAGTTCCTGGTGCCGCCAGGGAGCCTGGCGGCATCAAGACTAGTCCCGCAACAGAGCATAATTTCAGGGATCTTTATAAAAACTCTGCGTTGGGTGGTCCCGGGTGCAGTAGGCATCCGAGGCCATTGTTTCTGCCTGTATGGCTGGGCCGGCAGAAAAAGTCTGTCGGCCCTGGCAGATAAAAGAAGTTATTTTTTAAAATTCTACCTCAGGCCCAGTCACATTAAATAAATAGACAGTCCCACTCCCTTGGCTACTGCTGGTACATGTAGTGCCACTGGTTATACCATTACCAAAGCACTTGTAGACTTTTCTTTTTACAGTTGCAGTAATAATACAATTGCCTATGTCATTTTTTAACATTTTCAAGAAACGTGCCATCTAAAAATAAGGATTGTTTGTCTCATTCCATTTATCAAGAATTTTTTATTTTGTTTCTTGCCCCCAAAGTGATTTTTTAATACATTTTTTATGTACCAGATAAAATTAGGATTGCTTGTTTGATTCCTTGATTATCATGGTTTGTTTCTTGCCCCCAAAGTAATTTTTTAATACATTTTTTTTATGTACCAGATGAAATAAGGATTGTTAGTTTCATTCCTTGATTAGCATGAAGATTTGTTTCTTGCCCTCAAAGTGATTTTTTAAAACATTTTTTATGTACCAGATAAAATACGGATTGTTTGTTTCATTCCTTGATTATTTTGAAGATTTGTTTTTTGCACTCAAAATCCGAATTCTGAGGTAAAATCCATTCTTTCATATCATTATCTCTGCATGTCTTCACAGCAGAATGATTGTCTTTCATTTGTTGTTTGGCACTTTTATGCCTCATTGACAGTTTTCAAAGTCAGAAAAACCAGCGTACAGACTGAATCAATGCTGGGCTATTATTGGGGCCATGAGGGTAGAGATTAAATTTTGTTTGCATTCTGAATTTTTTGGGGGAGAGGGCAAAGGTCAGAATTAAGAACATTTTTGGCTAGATAGATATATTAATCTTGTCATTGGTGAAAAGGCCAAAGGAACTTGATCAGAAATTAGTCACAGAGAAAGCCAGTCATGAGTGCAAGTATTTTGGCTACACACACCACCAATAGCCTCTACCAAAGATATTTTCATGCTGTTGATATTGTTGTTTTCAGAGTGATAATTTTTTGTCCTCTCATTAGTCCATTAGATATTTCATGTTATTGTTTAACTGAATTTCAATGGCAATGTCACTGCCACAAACGGCAAACGATTTTTTGTAAATACAGATTTAAATTTTTTTTCTAGAGAAGATATCCTTTGTGGCCATTCACAGAGCAACACTGTAGATGGTGGTGCTCTATGAAGAAATTTTTTTTTTCTATTTCTCTTTAGTTCATGGACACTGATATAAAATGATATTAGGTGTATTATACCATGTGCTCCTGTGTCTACAGAAAATGACAAAATGTTTGTACTTATTATTATTAATTCTGCATTGCTGTCATTCATCCACTGAAACATTCGCTTGTTTTTTTTTCTCAGTCAAGCTGGCTTGTGGTGGTATCATGAAAAATTGCTTTTCGGACCAGGATTTTCTATTTTGCTGCTTTTGACTGCATGTACACTGACTCCTGTTAGGTATTCCAAACTTTTTTTAAAAAAATTTTTAAGATAGGCTATTTCTGAGTATATTGGCCTTTTGTTCTAGGCACTTTAATGCCAAATTTTGTACAAATTTTGAACCAATTTATTAGCAATTGAAAGATGTTTTGTTTCCAGACACAAATTATAGTTTAGGAACAAGGGATGGTCATTTTGCCATTTTTGACTATGAGGATGTCTATTGGGTATTCCAAACTGAATTCTGATTTTTAAAATTTTATTTTTTCATTTGCTGATCACACTGTCCTTTCTGTCCCAGATATCTTGACACCAACATTTTTAATTTTTTAATTTATAGAACCATTTTGTTAGCGAATGAAAATTGTTTTGTTCCTAATCATGTATTGTAGCTTTGAAGCAAATCCATCTTTAACATGCTTACAAATGCACAAGCTGAAATTATTAAATGCTTCCTATCATGTGAGCAGCCATGAAAGAAAATAAACCATGACGATTGATGACTGAAGAATTAGCATTTTGCATGACATTTTTTTTCTTTGTCATTAAATTCACATGAAATTTTGGTTATAGATGTTCATTACACTCTGAATTTTGTAACCTTTTCACATGTTTCGAGCAATAAAACGTTTGCAGCACCCCGCACCACCTGGGTTAACACATAGTTTAGTAGCACATACTGTTTTGGGTTTTTTTTGTGTTTATAAACATGTAATTGTCATTATTTTTCTCTGAATAAGCTTTCCAATGATTCCAAATACAGTGTATCAAACTCTAGCTTTATCAAAAGATTTTACATGAATTTTCAAAAACACCCCCCAAAATAGTGCACGCGCAGGTAATAGCCACTATTTATAACTATAAACAATAAATGTACAGTGGGCATGCAACAGAGGCATGATCCCAGCAATGTGAAAAGGTTAAACAAAAAATGTGGAATGAACTTAAATTATTTAGGGCTGAAATCAGCCTGTGAAAGAAATGCTTGAAAACTTTTATTGACACCTCAGGCCAAGCTTTTGATAAGGCTGTAGATTTACAGGTGTTTATGCTATGTGTATTGTTTTGTTATAAATAATTAATCTGAGCTACACAAATAATCAGAAATCCTGTGTAGTTGGAGCCTGTTTTCAGCCCTGATTGTCGTTTTTATCAAACTTTGTGTATTTGTTAATAACCAGAAGATGCTGGACAAATTGAGGGTTATCAGTCAGAATGTGTTAGGTCCAGTTTTATTCATTGCTCTTAAATCCCCTTAGATATCCAAGACACAAGGTGTGTAGCTTTATTTCATAACCCAATAAACTGTTCATGTGACCGTGTTGAAATTATTGCAGTCTTTGAATTTTCAATAAGGTTACAGATTTCAAGTTGATGATTTCGGACATAAAACATTCTGGTTGCCAACCCTCGAAATAAAGTGTATGTTGTGTTGTTCTGAGGTTATGAGATGACACAAAATAAAATATCAAATTTTTGTCTCCTACAATAAGTAACTGAGTTTGTTAAGTTCTTTTTAACCTGGCCATTTGACTTAGAAATTAAATAACAGTGATAATGTCAATGCACTAACAAAATGGAATATCACACTTTTCATACTTCAGAGAAATGCACAGAAGGCCATGTTGCCAACATGAAAGGTCGCAGGGACACAATGTACATGTAGTTATAATATACAGATAGTGTTCACTTCGTCCATCACCTGTTGGAACCTTGTTAAAACCAGCCTTTGATGCTGTTGTAGTCTAATTACAAAGCCAAATAGTGAAAATATTGAACTGTGTTCAATGCTCAGCTATAGCTAAATGTAAAATACATGTACTATGGTCCCATAACAACAATCTCAAATGCATGTTTCAACGAGGTTCCGACAGCCGATCGACGACATTTGTGTCTGGGCCGTCATTCATCTCTAAGTGGCACAGGAGAGTGGACTGATGACAAAACTACTGCACAAACAGTACTGGACATGTCAGTATTTTCCAACATACAATAAAACCAAAAAACAATCAGGATTGTGATCTGACATTGTTTTAATTAAGGCATTACATGTACTTCAAATAAATAAATTTTACACACAGGTACACACATATCCACAGTCTACATATAATATCTACAAACTGTGAGTGGATCTGGCGAAATCATTCTTGAGATGAAATTTTTATACTTTAAAAAATCAAAATAAAATTTCTTAAAGACCTTTTCTTAAAGATCCACTCTCAAATACTATCCGCCTCTCATGCATATAATATTTTCTTCTTGCTGTCCCCCTCAATCTTTCACTCTCTTTTTTGAACATGTATTTTTTCTTTTCAGTACATATCTTTCCAATCCAATCCAGCAATATCTTGCTAATTTGTTAATCTATAAATAATATCTTATTAAATTCTGATACAGTCAATAGTGTGAGAATGGACAAATATGAAGTCATACACAAAGTACATATTATATACATGTGTTCATACCAGTACTCCGTAAAAGCTCTCATGAGTCCACAATTTCCCACACCTTTTGCTTCCTTTTTCAACTTTAAATTGATCACTTCTTACCATCGTGAGCCCTTCAAACTAGATCATTAGCATACAATGTAGCTATGTTCTAAATCTTAAAAGTACTTGATTATCTGTGCCGACTAGAATTAGAAAGTCTTCAGTTTTTGACAGAAATCAATTCAGAATTTTGTTCCCACAACAGCCAGAGTAAGCTTTTGCGCCTTAAATTAATAGCTCCAGTGCCAGTAGGTGGGACCTCCAAATGTCTGCTAGGGACCCTGGCAAGAAAAGACAGGTGCTTGATCTGCCTATCATATCATGGCCACAGATAAAGAAAAAGGGGGAAAAAGAAATAAAGGAGGTGACATTATCTAGCACTAGAATTTATTGTACATGTGCATTTTCTTTTTTTTCACGTAGGGCTTCGCAACATATACGTTCATTTTTTTCCTTTTTTGGCCAGATTTCCACTTTCTTGTTCTTCAAGCCCTGCTGCAACTCCATAGATTGTCAGTGTTCTTTTGTTGTTTTTTTTAAAAGTATTTTGTCAGCAGCCATGGGAAATGGGATTAGGGTAGTGGACAAATAACAAAAAAGTAAATGTCACATAAAAACTACATGTATAACTAAATGAGGACGATAATATCAAAAGCCTCATTCTGCCCACCAGGATTTGAACACGGTACCTTTGACATGCCAAGTGAACAGCAAACCTCTTGTTCGGTTGTTGGCCACATCATTTCTCCAAATTTCTGGATGTTTCATTTCAACAATATCAATTTGACAGATCAAATTTTCAGGCTTTATCTGTTTAAAGAACTAACTGACCATTCAAAACAGAGTCTGACACAAAGTTTTCATTGACTTCATTATACATGTGGGCCAAAAGTTACTATATCACAAAAATATTACTAGTTGAAGTTCAAGTTCAAGTTTACTTTATGCAATTCCAAATATACAGAATTATATATCATGCAAACAAGCTTTGAAAAACATTTGAAAAAAAAAAAAAAATGCACGGTCATTCTCTCTCTCCGCTCCTTGCTGCCTACTACAATTTATACATTTACTCATAACAATATACAATAAATATAACTTGACTGATAATTGCCAGCAACAGCAATTATTCTTCAACCCCTCCCCCCCCCTTTTCCCACCATTATCTGTCGTAAATTTACTATACATGAAAGATTGTACGCCAATTATATTTCAACATAATCATATAATAAAGTGTACATCATTCAAGTAAATGTTTAACTATGTCTCCTCCTTGCTCGTGGCTCCAACATCCTCGTACCCTTAAATGCCATTATTGAGGACAACGTTGAAGAGGCAAACCTTCCCGACAATGATACTTTAGACTTTGAGGATCTAGAGGCAATGTTCACAGAGGACAGTGGAGAACCACTTGCCGACAACACTGCTGAAATTGTAAATCAAGCAATGACAAAAAGAACGTCATACTAAATTGTGAAAACCATTTAAATTTAAGAGAGAAATATCCCCACCTTGGGAATACTGAACACTTCAGGGTTCCCAGAATGAACCCAGAAATCTGGAAGATGGCCTCAGCCAGGTGATGTAAGAGAGATTTTTTAACTCCAAACAACACAGGCAGCTGTAGTCAAAAACACAGTCACAACAATGACTGCTTTAGACTATGTAACAAAGAATGTAACACCCAAAGAGCCCATGGATAGGAAGCATTTGTTTGACATAATTTCACCATACAGTTTATGCCTTTGTTCAACAACATTTAGGGACTTATCCCACAGGAAGAAAGACAAGCTAAAGCCCTCACTTAGCACCCAGTATATAGATTTGTGCAAATCCGAAAAGAACTGGTAAGCAATTAGTATTTGTTTGGAGACAGTTTAATGAACAAAGTGAAGTATGTCACTGACATCATTAAAATCACACATCAGGTGCCAATTTGCCTGATGGAATGCAAAAGGCTGCATGACCGGGCATCGACTGTCACACAACAAGTTCATTGCACCAGGACAAGGGAGGAGATTGCACAAGGGAGAGTAAAGCCAGTAACCCACTCTGGACAATTCTCTTGGCCACAACTCTCAGCAAGCTTCGACCAACAAACTAATGTAAGTGTCCCACCCCACAAGACATTAAGATTGAGCTCCTCAGAAAACTTTTTTGCAAGGAAAACTAAAGTACATATTCCGGAACGGGCAACTTCCCCCAGGTTTAATGACAAGTTAGTGGAATGACTCCTCCCTTTGTAAATCAGCCCTAGCCAGTCTTTCATATCAAAACCAATACAATTTTTAGGAACGGTAATACAGTTTGTAGAAGAAGAAATCAGTAAACTCCTCAAGAAGTGTTATCTCCACATCTGCCCAAGAACAAGAAGTAATATCCAACATATTTAATGGACCCAAGAAAGATGGTTCTTACTGGGTAATTCTGAGAATTCATGACTGATTCCACCAAAATGTATGTTGCCTATGATTTTTGGGTAAAGTTTTTGGATTGTCTGTACCTCACAGCACTTTCCCCTGCAATTAGTGCCTGTTACAAAAACAAAAGTTGAATCACAGGCCTGTAAAAGAACATGAAATGAGAACCCTAGTTCTTTGAAAGCAAATAATGAAAGATTCCAATTTTGATTCTGCCGATATCCCTTTGATCTTAGTACCTAGATCGAGGCAACGGCATAACTGTCTTCCCCTGCCATCGTGGACGCTACCTCATATGGGACGCGATGTGCACCAACACCTCCTCCCAATCCGACTGCTTCCATCCGCCGTTGAGCAAGGGTCAGCGGCCAACGCAGCTGAGACAAAAGTCACCAAATACTGGGATCTGTCGGATAGGCTTGAGTTCAACCCAGTTGCTGTGGAGACCACTGAGGTAATAAGCAGGCAGTCCCTCCACTTCCTCCTCAGCTTAGCAGCTTGAGTGGCAGACATAAAAGACAATCTGAGAGCTTATTTCTCCCAGCGCCTGTCACTCGCTGTTATTCGTGGCAACGCCTTCTTGGTGCTCTCTGCTGGCCATAGTGTTGAAACGTTGATTGTTCATGTTTTGCTTCCTGTAAGCTATTTGTCTGACTCATTCTTTACCTTGTTTCCTACCTTGTCACAAGGATTCCACTGCATCGACCCGGGAAGAAAGACAGAGGCACTAAGACATTACAACTACATTCACTCTCCACTTCTGGAAATCAAGCTTGATAAAATCGTCCCACCATACCTACATATTCTTCTTGGCATTGTCTTAAAACACCCTACACTTCTGGAGAATGCAGTAGACGCAACTGACAATGCAATAGAACCAGACAAGTAACGCACTTCCTGTTGCAACAGTACCACGCAAATATGGAGTAAACTGGAAAAGAGTAGGAGGAATGGCCTCTAAGATATAATTCCTGCAAAGGGTGCCTTGTTCTAAACGATAACACTGAAAAGAAGGTGACAATGAAAGGCAAAATTGCAGCAGCTCAAGGAGAAATTGAAGACAAATCTTCCCAGCCATTAACAAAGAGATCAGGCTCTGTATGCTCACAATTTGGAAGAATTCTAGGCGGACACGGAATAACTCCATAATCATACAACAGCAGATCTTTCACAGGAAACCACTGCAACACATACCTCACATTTAAAGTATCAGGGTTGGAACTGGTTCCGGAAAATCCGGAGGTCCGGAAATTTTTTTCTGACATCATTTATCCACGTGCTATCGATATTTTGTCTGGCAAAAAAGGTAAATTGTGAAAAGAGCATTGAAAGAACGATTGCCAGAAAACAACGATCACCGGAAATTAAGCAAGTTGTCACTTCCGGTCTTCCACCCCCGGTACTTTTCGTTGCATAGGTCTAAGCTACCCTACAATCTGTCAGTTCAGCTCTTTCCTTTGCGTTTGAGTGATAGATCCAGCATCCTCAAAGAGAGATAACATGATGAAACATCAAGTGTGATCATTTTCGTGACTCATGAGTGATTTTCTGTTGGATTTATAACTGGTGAAGCCTGTGAGATGAAATTTCAAGGTAGTGTCAGTGACAGTCACAGCAGTCTTTAATTTTCACAGCATCATGCAAATAGAAGTAGAGAACTAGACTCTAGACCTAGGTCTACACTAAATCTAGAACCTGGCACAAAGAAGTTAAACTGGTACCTCCTGTGTGGCCAGCACAGCCATGGTTCACAAAGGCACTCAGCCTTCTGTACAATCAGGCATGCATCTTTCCATCAAAGAAAGACATCCTTCATCACCCTCCCAGGCTTTCGGAAAGCCATCCCATCCTCCCAAAAATCTCAGCTACCCCTTTTTCCACTGACTAGGAGACACTGCGAATATGAGGACTTTACAAAGACGCTACCAACATTATCATCCAGTCATGGCAACCAAAGACACAGTTGCAGTATCAAGTCTACCTTAAAAAGTGGTTTACATTTTGTTATAAAAGGAAAGCAAATCCATTTCCACCCTCTCAATTGCTATTAATTACTTTTCTCCACAAGATACACACAATGGGTCTATCATACAGTAGTCCCAACACTGTATCTTCTGTCTTGGCTATAACGGACAAAGATGAACGCCACTTGGCATGCAGATTCATGCCTGGCATTTACAATATTAAACCTTTGTTCCCAACAAATGTGACACCTTGGATTTCCTGACACTGTTCTTAACTTTCTTAAAACATGGGCGACAGTGAAATTTATTTCCTTTCACCAAGTAAGACTTAATTTGACCATGCTGATCTTACTATTGGCTGGACAACAAGGTCAGTTACTTATTTGAAGATGGTTCAGGACCTCAAAATCCCCAAAAGTAAGTCTCTATTTACTGTTGGAGATTTATCGAAAACGTCAAGATCAGAATATCATCCTCAAGACGTTGTTCTATGGGCTCACCCTGCAGACAGACAAATTGGTGTTGTAATGTGTGGACGTGAATACCTTAACCAAACAAAACCACACAGGGGGGAAACAAAACCAGCTGCTACTCAGCTGGGGAAACCCATGTGGTCCAGTTTCCAGAGACACAATACAGAGATGGACTCATAATGTTCACAGCCTATTAGGTGTGGACACCAAACTCTTTAAACCCACATTCAACGAGAGTAGCGTCCCCATCTCCAGCAGCCATAAATGTTGCTTTACATCTCATATTGAAGGGTGCATGCTGGAAGTCACCCAGCATTTTCACTCAGTATTATAAAAAGCCAATACAGTGACAATCTCAGACCTGCCGTTGATCCCGATAAATCGGGATGATACCGATTTTTTTCATGAATTTTTGTAAGATCCCGATTTACCGATTTTGTCTTAAAGGATACCGATTTTCCTAGGTTTTTTTTTTTCATAGTTATCTTCCTTGAACCGGAAGTTTCGTCGTTCTTTTTTTTCCCGGGAACGTTTGTCGATCGGAGTGCCCCGGATGTAAATAGTAAATAAATTGCTTCACTTTCAATACTGCGTGATTTCGATACTAGGTCAATGACTTTAAGATTTCATTATACGAAAACAAGCTTTTGTCGATCATTTAGATCTAATCTAGATCTAGCATTGAGATATTTGCTTTCCTTGGATGTGTTGTGCATTCATAAAAGGGCAGATAGATCTAGGTGTTATAGAAATATAAGAAATTACGTTTTTTAGACCTTCTTTTCTTGGATCTACATCTAGATCTAGATTTGCCTGCCACGTGTTTGAGTGCTGACCTAAAATAATTTTGATTTACTTCACTGACATTGGGAATCTCAGATCTATCTAGATTTTCTAGATCTAGATTTACCTGTCACGTATTTGAGTGATAAGCATTAATTATCCTAGTACTACTAGTGCCATATTGTTTCAATTTCAAGATTTAATTTCACCATGGCATCCCAGGTTTCTAAAAAACAAAAAGTTGCGCAAAAATTTCGTGAGGAATACACAAAACAGTGGAGCTTCATAGTAGCTTCTCGTAGGGGTGAGGAATTTGCCTACTGCAAATTTTGTGACTGTGATATCAAGATAGCTTCAGGTGCGCGTACCGACCTTGAGAGACATATAAAAACTCCAAAACATGTTAGTTGTGCAAAATCTAAACAATGCATGCCTTCTATAAGTTCGATGTTCGCCTCCATGGCTCCTAGTCAGCCTAGTGCCAACACTCTCGACTTGAAAGCGAGGAAAGCAGAACTTCTGTTTGCCTCTTTTCTGGTTGAGCACAACCTCCCCATCGCCATTAGTGATCATGTGACGCTTCTTTTTCGGGCTATGTTTAATGACAGTGACATTGCTAAAAAATTTCAATGTGGTAGGACAAAATGTAGGGAGTTAATAAAAGAGATCTCTGAGGACAGCAAACAATCGACAGTGGCCAGATTGCAGGATCAACCCTACTCCTTATCAACTGACGGAAGTAACGATAGGGGATCGGAACAAATTTATCCTCTGGTCGTACGTTTCCATGACAGTGAAAAGGTCGTCACAGATGTTTTAGCTGTGCCAACTCCAATAGGTGCTTCCACTGGAGAAAACATTTTTAATGGTATTGACAAAGAACTTAGAAAACTCAACATTTCATGGGACAAATGCATTAGTTTTGGCAGTGACAATGCTGCAGTTATGTTTGGTAAGGAGAAAGGAGTGGCAGCTTTCATTCTTAAGAAAAACCCTGCCATACATATACAAGGCTGCCCATGCCATTTGCTCCATATTGCTGCTAAGAAGGGGGCCTCTAATCTAAGGACAACTGTTGAGGAGACATTGATTGATACCTTCCACTATCTTGACAACAGCAGCAAAAGGCTAAAGTCACTGGAGTCTTTTCAAATTGCGACAGGAACCTCCATGCGTAAAATCATTAAGCATGGCCCGACAAGATGGCTCTCACTACACCAGTGCGTGGAGAGACTTCTACAGCAATGGGATGCTCTGTGTGCCTTCTTTGCCCAGGAGAAGGTAACTCTCAAAGACAAAGCCACTGCTAGGTTAAATAGGATTCTGTCTTTCTTTAATGACAAATCCTCCAAAGCCTACGCTCTATTTCTGTAATTTGCTCTGCCACTGTTCATCAACGCAAATTTGCTCCTTCAGCGTGAGGAACCCACTATCCATCTTCTTCAAAGGCGTCTTCATGATGTTGCCACCGATTTGTTGGTCACCTTCATAAAGCCTGAAGCTATCACCAAGGCAAGTGACATCTATGCCATTGAGCACCATAGAAGGAGCAGACAAAAGGATAGAGATGAATTGATGATCGGTGAGCCAACTCGTCAATATCTCTCAACAAAAGGTATGACCAATACTCAGGTCACAACCTTCTTTGAAGATGTGAGGAAATTTTTTTCTTCTTCTCTGCAATACATTTTCAACAATTTGCCCCTGCAGGCGGATGCCCTTGCACATGCAGAGGTTATGGACATTGGCCTGAGGTCAAGGAATAAGTTTTCATCAGTTCGATATTGGGCCACTTGTTTCCCATGCTTAGTGTTAAACAGTGACATGGAGAGGCTGGAAAGGGAGTTTTTCAAATTCCAAATAGATCCTCTGGAAATCCCATTGGATATCACTTCCACTAGGATAGATGTTTTATGGAGTGCTATTTCCAGGATAAAAAATGAAGGTGACACCAGTTTGAAGTATGAGGCCTTGGGACATTTTATGATGGGACTGTGTGTGCTGCCCCACAGCAATGCAGATTCAGAGCGGGTGTTTTCTCTAATGAGAAAAAATAAAACTGAGGCTAGGGCCAGTATGTCCAGGGACCTTTTGAGTGACATTCTTCTCCTCAAGATGAAGATGATTTCAAGAGGAGAGTGTTGCTACTCGTTCAAGCCTTCAGACAAGCTTCTTAGGCTTAGGAAGGTCTAGGCTGATTCTAGCCTAGTCCCCTTGTAAATAGTATATATCTCTGACTTAAAAGACTTTTTTGATTTCTCTACTGATATGGACTGTTTATGTGTGTTTCTGATGGACTATGTAGCTCAAGACAATTTTGAAACTCATTCCTTGTATGGACAGACACTGCAATTCATAATTCAAGCTTTTCTGTACCACCGGTAGCCCGTTTCATGCTTCCGTAAGTAAATTTTGCGCTACAATATATCATCCTGGTTTTTTTTCTTAGATCCTGGGTTTTACACAAAGTTATACTGGTTTTTTGGGGGGGGCAGTGGCAGGTCTGCAAATCTGGTCAGTTTGGTCAAGCCATTCTGGATAAATGTCAACAAAAGCACAGGGAGTGATGAGTACCTTTTGTACTTCACTAGCGTTCATTGTCTGAGGGAATAATGCAAGACAGATGCTTTAAGATCTTCTTTGCTGTCCCGACTGGAGCCAGGAGGAGACATAGTTGGAAAATTAATTAAACTTACTGCAGTGAAGTTTACTTCCAACTATGCTGACTTCCTTGCGGAACTAGGGGGCAACAAACGCACTCCTCAAATGTGAAACTCTCCCTTTCACTTCTTCTGTTTTTGTTTGTTCCCCACTGTCTGTGTCGCATCACTCGTTAAACCCTGATTGGAGATCACGTGATCTCATTTGTTCACCCCTAGATTTCAGTTTTCCATAGGTTTACCACCACTTTCATTTTAACCATTTTTGATTTAACAGTTGGCTACAGTATTATGATAGAGTAACTTTGGCCCATCCTGTATATTCAATGAAATTTCTCCCTCTCATAAACCATTCATGCATCTTCGCAAATTGCTTAATTTCCTATCTCATTTCTATCACTTTCCTTTCTGTCTCATGAGTCTTTCTCCAGGTCATCAAAATCTCTTCGTTTTGCCAGCTTATGTTTGAGATAGACCTCCTGATCGTGGATACTGTCTTGTGCTAGATCTTCATTGCTGGGGTGCCATTTTGTATGGATAATCCTCTCAATTGTGGGTGCATACACAGAATGTGAAACTATAGAATTCCGGTGGAGCTGTGGAAAGAAGAACACCAAGTCCTTTTACATACTATTACTGCAACACTGTACATGCTGTCAAATTACAAGCAGAATGGTGTATGAAATCAGAGTATTATATTAGTTCATAGGATGGACGTGACAAAGTTAACATCCTTTTATTAGGCGGGGCCAGATGTGTTTATGAAATTTAGAACTTTGTAGATTAAGATTGGTACCATCAGTTAGTACACATCAACTGTACTACTTAATATTGGATGTTATGATTAAAATGCCCTGGAACAATTTGTGATGGTGCCTTGTATAATGAACTGCTTAAAGTCTATGCTTCAACATTTTAATACAGGTTACAATTGATACCCAGATCATACCATTGACAATTACCAATACTTAGGTGTTTGTTTTTCAGAAAATTCAATTCATTTTATCCTTGTGTTCGCCCACTTTCAGCTTTTACAGTTTTTGTTTGACTGCCTTTAAAGATGTGTCTGTATTTTGAGAAATGATTGGTGACTGCTCAGTGAACAATGCTTGATGCACAATAATATATAAACATTGCAACCTTAGTTCTTGTATGTTCCAACTCCACTTTTCCCACAATTGAGAAATTCAATGTTAAAGTTAAACATTTGCGGCTTTATTTGTTGTGATAAGGACTTAGAATAAATCGGAACTATAAAACAGCTTGATAGGTGCCAACTTATTTTAAACAAGTGCCAACGTGTGCATCTGTTATACCTCTTCTACATACTAAAAGATCTCCAGTTTTACAGAAAATGGAGACAGAACAAATAAGAACTGAGGTCGCGGCATGTTGAACCATTGTTGCTAGTTTGTGACTCTCATTTCCATTTGGAAAATATGGGCAAATCTAGTTTTATAGAAGCAGATTTATCCTGGACGATGCCAGAGGCCTCAGCTAGTATAGCTGTTAAAGATGTTAATAACAAAGATACAAAAATCACGACTTACAAGTAAGGTATCACACAAATCATACATGGATATGGGCTCTAAATCATCTGCTGTTGTTTCTGCACCTAGTGCATCCCATTCAGCTGCAATGTCTTCTCCCGATTCCACTGATGGTCTCAGACTAGGGGCATGGTAATAACTAGATGTAATTGTGGTGGCTGAACTGGAACCGAACACAAATAGTCAAAATTATTTTGAAATCTAGCACCAATAGATCCAATTAAAAAAAACAAAATAAAGGACTCATGGCCTAAATTATGCACACCAGCCGACTCGGGCAAGATAAATCTTGCAAATTTTCTGTAGGAAGCTCGACCGAATCTAGGCCACATTAAAAACACCATTTAATTCGAAGCAATGACTACTAGGACTGACAGTTACACCAGTTTCAAGCAGAAATACTACAGATCGTGAGATGTGATGAAGTTATTTTTGCCCATAATGAATGTGTCCACATAACTAATCGTCAAAAAATGTGACAGTATACAAAAGTTTCACAATATTTGGCCATGTAGTCACAACGTTTTAGCTGCTTACATGTTCACTCCCTGGCTCCATTATGTTAAGTTACAGATGTATACAAAAATGCCACAAAGGACAAGAACATATAAGTATCTACACTGAACACTTCCATTTTGGCTTACCTTTCTGAACTGGGATCCACTTTCTCAATGGCACGTTTGGAATAAGGATTCTTCACACCAACGCCCATAGCATATGAAAACCTTCCTTCCCTCAGCTTGTATCCTTTCCTCTGTTTGATCACCAGTGACAGTATGTGTTTCAGCTGATACTGAAATTGAAATGCGATCACACATGACTCAAAACTAGGATAAATCACTGAATGAGGTGAAGAACATGGCATGGAGTATTATGTGGTTCATAATACTTGACAAAGCTGTCTTTAAACTGTGTAGGAAATATGTGGAAAAGACCACACTACTGCCTGAATGTTTTGCTGGCTCAGATATTTACTGGTTCATTTGGCCTGAAAGAATCTTTATTCAGATTTAGACAGCACCATACCCTAAAGACTGTAGTAACTCAAAAATTCTAAAAAAAATTATTTTATACATATATATGTTCAGCTATATTCAAAGCTGCATTGAATGGTCTTGGTTGTAGACTCGTGAGCCCAAAAATAATCAAATGGCAAACTTTCAAATAGTCATCCTCCCTAGACCCATTGGTTTTTTTTGGTTTTTTTTGCTTCTTATGAAAAGTAGACAAAACCAGTTACTGCAGTTTTAGAGAATGGTGGTGAGATATCATGCCTTCATCAAGGAAAGCTTTCATTTATCCACTACTCTCCCATCCCCCCCACAACCTTTCACGTGAAACATTAAAAGTTCAGGTCTCTGAATGCAAGACAATCAAACCGTTCAATGGCTGAACCTTAAAAGAATTAGCTGAGCTGAAAGTATTCAGCAACTAAACCACCATACTAAAACAGAGATTCCCACGCTGATGTACACAAGATTATGGTCAGGGGATGATAGGGACCTCTTGTGACCAAAACACCTGTCAAAAAAACAACAACCAAAAGAAAACTGGCCAGTGCGCAAACTGCAGAGTGCACTGCTGAACTGAACAGTGTACTCTATCATGAAGTATCTCAGAATATTTGTACTAAAACATCTGTTCTGCTTCATCATGCAGTTTACCAGGAATATGAAGCATCAGTGCACAAACGAATGAAAACTGAGTACAATATTATGATCTCATACAAAACTGTCGGTCACACACAGCATGAAAAGGCGACAGCTGTGACAACTCAAACACAAATACATTGGATAACTGTATTATTAGTTCCTCAGTCTAAGTACAGCACTGTCCACATGACCCAACGATACAAACCTCCAGTGACATCATCAGCAATTTGACAGCAGCATCTTGAACATCAGCCAGGCCAGCCTCCCATGCACACACCAACATTCTCCCATGTACCATTGCTGAGTCAGGCATCAAACCCTCTCTCGATACAAAACCTAAACGATGAGATGTACCTATTAACTCAGGTGGTAATGGTCTATATCCTTTACTATTTAAACATTATAAATTAACACTTTACCTCCACATATCACTTCATAGGATTAACTTGCTAGCTATGACTCAAACAGTGCAGCAAAGTTGCTGGACCATTAACCTTTTCACATCACCCCGCACCTAGCTGTTTTACTACCCACTGATACACCAGTCACCCCCCCCCCCCCCCAAATGCAGCCACTCCCATACCCATTTTCGGCACCCTGCACCATCTGGGATAACACTTGGTTTCATAGCAGAAACTGTTTTTTAGTTTTTTGTGTACTTTAGCTTTATCAGAAGATTTTATATGAATTTACAAAAATTCTCCCAAAATAGTGTGTACACAGGCACTGTAAAGAAAGAATGTAAAGAAGGCATGCAAGAGTCGTGATCCCCGAAACGTGTCAAAAAAAAGACTTCAGAAAATGGTTGCACATTTCTCTCTGGACTTTTCAGTAATAGTAAAGACAGTAAGTGGAATGCAATTATAGTTTTATTATTCATGTATAACTTGCACTCTCCTAATCCCCTGATGCTCAAATGGTCCATTTGTTTTCAGCCATTTCATTTTTGCTTCAAAACACACCACAAGCAAGACAGTCCAACATTTGTTGTGTAATCTTTTGGCAATAAACAGCTCAAAATGCAACACATTCAGTCATGGCTGCACATGACTACACAGTCCCTAAGATAAGATTTTGGCTTGCTGGGCTAACCAAACTGACAGAGAGTGGAGCTGGAGCAAATTCCCAGAAACTGCTAATGGGATGTGTGGAGGGAATGTGTTAAAATATTGATTATGAGCCTACAAAATTAAGGCCTGAATAGTGTAATCAGTAAACTTTTCCAGTATTTGCCTATACAAGTTGATGATAGCAATTTTTGCTAATATTTTTCAAACAGCAGATGATGCAACTTTTTCTAAAACTGTCCACTTTCCTGTCTCTTTAGCTGTTTTACAACTTTATTCATACTGGTAAATGAGTCACATTTCGTGCTGTCTACTTGCAAAATGGATAAAACTGTAAAACAGACTTTCAGCAACTGTGTTCAAATTATTAACAATAAATCTCATAAACAGTTTTTTAATCTAATTCACATACCCTACGAAACACAGGATAAAGTACTGCCAATAAAGACAAAATTAATCACAGTTTGACAATTAAAAAAAAAAATACAAACATTAATATTTACCTAACGGTGTAGGACTGGCTCCCTCTTCCAGAGCTTTGCTTGTAATGTGAGGCACGTAATCAATGGTTTGGACAGGCACAAATCTTTGCTGTGGAGGAAAATCCTCTTCTTCTAAACACTACACAAACAAATCTGCTGTGCTAGCCTAACAAAGTATTGGCCACTATGGCGCTTTACTGCAGTGAAAGCCACAACAGATTTTATATATCTATCACTGTCTTTATATCTCACCCTGTGAATGTCCAAGTGTTATAAACATGTAATTATTTTCAATTCACAAGTGCCAAATTTTGTGCAAGTGAATGAAAGAAGATAAAGTGTAAATGGAAATTTTTTCTCACAATCCACACTGCTTTGTCTCTCCACATCTGTATAGATTTTTATCACTTCACGAAACAAAATAACTCCGGTTATTGCTGATAAAAATCTGTTTAAACTTCTGAAATATACCATCATTGCTCTATGATAACGGCCAAACTTAAATGCCAGAGGCAACTGATGGTTCATTGCATTCCTGAGCATGAGGGCTATCAAATAAAATTATAGAAAAAGAAATGCCCCAGTCAGAAAAAGTAACCATCCAATAGAATCCTAATGACATAAGTCACCAAATGACAGGAGAGAAATAGTTTTTTCTTTATATCTCAGAAATCTTTTGACTTATGCCATTAGCCCCGAGCAGTGACGATGTCTGACTAACTCACATAATAATCTGTCTGACTGTCACAACAGAAAAGCTAGAATCATCAGCTTTTGAGAATGAAACATGATCAATATGCACACCTGGCAAGAGGAATTTCAATTACCCATCTCATACTGTCTCTCCTTTTTTTTCATAATTATGAGTGGATCTGGTGAAAATTGGGCTTAAGGTGAAACGTGTATACTTCGTTAAGAAATTGAAATAAAATATTTCTAAGATGATTTCAATCAAAATATTTTATCTGAGTGCACAAAAATGGCTAATCTTTCATTTTGTAAACAAATCTCAATTTACATAGAAAATATTTCCCTCTTTGGAGGGTTTTTCCCAGGAATGTGGTCTTTCACCTAAAGCCCAATTTTGCCTCGTCGACTCACAATTATGTACCAGTCAAATGAAAGGAAACACCAAACTCAACTTATAATACTGTCAAATTATGCATATTTTGTTATGTTACTCCAAAAGGGAGGCAAAAGGCATACACACATGTACATCTGTCTTATTCACCACCTAAATCCCATCCCTGTTTCCCAGAATTTTGTCTGATGCCCTATTATTATAACATTAATCATATAACTGGTTTTCATTTATCAAATTCCAGAAAATCAAAGATACCAAGATGTTCAAACAATCAATACCTGTAAATTGGCTCTACCACCAGGCGGTCGCTTCTTTGGCTTGGCAGATTTCTGATTTTTAGCAGTTGTGGTTCCATCTTTTGTGGCTAAGCATGACAACAAAAACGCTGATTCAAAATTATGTAATAAAGAAATTAAAGTCTCACCTATAACAACCTGGATACAAGTTCTGCCCTAAATACAACACAGTTTCTATCTTCAGCTTTTGCAATAGGCTTCTTACCTTTCAACTCAAACATGGATCAACAATCACACTGCACAGTAAAGGAAATATCCACAGCCTATTAAAGTTTTTTTTTCTTTGAGAGACATCAAAGTCTCTTAGATCTTAAATCCATTCCTTTAAAAAAAAAAAAAAAAACCATTCAACAGTCCACATATTTTGATGTGCCAGCTATGAAATCTTTTAAAAAAATATTTAAAAATATCATATTTTAGTATGTTCTCTTAAGAGCAATTAATACTGATGATAAAATGTCCTATGATTGGTTCTAATTGAAAGTATACTTACAGACTGCTGAACAAGCAATCTGGCACTTGGCAATCAAAGCAAGAAGAAATTCATTATGCAAGTGAACTGAAAAGAAAACGAACACATGGTACCATCACACTGAATTATGCATCATCTCTCCTCTATCATGTACATACACTTTGTAACTATGTATATAATATAGAGTAACTACCAAATTCCATTTAAACAATTTAAACATAATCTCCATGATATTATAACATCAAGATCTGGGCAGACAGTATTTGAAAACTACCAGAAAGTTGTTGATTACATGTCAACCTGCTCATTATTTAATTTTCAATCAAAGCTTTTAATTTTGATTCACATGTTGTTTCCTTCACCACCTGCTGGATCGACATTAAAAATTGAAATGAAGTCTCACAAGAGAGGACTGAACACAAATTAAACAGTAAAAAAAAAACAAAAAACAGCAGTGGCAAACACTCACCTGTGTCATTTCTCATCAACTTTCGAGCTTCAAAATCAAATTCTTCTTTGTTGATCTGAAATTTTATGCGTTTAATGAAACATTAAATGTACAACTTAGTATCAGAAATGGGTATAAAAAAGTCTCACATTTTGGCTGTTTCAAATTGTTCGGTCATTATTCAAGAATAAAGCCTTTTTAGATTTTTAAAGATATACCACATTCTTCATAATGACTGTCATGACATTGTTAAAGTATGATACAAGAAAAAGCACTCATGCAGAGGACAAAAAAGACATTTAATGAGAAAATTCTGAAAGGCAGAGGTTTTTGTCTGAATTTATGACAGTTTTTGGCTCCCTCCAAATATTTTGAATTTGTTCATGGCCACTGATGCTGAAGGAAGCACTTAATAATTGCTCTGCTGCTTTTAAAATGAGTACAAACCTATTTCCTGATAGTGATAATACTTTTATATTTTCAGGGTTTTAATTTTGACATGGTACATCAGTTGAGTTATTGAACCCTGTTGATGCTTTCTTCAGCCTTAGCAAGATATCAATGCCCCAGTAAAGACAGCTCTACATTATTTTCAAAATCTTACCGTCTCAATACTCTCATACATAATCCATTCCGCAACTTCTGTAAAATTTGGCATGCAAAAATTGATCCGTGATTTTCAAAACTTATTAATGGTGTCGGTCCTTTAGTTTAACGTATTTCTGCACATCCTCTTTAAAACTATCACATTTTCATATTCCATTTTAATAATCACACTTTTCCTTTTTCCTGGCCAAGATAATCAGCCTTGGCATTGCAGAGCAAATTTCCAAACTATTATGATGATACATTATAACCATGTACTGATAGAACTAGAATTTAGTTAACATCAATCAATTTCCAGGAAAGAGTTCCATGCATCCCCACCACTTTGAGTGTTACAATTTGGGGTAGGGATACACACAGATTTAGGGATAGGTTTAGGATCAAGGATAGAAATAGAATAAATTTAGGAATTTTTTCACAAAAGCCCCTCTTTTAGTCTTAGTAAAATAGTATAATATATTTTCCTTGGATGGTCAAGACGTACAGAAATCTTCCCAAATTCCATTGAAAAGTAACGTTATGATTCAGTGATACTACTCACCTTTTTCTTGAACCAGGCATTCAGGTTTTGCAAGTATCTGTAAAAATGTGGGGGAAACACAATAAAATTTCTTTTAAATTTACAGAATCAATTTATAATGAAAGGTACTCCTACTGGCAAGGCAAGGATCTACTTCACAATGACCAGAAGTAGATCTACATTTGATCTAGATCTAACACACATTATCGATAATAATATGATGTTTTCGACAGCCTAATCTAAATTGACAAATCTTCACTAGACGCTAGACTTGAGTCTAGATAGATTTAAATGGTCAAATGCCAAAAACTGGGTCAATCACACATGCCTTTGGGATTTCTTTAATTATATGACACAGATGTCACCACTTTAGTTTCTCTTTGTTTATATTTGATAAGAAATGATAGATCTAACAAGAAACACAACATTGCAGCGAAAGATCATGTAACTGTGCAGAAAAATTAATTTGAGTCCGAAAATATGGTGAAAAATCGGCTAGTGAAAACGGACACGTCAGAGGTGGTCTACTGAAAACCTGAACATCAGATGAGTGGGTGTCTTGACCTCATGTTTTTTATGTTGTGCTTATAAATGAATGGTGCATCTACAGCTGCAAACCCGAAAATTACTTGGAAAACATTAAATCTCATCGCTAAACCTAAAAGAAAATGTTCGTTATGTACGTCTTTCATCGTGTCAAAAATACGGATTCCGAATCGGAGCGCCGATTTGTCTGTTACCCACTACGAGTACATCTACGTCATAGAATTTTATCGTTTACTTTCTGCTGTAACGAAATCTTAAGTTTCGTTTATAACCCATGTTGCAGTTTTGCAAAACGAGCTTTATAAATAGCTCACTACTCCCCGGGTCAATTTTGACGTCGTAACATTGTGGTGGATCTCCACACAACGCGGCCCGCTTGGACAGAGCGTTTTGTCACCTGTAGCTTATGTTACCAGAAAACGAATTTACGTTAACTCACAGTGATAAGTTAATGTGTTATTAATATTATTAAAACCTCTGTCCTCTGTGTTCGTGTCAAAGTTCAAAGAGCATGTGACGTTCGTAACGTAACGGGAATGTGCTGACGTTCGTAATGTTTTTTTAAACTCACTTTTGCTCTTCAGTTGCAAGTTATGGACACGTATTGCTCCAAACATACATCAGTGATCAAGACAAACACTGAGGCATGATTGCAGCATTAGGCCCTTGCTAAGGAATACAGAAAATACAATTTATCTTAAAATTTGACAACTAGATCTAGATCTAGTGCTTTAAACTAAAGTCAAATGATGTACGTAATGTTGTCTGGGTCAATTTTATGTCCGTAACGGGAGAGTGCAACAACATGTGGAAATCTAGTGCTAGTAGTAACAGTTTCTACACAAGTTTAAAGTATTGTTGAATGGAGAAAGAAATTTTATTTTTATAGATAGATCTAGTGTCAAATTGTGGCAAACTTATGAGTTATATAGAGGAAGAGTACATTTTGGTGTCAACAATGATGTACGTAACAAGAATGTTTCAATCACATTTATTGGTCACTGAGTTCACTCCAAGTTGTCATAAACCATTACCATGTTAACATCTTTTTGTTTTTGTTTCAGTCATTGCTTGCTTGCAGGTTTTTTACTGAAATTATGTTGTCAAATTCTAGTGTCAATGGAGGTCGGTTGTTATGTACGTCATTTGACCCACAACTTGTGTTAAATTTTTAACTGTAAATTGTTGTGCAAGTCAAATTCATGCATCAAACAATTCTTTTATCTGTAAAACAGTGTTTGAATGTGTGTTTTGTCAGTGGTTTGCTTTACAAAGGTGGTTGTTGTCCCTTCATGGTGTCAAAAATGATGTAGGGCCTACGTAACAGGAGGGGATGACTGCAAATAAACTTTAATTTCTCATCAACTAGACTCATTCTTGTCCCAAAACCAGTTAAATATGGTCTGTCATATATCTGACCACCCTGTCAAAGCAAAATTAACACTACTGGATCTAGCTGAAAAATTGGTTCACATGGTCATTTTGGTGCCCCACAATTTGGCAATTGGCCAAATCTTATCTTTTATTTCATTTTACTTCCATATTATTATTATTATTATTAATATTAATACACCCTAAATCCAACTCAGCCCCTGAATCAAACTTAGATCTACATGGTGCAGCTTGTATTGCTATCTGATCTAAACCATCCAGATCTAGATCTAGTCTCAATTTACATTATATAATTTAGATCCTAGTTTATTAGCAACAACAAGGAAGACTGATAATGCTTTCATCCGGATTTCAGACCTCTTATGAAACCTTCCCGACATGGACAAATTGTCATGCATTAGTACTTAAATTACAGCAATTGTCATATCATTTACTGATTTAGTGAGTCTTACAATTTCATAGAGTCGCCCAAAACATCTGATAGATTTTTTCTTGCGATATTCAAGTCCGTGGATGTCGCCATCTTCTTTCATTGAAAATTTTTTAATCTTCACAGCAAAAGAGCTAAAAATGCTAAGATACGCCATGCAAGTTTACGGAACAAATCAATGATGAGCAACTCCCGGCACCATTGCTCCACACAGCTATGAAATTGTTTCCAAAGATAAATTCCTTATAAAAATTACATTCAAACAGGGCCATTATTCTTATCCCATGGACACCAATTTTCATTACATTTACATCGTATGGGTTTTGCATGCATGAACAAGGAAATGTCCATCCTTTACAGTGTTTCCCTTTGCGCTTATACTGTCCCTCCACACATTTTACCCCTTTTCTGCCCTCTCATCAGTTTCTAGACTGCCGGAAAAACAGTAATACCTAACTAAAAACAATTATATAAACTATTCAGCTCTAATGTATAAACCTAACATCTGATCCCAGTAAGATCCCCAACCCCCGCCCCCTACGCCCACTCATTATATACAACTTCAGAGAAGCTCCTTCAGACTCCACCCCCTTTCCACTTCGAAAATATGTATGCCCCATTCCTTTTTTTTTTTGTGTTTGTTTGTTTTTGTCTTTATTCTTTCAAGATGCTCCACTTTTTAACTTCAGAATTTAAAAATTCTTATTTCTTAGCTGGCTTCGCTTTATGAAGTTATAAAATTAATAACTTTGTGAACAGCACGAACTGTATGTGTGAATGTGAGCATGAGACAGGACGGTTTGATTATGAAGAAAGCACGATCGTCGACATGATAATTACGGTCGCAATTAATGTGCTAGGAAAGAGCAAGACGATCTACTAAAATCTTAATGACAGCACGGAAAGAGACGCTAACAGAAGCGTCCACCAACCACCCGCGCGACAGGAAGCATGTCTTCTGGTGTAATGACAATTAGCTAGCCAGTTTTGGGGGTGGGGTTGGTAGAAATGCCGACGTGAGAGCTTCAGGGCTACATTGACAGCTTCAGGGCTACATATTCTTGATTGTCTAGAGGAGGGTGAGCCCTGTTGTGTGTGGCAATCAATACTTTTCCTTGTGGATTGATCCAAAACAAGGACCCCGATCTCATGTCGCAGGCAGGCCCTCCTTCCGAAAGTGAAACGCTCATAATTGTCTTTGTCCTGTGTCTTGCGATGATGGGTGGAATCGAGTATTTAATTCAGACGTTTTGCTTCGTTCATTCGTCAGCAAATAGCGGGCTAAGATCGTTTTAGTCTCTTCACACAGTCGAGTTGCTTTGGTCTTCTCAAAAAGAAAATACCGGTAGCCTATAATATTATGGGTGGGGGGAAAGATAAAATATGGGAAAATACAATTTAAAAAAAAAAGACATTACATACGTTTTCTTTGTTGTTTCTAACGTGAGGCTTTTGCAAAAAAGTATTTTTAAAAATTGCCGTATTTTATCTTAGTTCCAAACCCAGCTGCAACAATACAGATTTTCTGTATGTTTTTTTTTTTTTTAAATATTTATGTAATAGAAGGGAGAGGAAACGGGGTAGGGGTGAAGAGAAAGACAGAAAGAGCCACAGGAAACTTAACGTTGCAAATAGATAGATAGATAGATAGATAGATAGATAGATAGATAGATAGACAGACAGACAGACAGACAGACAGACAGACAGACAGACAGACAGACAGATAAATAGATAGATAGATAGATAGAATCATAGATAGATAGATAGAATCATAGATAGATAGATAGAATCATAGATAGATAGATAGAATCATAGATAGGTGAGCGAATGGATGATTAACAGACAGACAGACATTTTTTAATTTGTTGTGGTCCAACAATATTACTGCAAAGAACATGCTAAATTATATCATGCAGGAAAGCCCTAAGAGTGTATCGATACTGAACTTCAATTTGAAAATACTTCACGCCCACGCCAATTGTCTAGACTAATCAGTTTCATTGCAGTGACAGCTGGGAATGCTAGTCCATCCAAACAGAACACTCCAGAATAAAACTTCATAGACTGAATGACCAGGCTTGGACGTAGATTTAAAGGCGTGGCGAACATAGCTCTTTCTGGACCAAATATCTCTATTCCATGGACTCATTGTGATCAGGGCTGTTTTAAGACCTATAGAGGCCCTAAGCACTTCAAAGATTTTGGTGCCCCCATATACTGCATAATATATGTATAATATAAACAAAAATTAACCATAAAATAATATTTCATTTTTCGAAATGAAACAAAACTTCAGTAAGATAGAAATTGTGTTTATTTTTGTATACTTCCACACTTTTTCCACTTTTTTATTTGAAAAAAAAAAATCTCCCATTTTTTTTAAATTGCAGTCTTTGATCAGATCCTCAAAACTGATTTTGCGTAAAACATCTGTTTCTATACATAGTAAAGATTTGGTATTCATCCTAAAATTTCTGTGCCCCCCCCCCCCCCCCACTTTCCCTTGATGCCCTAAGCATGCGCCTTTTTTGCTAATACAGTGGTTCTCAACTTTTTGGAGGTAATTGTCCCCTTAGGCTCCAAATTTTCTTTTATCGACCCTTCTCCCCCCCCCCCCCGCCCCCCCCCCCACACACACAAATACACAGACCCCTCTAATTAAAGTCAACAGATGAAATATTATTTCACAAGATAACAGACTACATACAAATTATGTTAAGTTTTTCAAGCTTTATTAATAACCTCAGTCGTGTTAATTATGAACAAAGCAGAAAGCATTCTTTATCAAATGCACTGAAAGAAATAGCTAGGCCTTTTCTGCTCATAAATCCCATTTACGTGTGCTGCTGAACAATGTCAGTGGCTGCCCTGTATTTGCCCCCCCCCCCCCAAGTCGTCCCTCCATCATGTTTTCGTTGTCTCCCCCCCCCCCACTCCAATAGCCCCTTTTCATCGTTTTCTCTCTCCCCCCCCCCCCCAATCCTGCCTTAGCACCCTTTTCTGCGCTTTCGCGCCCCCTCCTCCTCTGTTGTCAAAATCCCCCCCCCCCCCCCCGGGAGTGACATCGCCCACGTTGAGAACCAGTACGGGCTTAATGGTTAATGAAGCCCTGAAGTGATCATGTCAATCAAAGTCGCAGTATAGAAATGAAAGTATTCGTATCATATTGTTGGTATCAAATTCCCAGATGACGCTAAAAACAAATAGCCGGTGAATCTGTCCTTCCGCTGGTCACGTTTGTGCCAATCACCGATGTATCAATGCACAAGAATGCTAGGTTATTTTGTCTCGGGGAGAAAGAATGTCGACGTTCTATTCATAATTGTTGCTGTAGTTAGTGTTCATTCACCGCCCCCCCCCCCTCTATTTTCTTTGTCTCGGCAAATGTGGAAAAATTCATGGCATATAAAGAGTTAATGTTCAGGCACACAAAAGAATTTTTAGTACTTCACAAGCATCAAGCTTTAATTAACCTTTCAGATTATAAATTATTGTCATTAGCTTTAGGGTGGCGAACTGGCAATGCCTCTCTAGCCAGCAGTCTTACGGAACTCCGATGCGTAGGATTGACGTCAAGTGTCACATAGGAATGAAATTGTTCCTTCGCAGGTCAGCTGGTTACGACATTGTGCCGACGTCGGTTATATGTAGGGAATCCGCCCCTACGGTTATCCTACCAACCCTACTGAAATCTACGTCGGATTGATGTAATGATTCTGGCTGGGTGGCATTGTGGAGGTGGGGTTTACAAACTGCGCCAGGAAGCTCGAAGAGACCAATATATACAACTTTTTCTTTTTGCCCAATTTTGACATTGCTTATATAGTCTTGCTGTGACCCCACAGTTTTTCTGTGGTTTTTATAATATTTCGACCACACAGTCATAGGGTCTGTTTGAGCCGTGTAGCCAGAGTAATTTATTGTTAATAGGACTTTCGTTACCAACTTGTCACGAACTTAGTTCTTGTTTGTTCTATCTGATTTTCTGAAAAACTGGAGATCTTTTAGTATGTAAAAGAGATAAAGTGCAGACTTTGACAATTATTTAAAATGCATTCTGGCACTTATCAAGCTGTTTCCCCAGTTCCGATTTATTCTAACTCCTGGTCATAATACTAAAGCCGCAAAAGTTTAACATGGAATTTCTCAGTTGTGCAAATGTGGAGTTGGAATAAACAAGTGCTAAGATCGCGTTGTGATTAATTTTCGAAAAAAAAAAAAAGTTATTGTGGCCATGTGCCAATGAAAATGTTGTTGTGGTCGGTCAGCTAAACCCAATCCTAAAACTCTCTGAAAGAACAAAAAATGCACAGCGCAACAGAACTCAGTTTGGTCTTATGGGGCAAAAATAATCATTCCGTTGAATAAATCATTAATTTACTACAATTAACTATCATCCTAATCATCACCGAGCAGGCTACTCATCCATGCATGCTGCTGGTATTTGAATGTGTGCACCAACAGCGCACATATTATGTGGGCGCGCTCCACCGTATAAATTTGTCCGTGCGCATGTGTGGGACTTGTGGGCTCTTGTTTTCTACAAGCACGCAATAACAGGGGATGCGGGATATTTGCATGACTGTCTTTTTATATTAAAATATTGCATGAGTACGATCGTAACCTGGGAGAGAGAGAGAGAGAGAGAGAGAGAGAGAGAGAGAGAGAAAGAGAGAGAGAGGGAGAGAGAGAGAGAGAGTGAGAGAGAAAGAGAGAGAGAGGAGAGAGAGAGAGAGAGAGAGACAGACAGACAGACAGACAGACAGACAGACAGACAGACAGACAGACAGACAGACAAGCAAACAAACAGACAGAGAAGACAGAAACAGTGATACCCATATCATACAAAAAGCCCCATTTTTTTTTTTTAACTCCGGGGCGCTCTCATGAGTAATATTATAGTGCCCACTGTCTGATAATAACTGGCACAAGATCAGAAATATTTCCCTTCACTAAGTGCAACATTATTATATCGAAATCAAAATTGAAAAAAAATAAAAAAAATACTGAAGGTTGATTAATTATTTCAGAACTTTTCACCAGTTAGCCATGGCATGCAAATTACTTTGGTTGGCCGTTGGCATTGTCCACTTCTAGGCCGTGAAAGGCCATGACAGAAACGCTGGGACAGCGACACGTGCGCGACGCCTTGAAACTCTGAGTTTGGGACGACGTCTGAGTGGTGGATTTTCTTTTTTTTTTTTTGTGTGTGGTACACTCCATGGCTATGAGCTACGAGCATCCCAAATATTGATCTGCTTTCTAATGAGAGAGCTATGAAATTTGAAATGGCACAGTTTTTCAGTTAAAAGTTTGCAAAGCCTCACGTTCAATGACTGGCCCATTGTGTTAAACGTATTAATGATCAAACTATACTGTTAATATTAAATCATAATCCTTACTACTTTTTCACTTATGAGGTCTCTGCGGTACAGTCACCATGCATAATTATGAATCAGAAAGTAATAACGGTAATAATTACTGTTGTCGTAATCATATAAAAATTAAAAAAAACAACAACAAATAAATGAGTAAACATAAATTATAAATGGTAAACTTTTCACAAAGATTACTACTTAACTAGGCTGCTATGCCACTACTTCTGCTACTGCTTCCTACCGACGATAAAAGTATCACAGAAAGATCTTTCACGCACGCACGCACTTGTTTATGCATCCTACATCATTTTACTCCTTAAGTTTTCCTCCTGAATGGAACATAGCAATTTGATGCCACTCTTCACAGACAATCCCTGACTCAAGAGGAAATGAATGTTCGCTGGAGGCCACACTGATGAGATATATTTTATTCCTTACCTGACATTTATTACAGTTATTATTATCTATAATAACATGCCAGTTGTACTATGGAATAATAAGAGAATTGTTGGTAAAACAGCCTGAAATTACTGTGAATGCCTAGAAAATCATGATTAACGAGTTTAATAATATTATTAAGTTTTTATTATAATCACTTCAATATTTGTAGTACGCATGCGAGAGTTTGTCTTCAATTTGTAGCAAGCGGTCACACTTGAGAATTTGGGGACAAGGACCTCGGAGACACAAAGACCAGGCAAGGCGTTGTCTTGTATGATGATTAGTAGGGGAAGAAACTGAGGGGGAGGAGGGGAGGAAGAGGAGCGGCTTTTTTGAGCGATGGGGTGGCAGGATGACGACTCAAAGACATGAACAAAAGAAAAGGGTGTGTGTTTGAGGGGGGGGGGGGGGTTGAGAGGGTTAGTCACGTGATTTCAGTGCCGTCCTGTTATTGAACATCTTCAGTGGTCATTACCCTCTTCGCCTTGCTAGTGCTCATTTTTCTTGCCTCCTTCGGTTTCATATGCCGAGGCTTGGACGTGTGTCAGTTATTCCTCTGTGTGAGCAAATTCGCAGTGACTCATTGTGTTTTCTTCATGTGAAATACCGTCCAAACAGTAGGTTATCGCATTTCACATTGTTACGGTTATCCATATTAATCAGCAATTATTTGGAATATCTGGGGCCTCCAACTTTAAACTCGCGAGTCATGGTATTTAAAACTTTTTGTTTTTGTTTTGTTTTGTTTGTTTGTCTAGGCTTCTACAGTAATTTCAGGCTCCTTCTCCTACATTTTAATTTTTTTCCTATTATTCCACTGTATTATTTGCATGGTTGTTGAATTTCAAGTGTGATGTTATATTATTACGATTTAGAGACTTTTCTTGATTTGAGAAATGAGTACAAACTGACTGACTGATACGCCTTGTGTGTTTTGTATGGCGTGAAAGTATATCTGTAAGTATATAAGAGAGAGGGGGAGAGAGAGAGAGAGAGAGAGAGAGAGAGAGAGAGAGAGAGAGAGAGAGAGAGAGAGGGAGAGAGAGAGAGATGTTTACTATATCATTTTAAGGCTCTTCGAGTCCACTCTGTGGAGACAGGCGCCTTGTAACTGTACTCCACTATAATTATTTTAAGGATTGTTAGTTGTTGAGATTAAGCATAGGGCAAAGTAAGCATTGCATATTGGCTGCAAATACCTTATATAAGCATTTTACATTGATCTGAATGATTCAGTTAAATGTGGGATTATTCGCCCACTGGTTGGTTCGTTAAGCAGTGAGGTTTTCTAGGAAAGTTGCAGGAAGCGAAGTGAAACAGTGAATGATAATTAGTGTCAAAGGATTGTTTAGTGTTCCAGTAGGGGCTGTGCTCTGTATGTGGCCGATTACCATATTATAACACTGGTGAGTTGTTTATGGGGCATGGCAACGCAGACACATTGATAATATAAGCTCTGCCTACCTATCGACAACCCAACAGCTGTGACAGCTTAGACTATCACTGTCGAACGGGCGATGTCAACTTTGGATTCAAAATACTAAGCTTGTGCGCATTTTGACAGTGTATCACGATTATTGTTATATTATGGTAAGTATGTAGTTACCAACGTCCAGTATGCAGTGTTCTGTGTATTGCAAATCGTGTTTTAAGATAGGTAAGCTAAGTAACCAACAGTTTATCAAGAATCTGAAATAACAGCCTTAAAGTGGACTAATCTTGTGTGTGCAATAACACTCACCAGGTACTAGCTGAGTGAAACGGACATATTGATCGTCCTCGCTGAACTCGGGTTTCGCATCAAGATAAAATGCACTGAGGAGAATAGGATTGTAAGTGTGGATAAGACAGTGTGAGACTTCGGTGGTATCACAACTTAGAAAACGTGACTAGGTCGGATACTTGTGATATAAATCATAGTCGTTGTGAACAGAATGAAAACCTGACGATGGAACATTGTGGATACTTGAGTCACTTACGTGGATGTTATATAAATGTACTCTCAAGCAGCAGTCCTTTGTGGTAGGTTACCTTGTTGTTGTTGTTGTTTTTTTTTTCGCTGTTCCTGTCATGAACTTGTACATGTGTGAAGGATTTAATTTTTTCCGGAGAAAGAGAGAGAGAGCGAGCGAGAGAGAGAGTGAAGGAGTGAGAGAGAAAAGGGAGAGAGAGTATGCATGTGGGTGTGTATGTGAGAGAGAGAGGGAGGGAGAGAGAGAGAGAGAGAGACAGAGATAGAGAGAGAGAGAGAGGGGGGGGGGAGAGAAAGAGAGAGAGAGAGAGAAACTGTTTTGCTTGAACTGTATTTCTTCTGTTAAATATAGTTTTCGTTATCATTTGAAATATTGAAATCAATATGAAAAAACCACAAAATTCCTTCGGTGAGTTCATGGACTATTTGGGAGAAAAAATGCGACTTGCCATTATGGGAATATACTTCTGCAGTTTTATGATGTAGCCAGCTTATAAATAATGTTCGTGCATTGGAGAAGAAGATGTAGAGGTTGCACCTAACTGTCCTGTACAGTCTACCCAAGCCTACATTTGTTTCGGTTAAAGCGCATTTCCAGAGGTCAGAGAGACCAACATTTTAAATGGTGTAGTCAGCGTGTATAACCATAGCCTGCGTTACTGCCGAGGTACAAATCTGATCTCTCCCAGGCCGTTTTCTGTACTCATGAAATTACTGTAAACAGAAAGTCGTGGACGTTGTGGTATCTCATAATAGAGTGTGCCTCACCTTGCTGGAAAATTCACAGTGAAACTTCCTAGCCCTCTTAAAGAGGAAAATATCAGCAAGCATTGCATAGGCATACCAATAGTTCTCTCTCCCCCCCCCTCTCTCTCTGTCTATCTGTATCTCTCTTTCTCTCTCCCTCTCTCTCTTTTTCTCTCTTTTTGTTTCAACCAATAAGTATCACTCCTTATGGTGTAATTTATGTAGGTCCAAGTTTAACTATATCCTGTCTAAAAGGAGCGTTTACGGTGAGTTTGGATCATGGAAACATATTGAATTCACAAGCAATGAAAGCTCTCGAACATGAAAGACCTTAGTGTATGGGATTAAATACTCATTCAATATTATAATATCATTATATGCGGAGTAAATATGCAAATATGGATCAAACCGTAAACATATAATGGAAAGCGAGTAGATTTTTTTTTTAGGCTTTTAGTGTAAATATTTCTCAGTGTCCTTCATATTCTTAAATGCATGTTCAGCATAATGATTGGTCCTGCAGTTACACATGGGACAGTAGTATCAAAACTAATGTTTGGCCATACACCTTCAGCCACTTCCTCTGACCTAAATAATACAGCAAACATTCTGAGAAGGATCAGTCGTGAATTAAAAAAAAAAAAAAAGGACTGGTCTGTTATGAACAGGGATCTCAAAGACACTATAGACCTGGTAATCCAATGGTAATCCTGGTTGCTAATGTGACGAGGGTCTTCTCAAGTTAAAGTTTACTAATCATAAAACAAGAAGAACAACAAAAATATAGTGTATCTGCTTCCATATTATACAAGCCGATCGAATGGCATGCGAGCTGGGACTGAGGTGGGAGGAGAAGTGTGTCTTCTAAGAATTGAGCTTATGCCACATGACATAACATGTCATAACTGTGCAAGAAAAACCTCTTGCTAGGGTACGGCTTTCTTTAGTACCGTAAATCAAATGAAATTTAACAATGATAATTTTGGAGGGAAAAGAGAGCTGGAAACTGCTGGAGAGGGGAAAAAAAATTGTCTATATTATTATTATCCACTCGTACGGCTCAGAGTCAAAATCATTAATTTCAACTTCACTACGTCAAAACAGCAAAATTATATACAACCTACACCAGACTCAAGTCAGGTTTTGATTTGTTAAAAGAAAAAAAGTAGCCTACTACTATCACTGTCACAGATGTTCGATTGTCGTATACTATGATAGTTGTAAGCTCTTGTTCACTGGCCAAAAGTATCTACCGGCGGACATTTCCTCCATAAAATGAAACAGTATTCTTTAGTTATGTAAATAGTCTATCGACCCCCAGAAGTGTTGTATTGCAAGCGAAGTCACATTCTAGTACAATGAATGTGTCAGGATGACTCACACACTTTTATCTAATTGTAATGGGACTGAGATCAATCAGGTTTTTTTTCATGTCGTACCGGGTGTATCATAATAGGATACTATTCCTTTGAAACGCAGTCTCAGAAACCCTTTGTAAAATACATTTTATAATTGAGCTTGCATGTAAAGTACTATCTTACAACGAAACACGGACCTGAAAGCTGAATTGCTTGAGGGCAATCCTGTACTGTTCACATTGGCCTGCAGAGATTTGGTGATGCCCTATCATGCTCGGGGAGCAATTCTTGATTGTATGCCCCAAGACTCAAGTAAAAGGCCTAGACACTCTTTGATTATATGCCCCAAGACTCAAGTAAAAGGCCTAGACACTCTTTGATTATATGCCCCAAGACTCAAGAGATACTGTTTGATTGTATGCCCCAAGACTCAAGTAAAAGGCTTGGACACTGTTTGATTGTATGCCCCAAGACTCGAGTAAAGGACCTAGACACTCTTTGATTGAATGCCCCAAGACTCAAGTAAAAGGCCTAGATACTCTTTGATTGTATGCCCCAAGACTCAAGTAAAAGGCCTAGACACTGTTTGATTGTATGCCCCAAGACTCGAGTAAAGGACCTAGACACTCTTTGATTGAATGCCCCAAGACTCAAGTAAAAGGCCTAGATACTCTTTGATTGTATGCCCCAAGACTCAAGTAAAAGGCTTAGACACTGTTTGATTGTATGCCCCAAAACTCAAGTAAAAGGCTTAGACACTCTTTGATTGTATGCCCCAAGACTCAAGCAAAAGGCTTAGACACTGTTTGATTGTATGCCCCAAGACTCAAGCAAAAGGCTTAGACACTGTTTGATTGTATGCCCCAAGACTCAAGTAAAAGGCCTATAGACACTCTTTGATTGTATGCCCCAAGACTCAAGTAAAGGGCCTAGACACTCTGATTGGATGCCCCCTGAGATGGATGCCCGGAGCAGTCGTCCCCCCTGCCCACCCTCTCCTCTGCAAGCCGGTGATTGTGTATTACTTATTTGTTCACATTCCTCTCAGACGACAAAGCAAGCGGTCACACAGCTCTGAAAATACTTAGCTGTGTATCACACCAACTTTGGTACCGCAGCTTCTAAGTTCTTGGGCCAGCAAGAAATTAATGTCCCTCTTTCATCTTCATCCATCCTTTTGCACCGTCCGGGGTGTTGCGGGAGGAAAGAGCTGACAGTTAGCAGCGAGCCTGAAGGCTTCCAGAGATGGGATATTGTGTTTCAAGGAGTTCTTCACACACTTGATATAAGTCCTTAGTGGTTTTACTTTCACTTTGAACCCTGACATTAAGAAATATGTCACATACACTCACCGATCTTTTTGTTCTTTTATAAGTATTAGCAATTATGTATTATGAAGAGACGAAGAACGGAATTTCCGATTATACTTTTCGGACTTCTCTCTTTCTTCTCTCTCTCTCTCTCTCTCTCTCTCTCTCTCTCTCCCTCTCTCTCTCTCTCTCTCTCTTCAAGTGCCGGATCCGGAACAGATATCGACGATCATGGTTCGCCACCCATTCCTTCTCTCGGATGCTCGCAAAAAGCCCGTATTGTCCTGGTTTACCATGATTTTTCTTGAGAGTTTACAGCAGTGAGTCGCCAATGCCTTCTGCCGGTTTGTGTACGGTTTACTCCGCTAGCCTTTGCTATAATATAGCTTTCTCACAAGGCAGTGGGGGTCTGGGGGTGGCCGTTGACCCTCCTGGGTTCATCCGCCCTTTGACAAGTCTTGTTTTTCATTCTTGCAGGGTTCCACTACCCTCCTCATCAAGTGAACTTGATGGGTGAGCCGGTTTTGTCATCGACCACTCGACGGATGCAGTTTAAAGTTGCACCTAGGACCTTCTTCTTCTTCTTGTCTTCTTTAAGCCTCTTGATTCCTCGAGCAACATACTGCCGCAACATCACTCCTCCAACGCACGCGGTTCTGGCAGGTCTTCCTTAGCTCGGTCCATGACATTCCGGCTGCCTTCACCTCAGCATCGATACTCCTGCGCCATGTCTGTTTTGGTCGACCCACTTTCCGCTTTCCTTGTGGGTTCCAGACCAGAGCCTGCCTGGGGATGTTGGATTCAGGCTTTCGTAACATGTGGCCGATCCATCCCCATTTCCGTTTCTTTATCTCAGTGTCAATTGGGGCTTATCTCATCCTGTCCCACAGTTCTTCGTTTGGAGGCTTACTCAATGAAAATGTCCCTTTTTTTGCGGCTGAAAAAAAAATTGTGAATAAATAATAATAAAGACTGAATTTTGTCCAAAATGGGTGTGTTCAGGTCATGAATCATCAGACCTTGTGGCGTATGCAAAATTTCATCATTTTTGGTCACGTAGTCATCAAGTTTTTGGGTGCTTAATTGTTCATCCTCTGGCTCCATTTTAGTATGATGATGATGATAATAACTGGGCGTAACAGCTTTCACAGATCTAAACTCGCAACTCTAAGGGGGGTATCATACCAAGCCCGGAACGACACAGTCAGCTGTTGGCAGACACAAAAACACATAATATAATTTCCTATATTATTGTCTTCTTAATAAATCCGGAAAGACCCTATCATACTCAGCCCGATAAGACACAGTCAGCTTCTGCCAGCATTTCTTGGGTGTACAGTTTGTAGGCAGCAACTGGCTGTGACGTTCCGGACATAGTATGATATCCTCCAAAATAGGTACCCCATGTCACATTTGACTGCTGAACATTATAAATGCAGCAAGGAGTTTAATTACTGGGCATACTGAGCTCAGTGGAAACTGCTGTGAGCTAAATCTGCAGTTTATCGATTAAAAACAGTTGAAACCTGGGTGAGAAATTAACTTTCTCAGTGGGAGAGTAATGAAGCTCCCGTTTATTCAATCAGCCATGTCGCAGTGACTTAAGTTATCAAAGGGACAGGTTAACCTACAGTTTAGTGCAGGTAAACCGTGGTCTTCAGTTTCACATCTCACATCATTGATGGTTCTGAAACCTGGGAGAAGGTGGCCAGGTAAGCTAAGGGCGTGGCAAATTATGAATGGAACGTCAGAAGTGTAGGTTGTCCAGTTCAGTGTTTCCCAGACGTTTGGGGCAAAGGAACCGTTTTAACCCGGTGACCCAAACAGCTGTTGTTAGGGGGCAGTACTCTACTTATAAAGCTAAACAGAGAAAATTATGTTACATGTAAACTGTTCTGCAATTAAGCATATAATGTAAAACACCGCGGTCCCTTAACAACAGCACGTGAACAAAATGCTTCTAAAAGAGCGGTTGTTATTAGAACGTATGCACCCCAGGCGTTTTGCGCTAGGGGCGCGTACCTAAACGCACCTCCCTAACCCCGACCTTATCCTCAACCCTATATCTTATCGAATACCTAACCCTGCCCCCTACCCTTTCAACAACAACAAAAAAATAAATAAATAAAAAGGAGGAAAACAAAAAGAAAATCTGAAAGAATAATCAATTAAAGCTGTTGTTAGGAGTATTTGGGGAGAAGCTCCCTAACTCTGGAGTCACAAAAGGCTTTTATATACGCACCCCTAGCGCAAAAAACATTGTTTCCAAATGAATTCTCAAACACAAAAGGGAGTGCTGTAGTCTAATGGTCCACTTACGCAACAACTGATACGCTGACACTGTGCTTCTTTGGTTTCCGCCCTTGAATAAAGCGTAAATTGAGACCTGTTCGAGGAAGAAAATCCCGGATAACAGTGAACGCAGTATGGAAATAAAAATGATTCAAGGCTATGAGCTGTCTAAATGTGTTGTTGTTGTTGTTGTTGTTGTTCGTACTTCCATTCGAAGATGACCATCAGCTCCAGGGTCTAATGTGTGCCGCTGCATCATGGAGGTAGCCTACTATTGGCTTTGTCGGTCATCTCCGAATTTGGATCTACACAACCATGTATACACAGGACAATGACTCTACACGTCCCTTGTCTCTCCAGCTATATAATACATCATGCAGGTCTACAGAAGTCTATCTCCGGGACGCAGGCCTAGATTTGTCATGCTGCAATGCATTTCAGTGTGTGCACGGATTTTGTGAAGTTGATGATGAGCATAAAAGATAGAGATAGCATTATTGTTTGTACGATACGAATCTAAATTATTTATTCATGTACAGCCATTTATGATCTTCTCAAGTTTCATGCCGCCTTCTTTTCAGCGGTTTACAATGTGTGTAACATGTCTACAGAGTTGAATAGAGATAACACAGACTTTATGACATTTTGACAGATATTACTGCTGTTTCTCTCTCTCTCTCTTTTCTTCGCTTGGTCTCCTCACCCCCCCCCCCACACACACACGCGCCTGCACATAGAAACACACACAAACATACATACACACACATCATACAGATACACATAAATACAAATGTAGAAATTATGCAAAAATATTCATAGGAAATTATAATGATCATATTCACAAACTGTAGGTCAAAAAGCCTTCAGGCATGACTAAGACTTCGTGGGAATTCAGCCCATACGAACAGTTATTGTATTGTCACGCGAGAAGTAACCTTGAACATCGCATAGGCGTTAGCTTTGATTAGACCATTCATGTAATCTGATCTTTTATTAAATCGCTCTTGAGACCTACACTTGCAGTGACAGAGGTCATTGTGTCATCTTTGTGAGTAGAGTTGGTACTCGGTGTTCGTTTTATAAAGGTCTCCTCTTTTTTTTTCTTCCCCTCTTAATGTCGCCTTGGTACTGTCTTATTCTATCTCCACACTAGCGCGTTTTTTTTTTTCGAAAATCACTGGTAAAATTCTGTACTTAAATTTTACAGTGTTAACACAGATTTTTAATACTTTAAAATCTACTCCCAGAGGTGAGATACCTCCTGGATTTTCAAATGAGAGGATGCACTTTACTATGTCATGCTATAACCTTATTTCATTTTCTGTAAAAAGTGGAGAGAGGATTTTAAGCCACACCGGGCCGACCTAATGGTAAGTGTCCAAACCAGTGCAAGGAAAAAAGGCATTCGATGTAGAGACGAAGGAGTCTCATAAGCTTACGTGTCTTCGGTAATTCTTGGACCCTTTGGATACTGCAAAAAAAAAAAAAGGGGGGGGGGCAGTCCGTCCTTGGATTTCGTTTCTCATCACATGGGCTTACTCATCTCTTCATCCAATTGAGTTTTATCACGGCAATAATAATACATAGTATCTATTTCGTTTTGCCTTACTGCACTTTTTAAATACATTTTGAATACTGTTTTCTCATCTTATCTCATTTCAGATGACCAGACTATGAAACGAGTGCAGCCAAATTTCTTGGAATTTGCATGGTAATATTTCATTGTCCCAATATGTTCTTGGGTCTGTTTCAAATGCGTCACCTAAAATTGTGATTTTGGCCGTCTTGCTTTGTGCCGCATCCCGACCTCTCAGTGCACGGCGGCTGAGCATGTGTGCTGGCAAAGGTTGGCTGTAATTCAAAAAGAAGAACTGAAAGTCTTGGGGGAACGTGACTTTCGGGCTTGGAACTTCAGACGAAAAGCGAAATAACATTCAAAAATTCACAGGAGCGCAAACTCTGTGACGTCAAGTGAAACTTACCAGTTCAAATGGCATAGGTCTACTAGTGACGAGTGGATTTCCAAATCTGATTATTTTGTGGTGTCCTAATGGCAACATGCCGAGTGATCCTAAAAGCCGCTGAGTCTGACCCCTCGAAGGTGAAATGGATCTGAAGGATATTAATATTCCACTGAAAAATGACAACAATAAGGATGATGATGAAAGATGATGGCTATCCCTTGGCTGCTGACGAGGACATGTTTCCTCGTCATGACCACACTGACAGGTAGGCTGTAATCATTAAATCCATTGAATTTAGAACTTTTAACAGTTTGTCTTTTTTTCATGTTTGTTAATTCATTTATTAATTTTCACAAAACCTAGAACTTTTGACCCCCTTTCTTAAAAATTATATGTTAATTCGTTTGATCTTCACAAAATATATAACTTTTAATTTTTTTATTTTAATTTTTTGTTGCTTTTTTTTATCTGTTCATTCATTTTTGTTCACAAAATTCAGAACTTTTATCTCCCCCCCCCCCCCCCCCTAATTAAAAAAAATAATTATATCTGTTATAATCCGTTGATTTATCCTCAGAAAACTTATAACTTTTAACACTTAAAAAAAAAAAAAAATCCTGTTAGTCCATTTATTCATCATTCATCCCTCAATACAAACAAGCATAAGCCATTCTTTTCTTCTTTCAAATATATGGTTGTTGGGGGAAAAAAAAAAGGTTAACTGAACTGTCGTAGAAACGACGACAAAATGTAACAATTTACAATTTCTTGTTAAAAAGCGCCAAGGCGAGTGTTGACATAATTATTTTAGTATCGGTTGCATTTCAATAAAGCAAGGCGCAGTTGAAGTAGAGCTGAAGAAAATCCGGATGGCTTACATACAACGTGGCAAAAAAAGAGAAAGAAAGAACCCGATCAGAATTAGGCCTATAGGTGATGGAAGTTTTCACTGATATCAATGAAATTGCAGCGTTGTGAATGCTATGATATAACACAAGCAAAATACACTCGGGCTTTCAAAAAAAATATGCTTTCGTTAGCATTTTGATTCGGGTTATTTCTTATAGAGTGATTTTATTGTGTGGTAACGTAATGCTGCGCCGGAAAATGCAATTGAACTGCCGAAATAATTATGTTACCGCACGAAGAAACTTTACTACAAAACATGGACAGGGAAAACTAGGGATAGTAGACACATAAAACGTAGCATGGAAAAGATAGGGCTCAGCTTCGAAAATTGTCTTTGCTGAGCATACCGCGAACATGTATCCACAATTTCATTCGTCCTTCGAAAACCTTTGGAAGGAGAACCATCGGGAGGGGGGTGGGTACTACCCCGTTCCCTTGCGCCCCCCCCCCCCCCAAAACAGACTAATAAATTAACCAGACTGGAAACATGAGCTTCGGGCTGTGTCGTTTTTGACGGAATTTCCCGAGCGGCGGCCGTATAACCAACATGGCCGCCGCTCGGGAAATTCCGATTCTAGTTCTATCTGCAGTAGAAATTTCTTTTTATTTGTCAAGATTGGTTGTACATGTATTAATTTCTTGGTGCGGAAACCAAGCTTCCGCGTTCAGTAGGCGCGTCAAAATGATGTCATTCAAAATTGTAGCTATGCTGAAGCGTCGGTCGTTACCGTAAACCTAATGTGGCGGATGGTTCATGACCTTTCGCTGTTTTGTGACGTCACACAATGGGATCATCCAGTCTGGGTATTTTATTAGTCTCTGCCCCCCCCCCCCCAAGACGCTTCTAAAGTCGCGTATATCGTAATATCCTTATAGTGTGACTCTTATGGAACTCCTAACAAACTTTTTCCAATGAATTTAGATGAAAACCACATGTCTCCAGGTTTTGAATTAGTCTCTCGCTCGGTGTTCCCAGTTAAGTTTTATAACTCGGTGCTATAAGCTTGGATGTATAAGCAGTTGTCATCCAACATCCTCTCTGCCCACACTGACAGCTGAAGCTAATATGCCATGATACTAGTCTGCTAACTCCGGGAAAAGATTATTATTTTGAAAATAAAAAGCATCTCTGCTGTTAAATATGCAAGAATGACGCCTTTCCTACGTAGATCCGCCCTTTATGTCATCGCACCGCCGTCGGTTTGATGCGGCGAACCGCCCCCCGCCCCCCCCCCCCACGGCAATCCTACCTATCTTATGGAAATCTACGTCGGACTGACGTCAGATTGTTTGCTGGGTGATCTCCTGCTCACATTGGTCACTGACAGTAATAATATGCCTTGATAATGATCTGCAACAGCGGCTCTCAACGTGGGCGATAAACCCCCCCCCCTCCTCCCCCCCCCCAACCAGGGGGTCGATTTTAATTTCCAGGGGTGCGAAAACGAAAAAAAAAAAAAAAAGGAGCGAAGGTGGCAATGAAAAAATAAAGGGGGGTCGACGATTTAGATGGGTAGTGGTGTGGTGGTGGGGGGGGGGGTGGGGGAGGCCGTCCACTGAGTTTTTCAACAACACGCATAAATGAATTTTAGGAACAGAAAAATCTTTTTCTTTTTTTTTTTTTTTCAAATAAAGAATGCTTTGTCTTATGCTAAACATTCAACACGCCCATAAGAGTTTGAAAAACGTAACATCGTAATACGTGTGTGTAATCTATCTTCTTGTAACATGTATCTTTTTGGTTTGGGGGAGGGATTTTTTTTGGGGTGGGGGGTGGGGAGGGGAGAACACAAAATTTGGAGCCAAAAGGGGCGATTACCCGGATAAAGGGTTGAGAACTACTGATCCACTAACGCCATAAAAAGATATATCTGAAAATAAAAAGCGGCTACTGTTAAGTGTGCGTGTGGCGCACCCCCAGCTATAAATTACATCTCCTGAGTAGGATAATACAAATAATATATTGATATTTACCATAGTACAATGGCGTGAGTCATATTACTTTTTGCATCTGTGGGCGGGATGGATGACAAACTCATAACTGACTTCGATTGTCAAGCGAGCACTTGGAAAGTGAATGTCAAAGGAAGGCCTTTCTTCTTCTTCTGAATTGTATCATTGTGGAGGCGATGAATGTTCATCATTGCCATCTCCATCTCATTATCATCATGAACATTAAAATGACAATAAACCAAATATTATAAACTAGCTGAGGTCCCCGGCCCTGCCCGGGATAAATTGGTTTGAATATTAGTTTCAGTTCTGGGCGGTTATAATGGACCTGCTTCATCTGGCCTGTTCCTATCTGTTTATTTTATTTTTGTTTGTTTGTTTTTAAATAAGTCTTACTGCTCTGCCTTTGTGAGTTGACACCCTGCGCATCCCGTACAACAGCATGATTTGCGCACGGGTTAGTGTGTTTGATAGTGAACACATCGTAGGAAGTGATAACGAAACCTTAAAATGGCGAACCATGACTCGAAATAGATCTAAATGATGGCGAAACAATAAATTTCCAATTAAAAAAACTACACCGATTTGAGACTTCTATTAAAAACTGTGCACCCTTAAATCCATTCTGATGCACCATATAAAATTTGAAGTTTGAGTGTTGAGTGGTTCAGAAACCTTTTGCAACGAAAAATCTCAAGTTAACAAATATATATAGTATAGATAGATATAGTGAATGAATCATTAATTTGTAGATGAAGGTTCTGCAGTAGTTGATTCCTTCTATTTATTTAATATTATTTATTTATTTATTTAATGAAAGAACTCACTCTTCCTCTGGCCCACCCGCCCCGCTCCACCTGAAGAGTTTCTTAACACCTATTTATTTATTTATTCATTTATTTGTTATGGACGCGACCATTATCACTATAATAATATAGGGAAAAAGGCACTATATGTCGTGTTCTTTATCCTCTTCTTATTGTTGCTGTTATGTTACCACTGCTAACCCTTACCCTAATCTTTCCCACTAAAGAAAATACATACCCTGTATTGTTATCGTTATTACTTTGATTTCCTAAAGAACCATTTTCAGATGTCTGAATTAATTAGTTTACAAGACATCAACCAATTCCTTAATTCCCCCCCCCCCCCCCCAAAGAAATTTAATCGAACAAACTAACGATAATAACAAAACAAAATAAAAAGACAGGATCAATTCACCGCATACTAAATCCCATTCTTCAACATGTTGCAGAATTTATACAACTTCTGTTGATCCTTGTCGATATCGCTCACAATATGTCGAGAAGGGTGGGATGTGGCAGTTTGAAAATCATTGATCTGAAATAATACTCTGAGGTCACCTAATCTTAGTTACGCTAATTTTGATCAATAGATAAAATGTGTAAGCACTTATCAGCGAGTGGCGGATAGAAAAAAAAATGGTAGTCCTGAATTTATTGGCCTTTTTAATATGCCTATTTGATATACTACCACTCGAGGAGTAGAAATAATATTAAAAGATCAATGGGATTATACATGTTACCGTGGCTGCCGTGGGAGTAAAAAGGTTCCCGACACCACTTTTCTCCGTTCGTGCAGTGAAGATACTGGTGTACTAGATTAAGTAAAGTTTCTCCGCTCTTTGTAACGTGAAGGCTCAAGCTTTCTCTTTGGCAGGAGATAACGGCAATTTGCATTATAATGTACTGACGTCATGAAATTGCTGTGTGTGATCGGCTGTTTGGTCGTTTTCCCCAAATTAAACATGTTAAAGAAAAAAAAAGGGGTGGGGGGACGATATCTTGTATCAGCTGGCAGGCTCCGTAGTAAGTGAATCTGAAAATGAATGTCAAACAGATGATCAGAAAAAAAAATGAAGAAAGAGTACTGAGAGAGGCTAGAGGATAGATACCGGTATAAAGGAATTCCATTGGGTTACGCAGTATAACACAATCTACACATTGATGCATGTGCCATGCTTTTATGATGACGTAGGTGTAACGGCAGAAGTAATACGAACGCTGATGAATTTTGTAGGCATATTGCCCATAATCGTACTTGTATAGTTAGGACACACCTGTGTTTCTCAAGTTGAGGAGTAAGCACAGCCGGGGCATGGCAATATTTTGTTAGGGCATGGGATTTCAGAATGGGGCATTGCCATTTTTTTTTTAAGAAAGGGCAAGGCTCCCATTGATTTAAAAGACAAATGAATAAAACTTGAAATAAAGTTATAATAAAAATTTCTTTTGAAAGTATCTACATACTGAATATATATAATATTTTAAAAATAATAATATGTATATTGTATATAATGAGCACCAACTTTGTCCGAAATTGAAGGGGGGCCTATGGAAAAAAAAGTTGAGAAACACTGACCTAGACCTACTTGTAACGGTAGCTGTTACAGAATGGCAACAAAAACCTCATATATGTAAAAGTGCAATAGGGCTGGCTCCTATTACACACAAAGATACGTCTGTTTTCAGAAATTTAATTAACGGAACATCCAAAGCTAATATTGTCAAAAAAACGTATAAATCATCGCACTTTATTCTGCAGCAAGATTGTTACAAAATCGTATGTTATTTAAATTAGCGGCAAGAGCGAGCACATACAGCTTATCTTGTCAGCCAAGACCAAGCCGGGGTCTCTTTCATAATGCCCTAATCGGTTCTATTGATTCATATGGCTAATAAATTGCCTGACACAAAAGCCAGTAGGCCTACAGTGTTATTACTTTCACCTTTAACAAATTAGGTTACCGAGTGTGCTGCAACGAATTGGGTCACCGAGTTTGAGTGTGAGAATAAAATACTGTAATATTGGCTCACATGATTGTGTGAACAGCTCTTGGGAATAACCAGCTTGACAAGATAAATACGCATTTCGACATCCATAGACTTGTATTCATCGGCTTTTTTTTTTTCATTACGCATATTATATATATTTATGGCAGACTGGATGAAAGGCTTGGGACAACCTGGATTTATTTTAATTTGTTATCCTTTACTTCCTGAAGCATAGTGGCTCTGTCGGAAGAGCATTTGCGGCCAAGCGGAGGTCTTGGGTGGGATTTCTAGTTGCCATACTATTTATCTATGATTTAAAACACATAGCCCTATGCTTTTCCCATTCCCATCTGTTTTATGAAATAATGGTGCCGTAATTGTGCCTTAAGTGATTTAGACCATTTGCATCTCAAGTAACACAGACAAGTACAAGTTCTCTGTTACTACGATGACAAGGCATGTATCTATAGGCTACTGGATAAAGTCTCTTTCTCGGGAGACTCAACTCGGAGCTGTTGTCCGTGAAACATATAGTTTAGGATGATGTATCAGCGGCATATCGCATAATAATATAAATCAACTCCCCCCATCCCCTCTTCCTATCTCTAAGCTAAATACCCTCATGGTCCTTGCTTCGCGTGTCGATATCCAAACCATCCCATTGTCCAGCAAAGTAGATCGCAAATGCTGAATGCAAGAGCGAGTGATACCCAGTTCCATGTTTTTCTGCAAATCAGGGGCATGATTTCTTTAGGTTCATCAGTAGCCTACGCCACAATAGATAACAACAACAACAACAACAACAACATCATTACCTAAATTGTTGGAATTTAAACCTTTTAGCGTGCCCACAGTCTTCTTTCTGAGCATGCCAATGTTTCGGATTTTATCAGCGCCGTAAGTCTTCTTAACTGTCCAATGCATCATTATGAAACCGGTGTGCACATCTGAGCCGCATTATTGGCTGCATTAGAAGTACAAGTTTATTTTAGAACAGTGCACAGAAGTTTAACTCGAATAGTGAACTACCCGAACCGACTTAGCAAAGTGCATTGTGTAAATGAACTGCTTAATACTATGTATCTGAAATGCATTAAAGACATCCTACCGTCAATAAATTAACCTACTCCTCAAAATGAATAATTTATAATTTGTCGATTGATGGAGTAGGGATAATTTACCAGTCTATCTGCATTGAATTATTCCTTGACTTTCCTTTATAGTACACCAGCCTTTACCATCACCATAGTGACAATAATAGTGTTGAAAATAAATTAATATGCAAAAATAATTTATGGTTACTTCAACTCCTGTTCACCACTTGATAGATGCTTCATACGTACTTAGTTTGTTAACTCTGTCTTGATCAAATTTCCATATACGTGTAGGCGAGTTTCTTTTTGATCCCCCCCCCCCCCATTATCCTGCTTATCCCAGCTCCAAATCCTCACTTGGAATGAACTCGTTCTTGAATTTTCTCTTATTCTCAGTCGACTACTCACATTCATCCGCCCCCCCCCTTTCCCCCCCCCCCCCCGTTTTTTTTCTTTTATTCTCCTGCCCTGTTCATCTATCTTCCACCAAATAGCAACCGCGCGGCTTCGTTTACACTCCACATCAATCCACCAGATCTGTAGAATTTTTTTTATTCATCTTCCTTGTCCAATCAGCAAGTCCTAAAATTGTTTTGCACCTCCGTATTTGTCAATTCTCAACATTATACCACCGTAGATCTTTACGCTTTCATTAACCCTTCGGCAGTGCGGACCTACATTTTTGCGACCCTGAAGCTTGAACTGCTATGGGGCTCCTTCGCAACCACCAACAATAGGGCAACATCCAAAACCCACCCATTCAAAACAAAAAAATTCTTCGGGGCCCCTGGGGGGTTAGAGGCCGTGGAGCTAAATGCTCTATTTCGAACACGTTCTAATTTATCAATAGGATAACCCTTTTTTTTGGTGAGAGATCATGCTATTCTTGTAGGCTACTTATTTGATAATTTAAAATCAGCTTTGCAAGCTTTAGAAGTATTGGACAAGACGATCGTACATGGGCACTGTAGACAGTGCAGTGGCGTGCAGAAGTTTGGTCATGTCCGTGGCCAATTTCTTGATAGTATGCTTAGTACTGAGAAATGTAAGAAAGGAAAGCTTGTGGGACTGTAGGGCAGTTTGTACAACAAAGTTAACAACGATAATTTCAAATTTCAAAAAAACTTAATTTTAATTTCATTCATTGATTTGGATGCCCTCTCAAATGGATGCCCGGAGCCGTTGCCCCCTCTGTCTCTCTCTCTGCACGCCACTGACTGTAGAGGGTTAATCCACAATTTCATCTGCTAACATCCTTTCCCTTGTGAAATATCGAAACAAACCCAAGAAATCACTTTCATTAACCGCGTCCACATTATTATTATTTTTTGTTTTGTTTTGTTTTTGGTTCTGCAGTACTATACAGTCAGCCTGAACCCTGCCAGAACATAACTTGTCAAAATGGAGCCGTGTGTGACAGCTCTCAGGGTACCGCAAGGTGTGTTTGTCCCCCAGACTTCACGGGCTCACTGTGTGAAACCAGAATTGATGACTGCACAGTGCCAACACAGCACGTGTGTCAGAATAACGCCCAGTGCGTGGATGGGGTTGGAGACTACACGTGTGACTGTCTGTCCGGCTGGGAAGGCAGGTATTGTGAACAGGTCAGTGTCCTCGGTGATCTGAAGTACATATATCTAAAAATCAAGTATAATAATTACTTATATATTAAGTAATATTAAATTTATACTACATGTTCCATTTTATTATCATGGTTATCTGATATATCACTGGTTTAATAATTTCATTGTCTACATGATCAGTGTCATTAAAGCAGATTACAACACGTCAGAAAAAGCTTCATAATAATAATAATAATAATACACAGCATTTATATAGCGCTTCATCCCGTTAACAACCAGTTAGGCTCTAAGCGCTTTATATTTAACTAGCATTTTTTTTTTTTTTTTGGTAAAGCTTAAGACGCATGTGAACTAAGAAAGGCATTAATGCTGCATAGATAGCTTATAAGAGAGATGCAACAACAAAGGACACCACTTCAGACCGAAAGGAATAAGAACAAAAGCTGAGATGCGTAGGGTCATCCCAAAAACTCAGCTATAGGACAGTACACAGTGAGCAGTGGCGCGCACCGACAATTTTCAGGAAGTGATGATGTCATACAGCATGTCACTGAGCCTAGTGAAAATTGGGGAAACAATAAATTTCCAATAAAAAAAACTGTGCACCCTTATACCCATTCTGATGTACCATATAAAATTTGAAGTCTGAGTGTTGAGGAGTTCAGGATCCTTTTGCAACGAAAAATCTCAAGTCCACACATATATATAGTATGGATTTATCTCACACACAATCCACAGGCATATTCAGGAACAAACAAAAAATGGACATTCAGAGTGTTAAAAGATGACCCCTTCAGCTGATGTTTAAAAGTCATAAAATTTTCAGTCTCTCTCAAACACAGAGGCATGAACTAAAGCTGTGTTTTTATGTGGACGGAAACGGCAACGGAAACGTACGAAAAAATCCGTCAGTAGTAAAAAGAAAGAGTGTTTCTATTTGTACGGGCCGTTTCCGTACGCATGAAAACATTCTTTGTATTTCACTACTTGAAGGGTTTTTGACGTGTCTTTTGCCGTTTCCGCTTCCGTACACATGAAAACCCAGCTTTACTGTCATTCGGAGGAATCACCACTGTTATCATATCTTTCTTACTGGGCACAATGCACTATCTATTATCGACAGTATCCTACTAAAAAGCAGAACCATTATCAGGTCTATGTACCAGATCTTATGCAATATTTCACAACCACTGTCATTTAGATGATCATATTTTCTTGTCTCAACATTTCATCCAAAATCCTTACTAAGAATGCCTTGAGACTTCCCCATTACTCAGTTTTACAAACAGGCACCTTCACACAGCTGATGTATCACCGTTACCACAATAATATAACATCACCTATGTAGCATCAAAATAGTTACGACTTCATACCATCACAATAGTTACAACTATTATAGCATTACCGTCATTACACATCTATAGCATCACTTTTGTTACAACTACAAACTGTCACCATGGTTATAACTGTAGACCATTACCATTATTACAACTATATTTGTATATTATACACCATTTCCATAGTTGCAACTTTCTACCATCACCATAGTTACATCCATATATCATCACCATAGTTAGAACTATATAGCATCACCATTGTTACAATTATATACCATGACCATAGTAACATCTATATATCATCACCATAGTTACAACTATATAGCATCATCATTGTTACAATTATATGCCATCATCATTGTTACAACTAAGTATACTATCACCACAGATACAACTGTTGGTACGAGCCATCTCAATATTACAACTATACCATTTTACCAATATATTTCGTTAAGTAACATAAAAAATTCCAACTTTACCCCAGGAGAAAAACGAATGCGAACCCAATCCGTGTCAAAACGGAGGCACCTGCACTGACTTGTTTGATGGCTTCAACTGCAACTGTTCTGGGAACTTCACTGGGCCTACCTGTAATGAAGATATTGATGAATGCCTAAACAATCCCACATTATGTCAAAATGGTGCCACTTGCCAAAACACAGTAGGCGGCTTTAACTGCAACTGTGTACCAGGTAATTAAATGTATGAACCTTGCAGAGTAAACTTGGGAGCAAATAGACTTACTTCATAATATCAAATTCCATAAGTAATATGCAATTTTATCTTATCATATCATATGGTATTATGTGTATAATTGTATTTATGCTTATAGATATACTTAATCACATAATTAACATTTGAAACCATGGCATTGTTAAAAAAAACAACACAGCTAACAATTTGCTTTGGCTCTCCCCTTCTGCTTCTTATCTCAATTTCTGTGCTTGTCTCAGGTTGCGTAGATAGTAGCCTATACTGTATGCTTTGACTACATTAACTCATTGAGACTGGAATTAATTTTAGCTTTTAGCAGATTTTTTTGTGTGTGTGTATTAGAGCTTAGTTGAGATCTGACGGTTGCATTACACTAATAAGTAATCCAAGTTTGCAAATATTGCTAAAAGAGACACTTTGGCCAAATCCATCAGAATAAGTGAAATGACGTAGGAATTCCATTGAAATGGTTGACAGAAAAGATTGGTTAGTTTACAATTCATAGTTTAAAGTAAGTTAGACATAAGGGTTGTAGGCTATCTTTGGAAAGAACAAACATAGTTTTGACTGAATTTTTTTTTTTTTTAATGTTTGCAATATCTCTTTAAAACATTCAGTCAAATAAATTAGATTTGCTTAGCTGGAATGAAGGGCACTTAAAATTCTGTGGCTGTGTCATGCTTTTGGATGTGTAATATCTGAGGCATTTTATGACACACTGGCTTCCCCACCTGTGGCATGTTATCAGTGGGCATGATTACCATCCTGCATGTAATGGCAAAGATATACTCAAGAGATAAAGATCAAAACAGTGTGTGAATTTGAATGAAAATAGAACTTGACATATACAGCAGGCCATTTAATTACAACTTAAACCTTGATCACACATTTTTCACCTCAATTTAATATAAATTTGGCTAGTTATAAGTTTCAGTAGTTGTACATTTTTGTTAAAGATGCATATTCCTGTCATGAGTATTAATATTTTTTAACATCTTCGTGACATTTTTACTATTTTCCCCACAGTTTTTCTGTGGTTTTAATAAAATTTCGTCAATTTCTTACTATTTTCCCGTAGCCTACAGCCCTGTGTTTCTAACCTTATAATATCTTTGGAAAGAGCATAAAAAGTTTTGACATAATAATTTTTGGTTATGTTTGTCTTACATCTTTGCAACATTCAGTCAAATAAATCAGATTTGCGTTGTTTTGAAGTAGGGCAGTTAAAATTCTTGGTATGTCTATGTGCAGTAATTTTATATTTGCGCAGTAGATATTTTTGACAGCTTCACAAAATTGCAAAATTGTAACTAAATATTTTGTTTCTCTTTCAAATACCCCTGACTTATTGTGTTATGCAAAGCCAGTTTCTACTGATGAATTCTTCTTTTACATGAAAAAATAATACAGTTTTAGATAATTTTCAAATATTATAAATAATTCCACTGCTCCTTCAAAGAAAATTAAAGCTGTGCCATTATTTATCGCTCATATTCCTACTACATGAGTTAGCTGTGTATATGAAACTGACAACAAAGGTCACATGCTGTGACACTGACAGCTTTGAATGCATCTTTTCCATGTCTGATCTGGAGATTTTCGTGAAACTCTCTGAAAGTTGCCCATCAACATAAAATCCTGTGTTTTGCTTGAATTTATTTTCATTAATACATTGTCACTGTTCCATGAAACTGTAGTAATGAAGAAATTTGAGAAATCGATTTTATTATGTTCAACTGCATTCAAAGCAGCACTGAATGATCTTATTTCTAGACTCCTGAGCTGAAAAATAACCAAATAGCAAACTTTCAAAAAACATCCTGACTAGACCAATAATGCTAAAATAAAACAGTCTTTTGCTTCTCCTGAAAAGTGCTTAAAACCGGTTACCACAATTTTAGGGAACAGTGACGACAATAGATTTGATATCTTCAAGTAAAAGAACGTCATTTAATTCAGCTTTGTCTCATGGTATTCTGATAATGCACACTCGTTTACTAACAAACTGCAATGCTTACATACTAACTTTGTATAGGCTACATGGGTGCCTTTTGTGAGACTGAGATTGATGAGTGTGCCAGTTCACCTTGCTACTTTGATGGTACGTGTATTGATTTGGTAAACAACTTTCGCTGTGACTGCCAGGATGGATTTTTGGGTCCTAGATGTCAAGGTGTGGTTAGACAGTGTGCACTGAATAACCCATGTGGCCAGAATGGAATTTGTATAGAAAAACCTCAAGGTACAAGGCAGAATATCGTCGTTCAGCTGTCGGAACTTCGTTAAAACTAAACTTTGAGGCTCTTGTTACAGTTAGGGGATAGTGGAATTTTATATCGAAAGGTATAACTGTGCAATGAACTCAAGTCAGTATTTTCTCTATTTGACTTTGTAGTTGGACTTTGGTTCCTTAACAAAAGGCTTTAATAATAATAATAATGAAGATCATTTATACTGCCCAATCCAAACAATTTGCTCTAGGTGCTTTTACAGAAAGTCTTGTTCTCACCAACTGCAACTCACTCTCTCTCTCTCTCGCTCACTCTCTCATTCTCTCTCTCACTCTCTCTCTCTCTCTCACTCTCTCTTTCTCACTTTCTCTCTCTCTCACCCTCTCTCTCTGCTAGACATACATGGTATACATACTATAAGGCAGAAATTAAACAATTGTACACTAAAATTAAAGTGAATTGAGAAAATAAATGGATTGGGAAAGAGATTTCACAACTGAAAGTGTTATTTAGAAGATGGGTTTTTAGACCAGTTTTGAATTTTGACTCGGTAGATGCTTCTCGCAATGATTTTGACATCGAGTTCCAGATGTGTGGGGCACAGTGTGTAAATGCTCTGCCTCCTAGTTTCTTTGACTTAAAGTTTCTTTGAGTTTAGTTTTAACAAGGTTCCAACAGCTGACCAACGATGTGATGTTTGAAAGTGAATAGTATAAATTTGTGTACAGGTATACAAAAAAATAAGCTGGATGACCAGTCTTCTGGAGCAGATTGATGAAATAATTCAAAGAAATCACCGGAAACCTGTGGCATCCTGGAGAAGGATACACCACTTGTGTGAAATGTTCTGTATTATAAACTAAAATACTGCTTAAAAATATATTAAATGATATATTTGCTGAAATGAGGTATTTCAGTACTTGTTCAAGTTTGCATCGTTTTTGCTCTATCTTGATTGCCACATATATTATGTTAGCTATTTAAAGAATGAAAGTTACTTTGTGTTATCTTGATTGATCGAATATACCTATTCCATGGTACTTGGAGTCATTACTACCAGGTGTGAAGAATGTAGAAGATGGAAGGTATTATGAAGAATGAATGGATTTTACCATTGGTAGTCACTGTCATAGGCCCTATTAAATAATATACAATGAAATTCTATTCCTTTTCAGGAGGCTATCAATGCTTCTGCAAACCAGGCTTTTATGGTGATCACTGTGAGTTTGAAGTCAACCTCTGTTTGTCAAAACCATGCAAAAATGGAGCCACTTGTACTAACTTTGGAGTCAGTTACACATGCGCTTGTGTCCCAGGTATGTCTTGTCAGTTTCAAGTTGTATATCAGTTCTATGGTCCACCTGTGCTTTCCAAAAAGTACACCAATGGTCTTAATTGTTTAAGAAAATCAGTTTAGGAGAGGATTTGATCATTAAGGGATGTAGGAACAGATGGTAGAAATATATTTAACTCTTTCCCTATGGAACAACGCACACTGTGTCACACGCTTCCCTAGCAGCAGACGATACAACGCAGCCTGCATTGTGACGTTATAAAGGCAGTTCTTGACCTCTGTAATGGAAAATTTTAACATCCTGTGACGTTGAACCTTAAAACTGGAATTCTTGGTAAATCTTCCTTTGTCCTAGCATGTCAGCATATATAGTTTGGATAGCTGTTGTATAGTAAGGCAATCTTTGTTATAAATTAATGCAGAGTACAGCATGGCGTATAACCCCAGGAAGTGTTCTGTCCAGATGTCGAATGCTGGCCTGTAGGGAAAGAATTAATCCACTGTGTGGCACTAAACTTGCCAGCTGGCAACTCTATGTCATCTGACTTATGTAGGCAGCTAGATCTCACGTTTACACATAAGAATGACAACATGATTATGATTTTGCGCCACCGTTGGTTTGATCTAGGAAATATGCTACCATGGTAATCCTACCAAGCCTATGGAAATCTTTTTTTTACAAATCTACACTGAATTAAGTAGGGATGCTGTTCAGCTCTGTTGTACTGGGCATTAACTTTGTTGTTTTTGGGATAGGCAATTCACTGAAATGTTTATAGGTTTCTTGCTCAATAAATTATCGTGACGGAGACATGAAAAAAACCTGTTTGGTTGATGGGCGGATGAATAATTATGTTTTTTGATTTTTATTCAAACATTTTTTTTTCAGGTCACACAGGAACTAACTGTGAAGCGGATGTTGATGAATGTGCCAGTTCACCCTGTGAAAATGGAACTTGTTCTCAGCCAACTCCCAATGGCTTTGAATGCCAGTGCTTGCCAGGATTTACTGGCCTTTCCTGTGAGACAGAGATTAATGAATGTGCCAACAGCCCCTGTCTTGGCCGACAAATTTGTGTGGACCTTATCAATAGTTTTAGGTAATGAAAATTAGTGTTCTCTTTGCTTTTCAGCAAATAGTTATGCCGCCAGGTGAAGAATTTCTTTCAGATGAAATAGTTTATATTTGATTATATAAGATAGGGCGATAGAGAGCTGAAATTTTCTATTGTAATTTTGTCTGCTTTTCCTATAATTTGTATACCAGATTGTGAGGGAATGTAAATGGATAATTGACTAAACAATTTGCCAACATATAATTATATGAGGGTTTTTAAAAAAATGTATAAACAAATGAACTGCTTAACTTTGTTTGCAGTTCTACTAAACTGCTTGTCATCAGTGTCTGGCCCAGAACAGCTATTAGTTTGAACTCATGCAAGTACTCAAATGGTACACATCAGTCTTCTTTAATTTGAATTATAAATCATGAATTATGTAAATTGACATTGTATTAAAAAATATTTACAGTAGGTGTAAATTTTTTGAGACGCCATGACTTGTATAGTCTTTAATTTTGTGTAAGCATCATAAGATTTTTATCTTTTTTTTTTTAAAGGCAATTTCAAATATATAGTTTTTGTGTTTTTCAAGAATGATGGCTGTATTTTTTATAATCTGTGATGTTCATTTTTTTTTTTGTATTGTAGGTGTGAGTGCCCGCCTGGTACCACAGGCGAGTTGTGTGAAACGGACATCTTTGATTGCCGAGTTAATGCGTGTGTTAATGGTGGCACTTGTTCTGAAGAGGGTGGGGCTTTCCTGTGTCAGTGTTCTGTTCCCTTCACTGGACCAACGTGTTCCACCAGCCTTGACCCCTGTGTACCCAATCCTTGCCTTTATGGCGGCAGTTGTTTTCGTGTCAATGAGACCTCTTACGGATGTGCTTGCCTGGAAGGATTCTTTGGGCCACGCTGTGAGGCTGATGTTTATGACTGTTTGTCCAGTCCATGCCTAAATGGAGGAACATGCCAGGAAGTTGTGTTCACTGCGAATACAGAAAATATAAATGAAAGACAGAAATTCGTATGTGTCTGTCATGAAAACTTCACTGGATCTCTTTGTGAACTAGAATTTCAAGCATGTCTGTCAAGCCCATGTAAGAATAGTGGCACCTGCATTTCTGGAGGAAGAGACAGTAAGTGCAATTATTTAAATTACTCTGTTCATATTACCAAATATTAAAGTTGGTAAGCCTCAAAACAGCTCACCCAGTGTCCTACAATAAGTATATAAGATTTTAATTGACAAGTACTTAAAATGATTGTTGATAAGAAGTGAAGGCGTGTCTTGGGTGATTTATGATCATATAACTGTATCCTTTTTCAATGAAGCATATGTCGGCTCTAGAAACTCTCCCCCCCTCCCCCCCCCCCACACACACACCCCACCCGTACACAGGACAGGATTTTCCTTTAGGATGAGAAGATAAAGTATTACATGATAAATTGTGACCCTCTATAGCTAGCAGACCTCTGCAGTTTAGAATCATTTGGTCTGAGTGGCACTTTGACTAACAGTATACACTCCTGGATTTTGTGGAGGCAAATGACAACAGCAAAACATTAGTTTTTTTTTACCATCTATCAAATTTGGTGAAATGAGAAAAGAAATCTGCTGAAAGTATTGCAAACCCTACCCCCTCAAAGTGTTAAAATGACATTTTTAGATTTAGGCTGTTATGTGGGTCATTTGGGCATGACAGCATATAAGATAGACTTCACAAAGATTGAAGTAAGGTACAACAATAACTTTATTCTTGTAGACCGCTTGACATGGTGGAAGGCAGGACACGGACAACTGCGACCCTGAATCAGCTGACATTCACTTCCGGACTAGATCATTGGCTACTATTCCGTACATTATAACAAATACTATTTATACATTACTATTCATACATTACATATCCTCCCCCCTAAGCTAATGAAATCTCATTTCCAACAAGCTGTACTGTTACTTCATACATGATGTTCAAACGAAATCCCATTTCAACAAGCTTCTTATAAAATGAAAATTATAAGAATATTAAGAGAAACAGCTGCCTCCAAGTCCAATATTGTTACTCGTAAAATACGAAATTATAAATTTAATTTATCTGGAGGTTTAACAATTCTTTGTGATCTTCGTAACAAGGTGGATGAGGAGACACCTGAATCAGAGTTTGAATTTGTCTCATCATTTACACATCCTTCACTCTGCTCTCTCATCTCTTTCTCTCCCTTCCCCCCATCAAAGGAAGTTCCCCCTGACCCTGAGTTACAAGGACTAGCGTTATTTACCCCAGATGGAAGTGAAGTCTCAATTGACCTATTGAGGTTTTGCGTTGGGACATTAACACTAGGCAATTGCGGAAAATCAGTGACGTCTGCAGTTACTGCGACATCCTCTGCAGGATCAGTGCAATATGATTGCCTCATTTGATCTTTGTGTCGACGCACCATGTTATCAGAGGTTTGAACTCTGTAAGAAAGAGGACCTGTTACTTGAACTACCTTGCCAGGTACCCAATCATTCCCAAACTTGGAGTAATTGCGTACAAAAACATCATCATTGACATTGAATTCTCTTTCTTTAGCATGAACATCATGATGTTGTTTCATGGACAATTGTTTCTTATACACATTATTTTGAAGGGTAGGGTGTAAAAGATCAAGATGAGTTCTAACTTTTCTACCAAACATTAACTCTGCAGGCGTTAGGCCTGTGGTAGACTGAGGAGTAGTTCGATACTTAGTAAGGAACCTACATACTTTTTCATGAATAGATCCTTGATTCAGTTTGATTATTGACTTCTTAAAAGTCTGCACTGCACGTTCTGCAAACCCGTTTGAACTTGGATGATAAGGAGAAGTGGTGACATGCTCTATACCATTGGCGCTCATGAAATTAGAAAATTCAAGACTTGTAAACGAAGGTCCATTGTCGGTGACAATTTTTTCTGGGAGCCCGAGAGTAGAGAACACCTCACGTAATCTCAAAATGGTTTCAGATGCAGTGATTTTATTCATAACCTTTACATCAATCCACTTGGAATGTGAATCTGCAATTATCAAAAACATGTGACCTAAGAATGGACCAGCATAGTCCAAATGAATCCTCTGCCAGGGTTCTGTCGGCCATTCCCACGGAAACAGTGGTGCTTTGGGAGGATTTTTCCCATGAACCTGACAAGTATAACATTGTTTAACAACATTTTCAATGTCATTATCAATTTTAGGCCACCAAACCCACGACCTGGCAAGACGCTTCATTCTAACAATGCCAGTATGAGTATCATGTAATAGTTCCAATACTTTGCTTGTAAGTGACTTAGGAACAATAACTCTGCATCCCCAAAGGAGACATGCATTCTCAACACTTAGTTCATGTTTTCTTGCGGCATAAGGCCTAAATTGTTCTGGTAATTTTTCTGGCCAACCGTTCATTGTGAAATCATATACTTTCTGAAGAATCGAGTCATTCTGAATTTCAATAGCTATTTCTTGAACAGAAATTGGACTTTTGTCAATAATTTGAAACAATGAAATACACTCTTCTGGGATTTCTTCTGAATCCACAACATCAATTGGACCAGTGGGTAGACGATTAAGTGCATCGGCACAGTTTTGACTGCCTGGTTTGTATTCCAATTCATAGTCATAAGCTGATAACAAAATTGCCCATCTCTGAACTCTTGGCGATGCCTGTTCAGGCAACGGTTTACCTTCTCCCAAGAGCCCAAGGAGGGGTTTGTGGTCAGTTTGAATTTTGACCTTTTGACCTAGAATGTACTTATGGAATTTCTTAACTCCAAAAATCACTCCTAAAGCTTCTTTATCAAGTTGTGAATACTTGCGTTCAGCGCAACTTAGAGATCTACTCACATAGGCCACTGGTTTTTCTAAACCATCTTTTTCTATATGACTCAACACGGCTCCAACCCCTACAGGAGATGCATCAACTGTAAGCACAATTTTCTTCTTTGGGTCAAAGTGCACTAACAACTTGTCTGATGTTAGCAAACGTTTTGCTTCACAAAAGGATTTCTCACATGATTGTGACCACTGCCACTTAGTATCTTTCTTCAGCAAATTATACAAAGGGGCTAAGACTGAAGACAAGTTTGACAAGAATTTACCATAATAATTTACCATGCCTAAAAAAGCTTTTAGTTGATGCACATCTGCTGGGGTGGACACATTGTGGATTGCCTCCACTTTTTGCTTTAGAGGCTGGATTCCGTCTTTGGTCAACTTATAACCCAAGAAGGTCACTTCAGATTTCATGAATTCACACTTGTCATTTAAGACAAGTCCCTTCTCCTTACACAGAGAAAGAAATTTTTTTAAGTTTTGAAGATGTTCATCGTCATTTTTCCCCGTTATGTAGATGTCGTCAAAGAAATTGACACACATTGGAATGTCCTTCACTAAATTTTCAATCACTCGTTGAAAAATGCCTGGAGCGGCAGACACACCGAAACAAAGTCTTTGATACTGGAAAAGACCTCTGTGTGTGTTAATTGTTGTGTACTCTTTGGACGAAGGATCCAGTTCCAACTGGTTGTAAGCATGAGCAAAATCCAGACGACTAAACTTTTGCCCACCTGCTAGCTTCTGAGCTAGATCTTCAATTCTTGGAATAGGGTGACGATCAGTTTCTGCATGTTTGTTGATTGTAGACTTAAAATCACCACAAATGCGAATTGTTCCATTTTTCTTTCGAATTGGAACGATAGGAGTAGCCCATTCTGAGAACTCCACTGGTTTGATGATTCCCTCTCTTACGAGACGTTCTAACTCTTCTTCGATGCCTTCACGAAGTGCGAAAGGAGGTTGACGAGCCTTTTTGTAGATTGGCTGAGAGTTAGACTTCAGGTGTATCTTTGCCTTGAAATCAGTAAGTAGACCAGTTCCTTGAAAACAGTCTTTGTGTTGATCGAGCAATTCTTGATAAACAGCTCCACTAGATTTTTCACAAGTAGCAGGAATATCCTGAGAAACAACTGAGAAAATACTGTTCCAATCTATTTTGATACACTCTAACCAGTTCCGCCCGAATAAGGGAGGACCATGCCCTTCTACGATAAGAAGTGGAAGAAAATGTTCTTGATGATTGTTTTCAACTTCAACTTTCATTGTGGCCTCACCCACAATTTTTACAGTTTGACCTGTGTACGTTTCAAGTTTAAAGTCCTTCGACGGTTTCTTAATGGTGTTACCAAGAAAATGTTTCTGAAAATCATTGTGAGAGATCAGTGACACTGCTGCACCTGTGTCAAGATGAAACACCAGTGGCTTGGTGTTAATTTTCACATTCACTGTTACTGGGTTCCGTTGACCCACGGAAAACAGCAAGAGATTACTTTTTTGTTCAACACTTTCAGCTGAAATGGAAGTAACAAAATGTGTTGGTCTATTAGTAGTTGACTTGGAATCTTTCTTACTACGACACATTTTTGAAATGTGACCTACTTTTTTACAAGAAAAGCAGGGCTCTTCCTTGAATTTGCATTTCTGTGGGTTGTGCTGACCCCCACACCTGTAACATGGTTTGTTGATAACGTTAGGTCTAGACCTATTATTTTGATGTTGAAATGTTACACCGTTTTTCGCTTTAGCTGACTGTTTATTTTTCACAAAAGCTAAGGGTGTCTCCGTCGCTCCGTGTGATACCAACTGTTTGGCACCATCATGTGTTTGAAGAATAGACGTTGCAACTTTTGTAGCTTTATCTAGAGTAAGCTTGTCTTCGATAAGAAGTTTTCGTTGTATTCTTTCATCGTTAATTCCTGTGATGAATTTTTCAAGGAGTCTATCCTCTATAGTCCCACCAAACTCACAGAACTGAGCAAGGCTGCGAAGTGCTGCTATGTACTGCGCAACAGTTTCTCCAAGTTGCCGCTTACGAGCATCAAATTTTGCACGTTGTAAGTACTTTGGAGGTTTTGGATCAAAGTGTTCTTTGAGTACTGAGCAAACCTGATCGAAAGTTTTATTCTCTATGGTGTCTGGTGCCACCAAGTCTTTCAATAGTTTGAAATGTGTACGACCCATCACAGCCACAAAAATGTCTCTTTTCCTGTCTGCTGATTCGATCTGGTTAGCTCTTAGAAAGAATTGGAATTGTTCAATGTAGTCCGTGATAGTGGACGTTTGAGGGTTGAACTCCCCTAAGCTCCCTATAAAGGAAGAAGCCATCAGTTAGATGGATGTCTGGTTGTACGTACGTAGATCTCTCTAGATCTAGATCTATCGATGACAGGTAACTTTGACTTTCCCACTCGAAATCAGACCTGTAACTAAACTTGCAATACAGATTCGTGCCTTCTGAATAATCCCATCCTCGTCGCCATTGTTATGTGGGTCATTTGGGCATGACAGCATATAAGATAGACTTCACAAAGATTGAAGTAAGGTACAACAATAACTTTATTCTTGTAGACCGCTTGACATGGTGGAAGGCAGGACACGGACAACTGCGACCCTGAATCAGCTGACATTCACTTCCGGACTAGATCATTGGCTACTATTCCGTACATTATAACAAATACTATTTATACATTACTATTCATACATTACATAGGCTGCTTCCAAATAATTTTGTATCAAAATGCTACATTTAGCACAGACAAAAAGTTACTCCTTGACTAAATTTTATACAGTAGTCTCCGTCTAAGAACTCGCCGTCTTAGAACCCGATCCGCCTTAGAACCCGCTGTTGCCGCGAAACCGAAATTTTTCACTGTAATTTACATGCGTAAGAACCTGCTCTGAAACGAAACATCCGCCTTAGAACCCGGCATTTGACCGAGAGATGAGCACACTTGTACGTAAAATTAATGTCCAAATTATTACACAAAATTCTCTTTCAAGTTGACGGAATAGAACAAAGCCACACAGTGCAGTGAAAAAGAGCGGGTGGAGGGAAGGTAGGGGGAGGCAAACCGTACAAAAGATGGAGCCCAGTTACGTTTTTCGTGTGCAAGCAGGCCACTCTTAGACTAACTTAGCATAGTCATCACCTAACATCTATTGTTGTCTGACTTGAGGGGCAAAATTTTATACGTAACTGACCACGTGCTTGGTTTGCACGGCACATGTACATGTACTTGTGGCTGATTGTGGTTATTACACAGGGTATCACTGGGCCTCGTGTTGTCTAAAATTGGCATCTGTGGTTCACAAATTGATTGTTCAGTCTGAAACATTGCATTCCCTACACAATCATCAATGTAAGAAAAGAGCATTTTGCTAGCCATAAGTCGTAACTTTGACCATTTGCAAATAAAAAAAATTATTTTTAAAAAAATGTTCAACGCTTAATTTTCATTTTAAGGTCACGACCCAGGTCAGAGCAATCAGGGGGGATAAGCCATGGGTACGGGTAGTCAAATGTGGGTGGCATCCTTTGGTATCCGCCTAAGTGCCCGGTCCGCCTAAAAACCCGCTTTTTCTGTCTCCTGTTGACCGGGTTCTTAGACGGAGACTACTGTATACATGTACATTTTTGTTGCAATACTAGTCTTGATGCTTTCAACTATGTGCACGAATTTTGCACAATTTTTTTGTAGGAATTTTTTGCACTGAAATTCCATATTTTTCAGGTTATACCTGTGAATGTGGGCAAGGTTGGAGAGGTGACCAGTGTGAAGAGGACATAAATGAATGTTTGACTGTTCCATCTATCTGTCAAAATGGTGGTCAGTGCATCAACAAAACACCAGGTTTTAGGTGTGTAAGTTTCCTTCTCAGAATAAAGATATAGTCTCTGTCAAGGTGTATATTTCCTAAATCCATATGTTTTAAGTAAAGGCGTTTGGCATTTATGATTGAAGTCAGTGACAAAGAACTATTTTAACTTATTCCCCGTGGTAACTTTTGTGTTTGTGGAAGAGAACTCTCAACACTATCCAGTCTGAAATTTAGACGTAGTTCAATGTTGGTTTTTCTTTCACTCAGAATAAACACAAGACAGAATATATTAGACATTAAAATAAAGGAAAATCCATGAACCAGGATGGGATTTAATATTTCAAGAAGTTGGCCTAGATAATAGTGTTGGAAAATTGGTGTCCACTCCATAGCGAAGTGAAAGTCTGCCAGCCAAATATTCAGTTTGCCCTAACGAATAAGTTAAGATATCATCTTCAAAAGTTATGTTTGGGATTAAACCTACTCCAACAAAAAAAAAATAAAATATCTGACTAGAGAATAGGAAGAAATATGTACTAGGATATGTACCAGGTTCACGTGACTTACATGAAAACTGAAGTTAAACACTCGAAAGAGATTATATTTAACTAGATTCCCATGGATTAGTTATCTGATTGTGATTTATATGAGTCATTGCCAAATAAGAGTAGGTCAAATCTACCTGGAAAGAGGTCACCTTACAAGAATCTCAATAAAGTTATTGAAATATCATTTGGCCGCTCACATTTTGAATTGACAAACAAAGGAATGGTTTAACTATGTTTCCAATCAACGTTCAACTTTATATAAGCCTTGTTTTTCTTTTTCTCGGCGTGTTGTTTCGCTATCACTTATCACACGTTTTTGTCGTCAAAAATTCACAAAATTCAAAATCCATTTCAAGTCTTTTCTGTCGAAGAAATTCGCTGTCAAAATAATCTGTGTTTCTAATCTATATTCTGTAGTAATGAAACATGCATTGTTTTTATCATATTCTGCGTAATAATTAAAAGAATGGGTTCTGCTTGAGGAAAATACTGCATTGTCGTCAAAGGATCGTGTGAAAAGTGATAAATTCATGAGGCTGCACCTCTGGGTTTTCTTTGTTCTCTTCAATCAATTTAGTTCCCTATCTTTATGACATCACGGACTGTAACAGATTACCCAAGCTTTGTTTGAATTCGAAAATGAACGTCAATTTGTTGGTTTCGATTCCTAACACACCCCGTCACGCGTGACGCCATGAGAGAAAACGTGCTGCGGCGTCTCTTTGTCTCGAGTGTGTGTAGATGAGGTTTTGGTACTGACCTCTTCTTTCCTTGTGGGATACAAGCTGCTGACCATGCTGTAAGTACATAAGATATATTTTTATTGTCTTTCTATTATTTGAAATGTGTATTTTATGTCAGGAAAATATAGGAATCGACACGTTGTGATCACTACCATACAAGAAGCATCGAAGACACCATGCTTTGTCAGGTTAATGGCGTCAATAACAAAATGTGGTGTGTTAAGTGTCGCAAAGCCCAGAGTGAAATCAAATTCAACAAGCGTTCAGAAAGTCTATGTGCCTAATTGAATTCTGATAAATGTATTGAAGGCTGGGAATTATCACTTATGCTTTGATGGGAAGAAATTCTGAGCTATTCTTGCTTTGTTATCATCATCACACTGTCGATATTTGGTAGACAAACGTTTTTGTCGTCTCTCTCCCAACCCGTGACGTTAGTGAAACAAAACGAATCGTGCTGTCCTTTTTGGATTCAACTCATCTTGTTAAAGAAAAAAATCACTAACATAAAGCAGACTTTTCTTTTTTTTAATTTGAAATGTGTGTACATATCAGGGAGAGGGTAGTAATCGACACATTGTGATCACTAACATACAAGAAGCATAAAAGACGCCATGGCTTTGTCAGGTTAATGGCGTCAATAACAAAATGTGGTGTGTTAAGTGTCGCAAAGCCCAGAGTAAAATCAAAGTCAACAAGCGTTCAGAAAGTCTATGTGCCTAATTGAATTCTGATAAATGTATTGAAGGCTGGGAATTATCTCTTATGCTTTGATGGGAAGAAATTCTGAGCTATTCTTGCTTTGTTATCATCATCACACTGTCGATATTTGGTAGACAAACGTTTTTGTCGTCTCTCTCCCAACCCGTGACGTTAGTGAAACAAAACGAATCGTGCTGTCCTTTTTGGATTCAACTCATCGTGTTAAAGAAAAAAATCACTAACATGAAGCAGACTTTTCTTTTTTTTTAATTTGAAATATGTGTACATATCAGGGAGAGGGTAGTAATCGACACATTGTGATCACTAACATACAGGAAGCATTTAAGACACCATGGCTTTGTCAGGTTAATGGCATCTATAACAAAATATGGTTTCTCAACGCTTTTCTTCATTTTTCTTTGTTATAGTGACATTTTTTCTCCATGTTGTTGGTCTCTCCAAGTGTTCATCACCAGCCATGCTGCAGGTCCACATATTTCATGCAAAAATTGAAATTCTTTTGGAATGTTTTTCTTAACACACAATTTCAATAGTTGATTTCAGTTGCTTTTTGTGTGTGTTTCTTTGAGTGTAAAATAATAAGTAGATCTACAGCGTAAAATACAAGAATCAAACAACTTTTTTTTTCCTTCAACGCGTTGATGTTAAATGTAACTTTCATACAGGCAGACATGGCGAAGAAGGAAATACAGTGAAAAATTTGTTGAATGTGAAATTTCATTTCATTTTATTGATCTAATGAACTTTAGGCCTGTTGTTTTTTTGTTTTTGTTTCTTTTTCAAATTGTGACTTAAATAAATGTTATATAATTTTACAGTGGCCTGCTAGAACCTGGGGAAGGTCAAGAGGAAACATGCTAAGACAGCATAGTAGAAAATGCCAACCATGACTTTGCGGCCCAAATCAGCAGCCAGGAAGGTAAGATTCAGAGTGAAAGATTTTGTACAGAGGAAGCTTAACTATCATATTTCTTTGCAGATTTCCTTATTTCCAGATTTAAAGTTTGATTTTTCTTTCTTGAGGTGGGAATTTACTATCAGAAAATCAAAATTGGAATGTGAGGGAAAAATATCCTCAACACCACATCATAAGATAGGCAAAATATGAGCTAATTTCCGACTCTCCAATATATAATATCCAAGAGCCATGTGTGTCGCGGTTGGCGGTGACGCTTAATGTCTGAAGTAGAGAAAATTATAATGGCTTTAGTTTCCCTCCCTTATCATGAACAAAATGTACACAGTAAGCCAAAAAAGTGTTCAGAAATCATGTCAAAACTACAGGTATAAATTGTTTTTGTGAACTGTGATTGTTAAGGCTGGACTGTCACATTTAACTCTTAATTTTTTTTGCCATTGATCATAGATTGAGGAGCCTTTGTCAGTTGGAAAAATACCATGAATACTTTTTATGTTTCAGAAGAGGTCAGCAGGAATGTGGAGGAAGCCCAGAAGACAGATGCTGAAAATGGCAGAAATGAAGGTAAGATTTAAATGGCAGGTTTTATCCTGAGAAAGTCCTGAATATTTTCTTGCCTAATCTGTATACCAATGTAATAATTGTAAATTAATAAGCAATGCTGCTAAAGCATTTGTTTCCATTTGAAATTGCAACTTAACTCATCCCAACTTGATGGAATCAAATGTGTGTTTTCAGGTGATTGAAAGTGAAAATAAAGGACCTGGTGAAGGCAAAGTTGGCCCTCTTTGGCCTGAAACACTTCTAAGAATGACGGAGAGAGAGTTATGTCTCACATGTAGTGTGTAAAACAATTTCTTAAACTTTGTCCATGTCTCGGTAAAGTGAAATGCACTGATAATTACATGACAAAATAATTTTTTAAACAAATAGCGAAGAAATTAGAAATAATTAAATTCTTCTGCTTGGATCCCAGACATGCACAGTTGGAGCTTGCCTTGGATTAGAGTAAGTCAATATGGGGTTATTATGCAATTTGCTAGTGTTTAATCTTTCCCTTTATTTTTGTCGTTAACAGAATACTCGTGGTTGGACCACATCAATTTCAAGCCTCAGAGACTGGGAAAACCAAGAGCAGAACATCAGGCTGCCTACATACAGAGGCTAAGGAAGAATCGGAAAAATGGGCCGCCCGCAGAGAGAAGCAGCTTCAGATCTATGCATAGATCGATCGATAGATCTATAGATAGATAGATAGAAAAAGAATTGTTGAGTATTATCTGGAACATTCCGTCGATTGGCCAGGAAAGGGGCAGTACAACAAGAGATTGAAGGAGCAGAAAAAAAATTCTCAGTCAATCACCTTCAACTTTGTACAATGATTTTTTTTTTGTTGAGAATCCTCAAATTGAAATAGCAAAACAAACCTTTTTCAGGTGTCCCCCTGCTCATGCATTACCAATGAAATACTCTAAATTTGTTCAGTGCATGTGTGGTATTTGTGAGAATGCAACAATGATGCTTTGTGCCTTATCATCTGTTGGTAGTCAATTTAAGTCTGTCAATGAAGCACTGAATGCCTCACTTTGTCCTATGTCTTTAGGACAGTTGTTGAAGCATACATGCGTTTTCGTCAATGATCATATTGTGGCACAGGTTCTGTTAAGCTGAAAATCATAACAGATTGTGACATCACGGCTTCAGTGAATTACCAGCACTGGGAGTATAATACAAACAAAGTTGGTAGAAAAATCATGAACAGTTGATGAGTTAGTCTACCGTTTTTCTCAAACTTTTGAGCTTACATGTTTGTACACCCAGGTGGCAGTGGCACCAGTTCAATTTATTAAGAAAGAATCTGCCATGTCATACTGCACTTCTTGTGCTTGATTTTTCAGAAAATCATTCTTGTAAATATCGGTTTGAAGTTCAATCTGCTCACTGGATGTTAAACCAGGTTACTGTCCACCCTGCTGTCCTATACACCAAATATTCTACTTGTGGAGAGCTCCACACTACTTATCATGTGCACTAATATCAGATGATGTCATACATGATTTAATTTTTGTTCATTTTGTTCTTGAGTATGTGTTGCAGCAATGTACGCAAACCCGGTTTGTCATCTTCTCTGACAGCTGTGAGACACAATACAAGTCCAAACTGCCATCCCACCACCTGAGTCAACTCTCAACTAAATATAGTATTGAGAGATGTTGGTTTTTTTGGGGGGAGAAAGGCATGGGGATAAATGAATGTGACGCTTGTGGTGGAATGGTTAAAGCTTTTCTAACCCAGGCAGCGGTTTCAAACAGGATGATATTGAGAGCATTAAAAGAAATGTTTGAATTTTTAAATTCCTCCTTGTCCCTTTCAGGATCGGCTTGCTCTCACCATGAGAGGCATTTTCATCGTATAAAAACCATCCCATATTGATAAAACTGCTAAGTCATCCAGTTTGAAAACAATGCCCGGCACTACAAAGATTCACGCTTTGAAGATTCTGAGTAAGGAGAAAATAACAATGTTCAAATAACTTGAAAGATTTTGTACTGATCAAATGGCCAAATACCAAGAAATATGTTGATGATTGTGTGAGTACTGTGAGACAGGCTGAAGCTGTGGCAATGACAGTTCGCAAAATAGTACCAGTGGTGCACTTGATACTACATTTATTGAATATGAAGAAGAGGATGATGTTGTTAATGATGAAGCTGTTGTGATTATCAGCGCCGGAGAACCTTTTGAGGTTGATTGTGGGAGAGAGTGTGAAACTGTAAATGAATCATTTGCTTATATTTATTTAAGGTATGGTTTAACATCAAGTATTGGTGTATTGTCTGTGCTGATTATTTCAGAATTTAAGGATTTAACTTTTGAGGAATTTTCACGATTAAATTATGCTACAATTGATATGTAACTTGTATTTTACTTTTTCATTTCGTTGTCTATAAAAAGAGAAATAATAGTGTGTTTATTTATAATTATTTAATCAGAAATGAAGTGGGGAATTTCCATGCATTAGAACCTCAAAATATGGGCACCCGCTATTATACGTAATTATGTATACAAAATATGTAGTCACAATTGATCAAGGACGTCAAAATGATCGTATTTAATTGTAATAATTGTTGTTTGTTCAACAATTTTTGTTCTTTGAGAACTATTCATTTCAGCAGACTCTGGGTGAAAGGTATTTATGGTTCTGATTAATGCACACATAGGGCCTACATTTTAAAAATCGGGGGGGGGGGGGGGGGGGCTTCTTTTACGCAGTGAGATTGCTTGACAACGTGGCAATGTTTGCATGTGACAATCACTGCTCGACAATATTATTATTGCTCCTTTGGGGTGTATCTAGGTACTGGCAGAAATAGTGAAACATTTTTTACACATTGAGGAATGAATAGGCATGATAGGTAAATTGAGGGGTACAACTCCTACACAAGATTCAGCATGACAAAATAAGAACTTCTGCAAACATCACAAACACTGTTCTACTGATCTGCTTCTGGTGGGTTTGTTGATCTGTGCAGAAATTGTGAGACAGTGGCAGTTTTGCTGAATGGACACGCACAATTGGTTGATAAGGGGACGTAACTCCTACACAAAGAGTTTCAGTAGAAAAAAAATGCTACATTCTAAGCATGAAATTCAATTTCCTGCAATTTTGCTTCTTTGAAAAGTATTGATTTTTTTACGGTTTTCGAGATAACTGTGGTTTTATAGATGGTCGGCAGTTTGCAAAACCAAGGGGCGCAACTCGCTAAGAAATTCTTAAAATATTGAAAGAACGGTTATTATCGATTTTGCTTAGTGTCCTCTTCAACTTTCCTTCCTTAAATAGTAATATTTCACAATGATTGTAGACTAAAAAACCTAAAAATACTGCTAAATGGTAGTTAATATTAGCTTATTATAGCAAGGGCAATAACTCCGGATGAGTATTCAATATATCATCAAAAACAACATTTTTCACCTTTTCTAGATGTGACCTACAACTTTGATTCTTTGGGAAGTATTCAATTCCCCGTAATTCTAGAGTTATGATGAATTACAATAATCTTATTTTAGTAGGTAGATTTGACCCACTCTTATTTGGCAATGACTCATATTGCTATAATGTCAGTGCTTCAAGCTCCTTCAGTATACAACATGGACGGAATTGACGAAATTATAAAACTATAGAAAAACAGTGGGGTCGCTGGATTGATTTAATATTCTATATGTATTACACATTCTTCATTTTTTTATTGTTCGATTGCTTGATCTGATAACTTTTCCATTTTGTTTTTTTTTTTCTTTATTGATAAAGGTACTTCACTGAAATATTGAGATTTTTTTCTCTCTCCTTTTTCTTTGCGTTTAATTGCATAGTTTGGATATTATTTCTTATATGAGGCTTTCCTACATACAACTTTTTCTTTTTACCAATTTTTGAACATGGAGCAAAACAGAGATGGTCTAGGAATGCCTCAAGTAATTGTGAGAAGGCTAGGAACCAAAAGAATTAAGAGGGCTGCTGCGGAGGTGTGGAGAGGGTAGCAAATAGAGTAAATCTTGAAAGTTACTGGAAAAGAAATGAGTGGGTTATTATTAACCCTTTGGAGATGGGGATGTTACCTATCTAGAAAGAAGGAGGTTCACAGGAAAAAAATCAATAATGTAGTTACAACAGCAGGAAGATATGCCATTGATATGTACAGTTCCATAGATTTTATGAAACAAAGCATTCTCACTGGCTGCAAGACCATGGCAAGACTGATCAGAATTGCTTTCTAAATGGGCCAATAATTGGCCATTTGTCTTATTCACTGTATAATAATTGGGCCGATCATCAGCCCCATCGTCTTTTAAGGGGTTAAAAAGACAACCTCTAAAAGGGTAAACAGGATAAACAATTTTTGTTTAAGTTTCTTTTTCTCTTGTAGTGTATTTTGTATTGGTTTTTTTTCCATCAGTTGTGTTTGCCCAGAGCATTGGACTGGGATGACATGTGAAACAGATTTAGAAGAATGCGCTAGTCTGACATGCTTGAATGGTGGAACATGTGTTGAGGGGATAGGAGAATCATCCTTTTGCCGGTGTAATACAGGTAACGAATCTCTTAGGCTGTGGTTGAGGAAGCAACCAGAGAAGATGGTTGGATGGGAGGGTGGGTGGATGGATGGATGGATGGATGTATGTATGGATGTATGGATGGATGGATGGATGGATGGATGGATGGATGGATGGATGGATGGATAGATGGATAGATGGATGGCAATGCAAATGGAACAGCTGAAATGTGAGGGGGAGGGAAAAGAAATAAATGAAGACAAGAAAAATGTGCAATACGTTAAAAACAAAAAAAGGAATGCATGATTTTGATCCCTAGATTTCTGGACCTGGTAGAGCTCTTTTAAATAAGAGACTGAAAATTGGTTAACAGTAACTTTGTTAAATACATGGATAAAGACAGTTTTATTATTTCTGTAGCATGAAACTGAATAATCATTATGATGGTTGATTTGCTGGCTTCTTTGCATCCACAACGAAATTAATTTACTTAAACTATGCTTGAAATAGCTCTTACCTAATTGGCATGTTGTGGTTTTCAGGTTTTACTGGAGCAGATTGTTCTACCAGACTCTCAAACTGCACACTAAAGCCATGCAAGAACAATGCAACTTGTGTGGATACAAATGACTCTGATGGCAGTTCTAGTTTTTCATGTCAGTGTGCTCCAGGATACACAGGTAAAAGGAATTTCATTTTACTCAATCACTGTTCATTCACATTAAATTTCACATAAATTCTTGATGCTGATGATAATATATTTACATTATCGGCAGGAGAAAACGAGAAGCTATGTCAACTTAAATTTAAGAATTAAATAATTAAATATTAAAAGTTCCAGTTATGTTTCTCAGATCCACCGGAGAATGATCACATTTTTGTTTGGTGGCCTGGAGACTTGGCATTCATTGCCTCAAAACCCAAAAGATATAATGAACACTTCAATGTTTCAATAACACCTGAAAACACACTTTTTTAATTGATAGAAGGCAACCACAGCTGCCTCTGACTATTGTCACAAAAAAAAGAAGATGAAAGAGCAAAAAGGCCCTTGTTAGAAACTAACAATAAAGAAGGAGTACAGTAAATCCCAAAGTAATTAATAATGGCAGGTGGAATTAATTATGCAATGTTTATACTGTTTGTTTCCAACTTGGGACTTTGCAAGAAACAACCTTTTCTCCTTATTACCACATTTGCACTGTATAAAGTGACAGCTATTTAAATACACTTGTGAAAATCCAACCTGTATGTTAAAGTGTCAATAACTTGCTACAGGTGCATTGTGCGAGGGTAACATTGATGAGTGTACCATACTCAACCCATGCCAGAACAATGCCACATGTTTGGATGGCATCAACAGCTACACATGTCAATGTCTTGACGGCTGGACCGGTGTGACATGTGAGGAAAATATAGATGACTGTGTTGGTGACCCCTGTCAAAATGGTGGTACATGCATTGACAAAGTAGCTGGATTCCAGTGTAGATGTGCTTTTGGTTATGCAGGTAAATTCCAACAAAGTATTGCTCCAAATTATAGCACAGTCAACCCATATCATTATTTTTGTAGCTCTCAGCATAAAAAGATTTGAAATTTTATAAGGGATTCCAAGATTTTGCATATTCTGCAAGCAAGACACAGACAGGGGGAAACAGAGAGGGACAGACAGGCAGAAAGAGAGATAGAGAAGGATCAAGACAGAGAGGTGGATAGAGACAAAGAGAGAAAGTGAGTCAGATTTCCAGACAAAGAGAGAGTGACTTTTGGGAAAATAAGAGAAAGTCGATGGCCTCTCTTTGCTGCTGATGAAGGGAGAAAAAATAGAAGAGATTGATACGGAAAATATTTACTATGGAAATCCTATGCTGGCTATTGACTGCTCTGTTTATGCAGTGTGATGTTTCTATACCTCATTGCCCTATACCCTATTTTACTTGTTGTTCACAGGCCCCACCTGTGCCACTGAGGTGAATGAATGTGGGTATGAACCATGCAGAAACAATGCCACTTGTATCGATCTCGTAAATGGATTCAGATGTGCGTGTCTACCAGGCTATACAGGTTAGTCACTGTTCATGTTTCCTTTACCTAAGTTTCTGCAAAAAAATGCCAATGGCTCATTTTCTTTCATTATCTGCTAGTGAAGACTAAAATAGACATTTCGCGTGTATGTGACTTGTCCTTCTGATTGCATGTTATGTGTCTCGCAATTACGTTAAATTTATATGATTATTTACTACAGTTTGTTTCAGAGAGTAAATGTCACATTTTCATATTGTGAACTTACATGATTTGGTGCCTCATTTGGTTGCCGTCCAGGAAAACAGTCATGGGTCAAATTTTCCAAAAATTGAACATCTGAATAAATGTAACAGTTTTTAACGGCACCTTTCTAACTTTTTTTAAGAATGAGTTTGAAATAAATAATTCTTCTGTACGACATACACCACAAGAATAAAACAGTTTTTTGCTTCTCTTGAAAAGTTGTAGTTTTGACCAATAACATTTTCCTGGTCAGATTTCAAAATATATTGTATATCATGCAAAGACATTCATATTTTATACTGGACAGTGAATTTTACCCATTGATCATTGGAATATTGTGGAAGTTTTAATCAGTATATTCTTTAACTTACATAATAAATGTTCTCATTGTTCAGCACTGTTATAGATCATCACATAAGTAGATTTATCCCAGTCAGCACCCATACTTCAGTTAGAGATGGATTTGCATAGGACATCTGTCGAGTGGTGGAATTACTATAGTGCGCTGATTTCCTATAACAAACTGATGATGGTGCGATATTGTAACCAGCAGAGCTAGGCAGGAATGATGTCATTCCTATGAACAAATCTATGGTCCAATCCTACTTGATGGATTGATGCTGGGTTGCTGGCTGGGTTGTGCTTTAGCCTCATCTTTGGACATTTGTACATACTGCACGAACAGCATAGAAACACTGTATTTATGTGTGCTCATGACATCATGTAATGAACAGTTGTATGGGAAATTTGCAGGTGTGGCTTGCAGTAAAGAAATTGATGAATGTGCCTCGAATCCATGTGCTGAGACAGCAACATGTGTCGATGGCCTCAACTCGTACACGTGTATTTGCTCTCCTGGATTTCAAGGTGAGGTTTAATTCACAGCATCAGTTTCCTTTACAGAAAATTCTCTTTTCTTCTCAAAATTCTCTTCATTTCCTGTCCAGGACACAAAATAAGTACATAATATGTGGAATAATTAGTTCCAATTTACAAAGAAAACAATGGTATGAAATACATAAAGATGCTTAAATTATGTATGACAGCAGATTTATTCTGTCTGCCAAATGTAGAACTTAAATAACAGACTGGAATGTATAAGGAGTTTTCAGAACTATAATATGGCATACTACACATTAAGTCAATTAGCAAGGCAACCAGAATAGTTGTTACCACTGGCTGATAGTTAGATGTTTTGCAGATGCTATGTATGAATTTCTGTACATTTTTATATATTTAATGCCTTCCTCTTCATGTTCAAGTCTTACTGCACAATGAGTTAATTCATGTTAATGAATCTGTTATTTTGTTTTCATGAACAGGACCCCAGTGTGAGGAAGATATTCCAGAATGTGCTTCTGATCCATGTAAATTTGGTGGTACTTGCACAGAACCGAGACCAGCCTCATTTTCATGCCTATGTCCTCCAGGTGTAGAAGGATACAACTGTGATGTTATGGTTACTGCAACATTTGAGAGTGGAAAAGCTCTTACGTTTTCCTCCCTGCAGCAGCTTTCAAGGACCACAATAAGTCGCAGAAGAAGACAGGCTGTTCCTTCTGCTTCTGTCAGTGACACAAGTACTGTAAATCTGCTACAGTTCACACTAACAACTACAGTTCCCAGTGGTATTTTACTTGTGGCGACAGGGGTGAGCATTTATGTGTCAATAGCATTTATGTGTTTTGGCCAAAGTGTTATGTTTTGTCATGAGTCAAATCTGTGATGAACAAAATGCTTCATTTACTCATTAAAAGGCTTGGTTTTATCTTGTGCCCAATTCACAAAAAGCTCAAGTTAAGATATTGACCGAAAAATATTTTTCATATGTGGTAGGTATGACATATCAAACTTCAGCTCTTTCATAGTGACTGTCTCAAATAACAACAGTCTCTCGTTTGTTTAACATATGAAAACATATGTGTGGTCTGTGCTTTTATATGGATGTGAATATTGGACAATGGACAAGGAAATAGAGATGAAACTAGAATTAGCAGAGATATGGTTTATTAGAAGAATATTGAGAATATCATGGATTCAGAAAAAATCAAGTGAGTCAGTATTGAGAGACTCTAATCTGAAAAGATCATTAATTAAAACAATAAGACAGAGGCAACTGAAATTTCTATGACACATCTGTCGCCTCAGGAGCCTCAAACATCTAGCAGTCACAGAGGAGATCGAAGGCAGGAAAGGCAAGGTTAGACAGAGAAAAACTTTCACTGACAGTCTTAATTCATGGACAACAAATAAATGTCACAACAACAACTCCTTCTTGAGGCTGGCTGATGACAGACCTGAGTGAAGAGCCATGATCGCCAATGTCTGTTCCAGACAGGGCAACTGATGATGATGCTGTTTCTTTAACTCATTCGCTAAAGTTAGTTGAATATTCGGCTCGCGGATTTTCGCTTCACTATGGAAAGCCGAATATTCAGCTCGAGTGGACACAGATTTTCTAACACTAATATCTTAGCCAACTTCTGAATATATTGCACCTTGGTTCATTGATTTTCCTTTACTTTAGTGTCTAATGTATCATGCCTTGTGTTAGTACGGAGTGAAAAAAAAACTTCTTTGAACTACGTCTAAATTTCAAATTGGATAGTGTTGAGAGTTCCTGTCCACACCCACAAAAGTTATCATGGGAAATGAGTTATACCACTACTGATATTATTCTTTGAAATTAATGATAGCCTAATAAATCTTAGTTCTCCAGTCCACTTCCTGACACCAAAATTGTTAGTTTAATGATCTCATAATAATGCTCATCAGTACTACCCAATCACATAACTAGCTTCACTAATTTTGTATCTCTCTAATAAGTGACTCATGCAGAATTATTTTTCACTTTACAGACCTCATCAGGTGGCCAGCCACAACACATAGCTTTAGAGTTGAAAGATTCAGCACTTCATTTCTCTTCCAACAATGGAATACAGCTACTGCAAGACTCAATCACTTTAACCAGTCAGAACTCAGGCATTTATAACTATATGGTTCAAGTGACTTTGGAGACCATGAGTTCTAATCTCATTCTCAACCCAAATACATGTGGCAGCAGTCCCACCAATATTTGTTCATTGACCACACTTCAGTTTGGAAGTCCGACACAATGGAATTTAAATGGGCCGGTGCACTTCGGAGGGATATCTGATTTTACACCATATATCAGAAATATTGTACACAGCACAGAAGGCTTTACTGGATGTCTAGGGGTAAGTTAAAATATTGTGCCAATAAATCTGGCTGCAATTTCTCTTGCTCCCCGAAGGATTTTTAGATAACAATGAAAATTAAGTATATTTGCATAAAACAATAACAAGAAACGACCCCTACGGACTGAAATTTATGGTGACTGAGCCAATTCAGATGGAGAAAGAACAAATCAAATAGTAAGTAAATAAGAGTTTTATTTTCAACATCTCACTAAATAGTTTCAAAAAGAAATACAGAAAATGCTAAATTTCTTTTCTTGTAAAAATAAAGACCGCAAATCAAGCTAGAAAATTTGTTTTCAAATGTTCTGTGAATCCGTTATTTTTGTATGAGAATATTAGTAAAATAGATTTTTATCTGATCATTTTGCCCCCCAAAAATCATTCCATTGTAAGAAACACAGAGAACTGTTTGAACCTTACACCAATCAGATATAATGTTATCAGTCAGGATATTGTGACTTTCTTAAAATTGAAAAAAACTATTGTTTTACAGTTCATGTATCATCATTTTCTTCTCCTTTTTTTTTTTGACAATAGAACTTGGTGATAAATGGCAAGACAGTAAATCTAGCTAGTGCATCTGAGTTTACATCTGGCCGTAATCAGACAGATGAGAGTGTTCCCACCTATGGGTGTCCTTCTCATATACCGTGTTTGGAAGATGCATGTGGCAACGGAGGGATATGTAAGGACATGTGGACAAACAAGACATGTGACTGTCTTCCTGGCTTCACTGGGGCAACTTGTGGCACACAGAACATGGCTAATTTTCAGCAGGATAGCATGCTGCATTTTGAGGGAAATCCAGTGGTAACTGACGTCATGTTTGAATTCAGCACAGCTAATATGACTGGCCTCCTATTGTATACAGTGAGTGGTAAAAGCAATTTTTGTGTTGAAAAACACAGAAAACCTGTGTGCTTGCTTTACTTTTATTTTCATTCTTTCAGAACTAATTGTATAGTTCACTTTTTGTTTGCTTTAATGTGAGGCTTTGAAAAAATGCAACTTTCCAAGTTATTTTTTACTTTAATTACATAATTAGTGTGTTCAGAAAAAGATTGAAACTGTTGAGATGGCAGGAGATCTTCAAAGGAAGACAAACCCTATCAAAAAGTGTTATCTTATACTGTCCAGGGAATATAATACACATCAAAGCCCTGTTTTCTGTTAATATTTTCATATCAGAAGATTTCTAGTCCAAAGCAATAATTTCTACATTACCATAATTATTTTGTTGTCTTCAATTGTAGATCAGATGTTAAGCTGTGTATCACTGTAGTGCATGCATATATGCCATGAATAAGACAGCCTGGTATTATTTTGCTCCCATGGATTTCACCTACTTCCCACTTGAAACATTCTGAAAAATGCCACAAATCTATTTCAGGTTGTGATGGATTCATTGAGCATCAGTTTAGATGCAGGACAGCTACGCATGCAACTTATATTATATGGTACTGGTCGTAACCTTGTAAGCAGAGTAGGGAGTAATCTTCACCTTCAGGAATGGGTGAAAGTCAGTCTACAGTTTTCAGGCAACCAATACATATTAGAAGGTATGCATTCACAAACTACATGTTTATTTTTGTCCATTCTTCAGCTTTGTCACAAAACATGAACCTTTTCACATCATCCTGCACCTTTCGGGTGTGGGCTGTTTTACAACTGATTGATAAACCGGTTGCCCGCGAGGTGCCGTCACTCTTATAACCGTTTGTGGCAACCCACGCTGCCTGGGATAACATGTAGTTTCATACCACACACTGGTTTTGTTTTTTGTGTTTGTAAACATACAATTGTCATTATTTTTTCCTGAATAAGCTTTCCAATGATACCAAATATCATACTCTGTCTTTATCAGAAGATTTTATATGAATTTTAAAGAAGGAATGACCAGTAAGCATGCGAGAGCCATGATCCCTGCAATGTGAAAAGGCTAAGAAGTTTTTTTTTAAATTTGCCCCTGAAGCATTTTTGGACTCATTATTATGAGTTGATGAAGTCAACGCCCACAGTTGCGCTGTCTTTTAGCTTTGGATGCTCCAAGAAGATGAGCCATTGCATCACACCCTTTCATTAATTCAAATCAACATATGTTTGCAGTCTAGTGGATTCTTTCCCTAGCCAGCATTTCTACCGCCATCCAAGCTAGATTTGCAGAGAATTTCCATAGGATTGGTAGGATGACCATAGGGCGGGTTAGCTACATCAAACTAATGTTGGCATGATGTCGTAACCAATGGTTTTATGTCGGAACAATATCATTAGGCCTACTGTGTGCAAATTTGATGTGAATGCTACGCATTGCATTTCAGTAGAGTTCCTGGCTAGGTTTCCCTATTTTTAGTTCTGTCCTGTCGATCAAAACAACGGTCTATGCAACTGTTATATCATGCTCATCATGTTTACCCACAGGGCCATCTTTATCTGTTGTATCATAAATGTTGCACAACTTTTTTCTCTGTCTATGTCACAGTGTCATCAGACAGATCAGGTTCTTTGGGTTCAGCCACAGGTACTGCAGGCAGCAGTGCAGTGTTAGTGACTGGCTCATTGTTCTTTGGTACTTTGCACAGTCATCCTGCCATGGATAAATGGAGAGGAAGGGCCACACCATTGCCAACAGTGAATAGGTATTGCTTGTCTTTTGAATTTTTCTTGTTGGTCTTTAGCAAATTGTTTTCAAGTCCTGTTTGTATTGTATTCTGCAAGAGTCTTTAACTCTTTTGGAACGTATCACTGATTTAGGTGCCAGTTAATAATGTATAATGTATTTGGTCATATTGCTGATTTATATTGTATTCTAAATTCAACTATCTTTTATTTGATGTATGACAGTTTACTTTACAATCAATACTTTTTTTCTGTAAGTGTTTTTCTGAACCATGCTTTTTTTCCCAAAGTGGGAAAAAATTAATTACATCCAGTTTTGTCCGAAGCCCTAACACTGACATCCTGAAAGAGTTAAAGGACCTCCAAAAACCCTGGTGGGTGGTTGATAGGTGCCTTTGGTAGGGTCTCCTTCTGTCTTATCATTCTGTTATATTCTGTCTATCGTCTTGCCTCTTCCTAGCACAATGTGTGACCATTATTGTATCCATGTGCCTTCTGCAAACTCAAAATCAAACTCAAACCCCAAAACCTTGCTTTTTTCATGCATATTGTATGTCTTTTCTCAGGTAATTGCAGGCTAACTGAAATGCATAATACGATTACAGAATATTCATGCCAGATTTTAATTCTTTTGGCCACAATATCGGACAAAATTTGTCAGCCGTGTTTGATATTTTACAGTAATGCGCCCGTTGTATTTCTTTTTTTCAGTTTTAAGGGTTGCATACGTAATGTCAGAATCAATAGAATACCTCTGGATATGTCAACAAGCGTGCCAAGCACATTGGGTAATGATCCACCCCAGGCCAGGCCAGGATGTGAGAAGGATGAGATGTGCCTTGCTAGTCCTTGTCTCAATCAAGGGATCTGTCAGGGTACATGGCAGGGACCAACTTGTCAGTGTGGGGATAGTTACACTGGCCAGAACTGCTCACAAGGTTTATTCATGTTGAGATTATTTTATTGCATGTTTTTATATCAATCCTTTTGTCACGTACTATTCAGTTATTCTTCTCCCCAGCCACCCACATTGTGTGATAAATTTTCCTTCCATGCATCCACCCACATTGTTTGATACATTATCAATCTATACATCGGCCCACATTGTTTGATACATTATCCTTCTATACGTCCACCCACATTTGTGTGACACATTATCCTTCTGTACATCCACCCACACTGTGTGACACATTATCTTCAATCCATCCACCCACAATGTTTGCACCAAATGGAATTTGCTTAGATAGTCTATTTGGTCTGCAGCTGTATTTCACATCTTCATGCTTAATTTCAGACATGTCAGTTCCGTAGTTTTTTTTAGGCCTAACAAAGGGGTTTTCTCGCATTTTCATGTAGTATGTGATGGAATGCACAGAATCCACAATTAAAATGGTTTTTTTATTCATATTACAAAATTTGCTTTCTTCACACTCCTGATGCTTAGGGAGTAAATGCTTGTAATCTGTTTTGTCAGTGTTTTTGTTTTAATATAAGAGAAATCAAATAAATATTTTAAGAATTTCCATCCTTTTTCCCTCTTGCATAGCCTCAGCTGCCACATTTGATGGCACATCAAGCTATTCCCTCATACAGTTGGACAGATCAAAATTTTCCTTTGGCGAAGAAGGTCGGATTGAATTCCGTACAAGACAACCAACATCTACACTACTGTTGTTGCAGTTTTTGAATTTGGATGGCACTGCAGGAAATTTTATAGAATTTAGGATCTATCTTGGACGTCTACAGATATTTTCCAGTTTCAGTAAAGGTATATAATGGAATGGACTATCATTCTTGTTGTTGTCTGTTTATTTTCTTCAATGATCTGTTATTCATCTGTCTACCCCTTTTTATGTTTCGATTGAGAAGCTTACCAAAGGAATTCTCTGAATATCAATGCACAAGTAATGAGGAAGTTTGATATATGCAAACTATTTCATGCATACCATAAGCTGCAGGAAATTCAGAGTTGTTTTGTACATGCAATTTTTTTTTTTTTTAATGATGATTAAGAGGGTTTAAAACTAATTTATATGAGCAAGTAGCTCAACAGTGTTTGTCAAATCCCTAAAGAGTGTAAGAATAGCATAGAATAACTTAAGTTTTTCGTGCGTAATGTCAAATTGTTAAGCACATTCAGTCATGAGTTTGCATATTGTAGAGAATTAGTTAAGACTTTCTTCTTGGAAGACAATGATAGATGACATTTGTCATTTGAGACTTGACAGCTGTTCCATGATAAGTGTATTTAATTTTCACTCACTGTGAGGAAATGGTTCAAGACACAGAGAAACTCAGCTAGCAACCTTATGGCAATCAGACATGTAGGATTGATGTCAAGTTTGCTCATAGGCAAGACATGGTTTCTGCATAAGATCCACTGGTTGCGCCATTCTATTGCTGCTTGTTTTGTGTAGGAAATCTGACCTTCTGGTAATCCTACCAACCTTACAGAAATCCTATACAAATCTATGTTGGATTGACATTGGGATGCTGGCTGGGAAGATTATTATTTATTTATTATTCTTTGTTTATATGCATGCATTTAGTTACTGAAGAATCAGACACAGAGGTGACAGATGGAGAATGGCATGCTTTTAGTTGGATTAGAGACAAAAGATATCTGGATGTGTCTCTTGATAACACTGTGCTCTACTTGGAGGCAAACTTTGACCCATACAGCCTCACTCTCAGCAGAAATGTACATATTTTCATTGGTGCTCGTCCATTTTTCCCAGGTAACTATTTTTTGTATACTTTTTTAATCCCATTTGGGAAGTTTGCCTTTGTGTCATTGCAGCCCAGTTACAACCAGAGCAGGCATGTCGTCACCACAGTGCAGTGCCGGTCATCTATTCAAAAAAGATTTATATCCCCATATAATGTCATCCTTCATCATTTCAGACTTAAGTTCTTATATAGGGTTCTTCCTTGTTAGAACATATTCTCCTTGTATCTTGGATATTTAATTGCATAATGTTGCACTACATATTATAACAATATATATATAAATATATATATCTTTCCATACTGTTATCAAGTATTTTTCCATTGTGCAGTGAATTCATGCTTGTTTTCCTTTGGTTTGAATAATTTGCTGTGACATATCCAGCATTGAAGTTCCTCAGACAAACAGCAAAATCATATATGCTAACGAGTAGAAAATATGCAGTGCATTGAAATTATAATTTTCTTTTCCATTTTTAATATTTTGAGATAATAAGAGCTTTTTTTTCTTTCTAACCAGGAAATTCATCATCCATTGTGGGCTTCTTTGAAGGTTGCATCAGAGGGGTTTCATTCAATAATGTAACAGTTGACTACTCAAGTAATAATTCCAGCCACTCTGGCTACATCACCAATCCTGTGTCATTGAGCAGTGGTTGCCAGGGAGATCCAGTCTGTGAGGTCAATCCTTGCCCAGCCAATGCCTACTGTGTAGAAGGGAACTGGAACTCATACACATGCCCATGTCTAGACGGATGGGAAGGTCCAATGTGCATGGACAGTGTAGATGACTGCAAGAATAATCCTTGCCAAAATGGTGGAGTTTGTGTTGACGGTCATCTGGCATATACCTGTGAGTGTGGACAAAACTCCACAGGCCAGAATTGTGAAACAGTACTGGAAGGCTGCCGTTTAAACCCATGCAATGTAAATAGCTCAGTATCCTGTATTTCTCTAAATGCAACAGAGTTTCAGTGCAATTGTCTTCCTGGTTATACAGATAAATTGTGTGACAGTGTCATTGACAACTGTGTTTCTAGACCTTGTCTCCACAACGCTACGTGTGTGAATAGTGTCAATAACTTTTCCTGCATTTGTGCCGATGGATTTTCCGGTCATATTTGTGAGATTGAAGATTTTTGCTTCTCTCAGCCCTGTTTTAATGGTGGAGTTTGTAAATTATCAAATACACAATCAACTTTTCCATCCTCTTCTAATGTGAACCAAAATGAAGATACGATTACTGATATGAGTGCCATGAATGATAATGCAACATTGCCATTAAATACCTCAAGTGTGTCTTCTTCATTGCCATATACTTGCCAATGTGTTCAGCCTTATTTTGGAGAACAGTGTCAAAGTTATGACTATTGTTACAATAATATATGCCAGAACAATGCCTCTTGTGTCTTAGAGGTGAATAAATACTTATGCAAATGTGAGGCAGCATTTTATGGCACCTACTGTGAATTTAAAGATCACTGTGCGTCCCAGCCTTGTTTAAACAATGGAGACTGCAGAAATAATGCAGATAACTATACATGTTTATGTGCATTTTATTACACAGGCCAAAACTGTGAAACTCCGGTGAATCAGTGTATATATAACAAGTGTTTCAATGGTGGTACGTGCATTTTCAATGAATCAGCTTTGTCATCTTCCACATCCTCAACAGTATCATCTAATTCATCATCATCTGCGGCAACGTCTTTGTCAGATAATTCAACATTTTGTATTTGTTTGGAGGGCTATACTGGTGAAAACTGTGAAACTGATGTAATGGAATGTGAATCTTCTCCCTGTTTAAATAATGGCACTTGCAGAGATAGCACAACGAGACATCCCCAAGAGGAGTTTTTCGTGGGTTTCAAATGCACTTGCTTACCTGGATTTACTGGTGAAACATGTGGAGAAGATATCAATGAATGCAGCTCTGCTCCATGTCAGAATGGGGCAGTTTGTCAGGACAAAGTGAATGATTACGAATGTGTGTGTTTAGCTGGATTTTCAGGTCGTGACTGTGAAGTGGACATGAGAGGTTGTATGTCTGATCCATGTCAGAATCAAGCTCAGTGTGTGGGGACAGGGGACAACTTCACTTGCATATGTCAGCCTGGCTTTACAGGTAAGCCTAAACATGATTCTTAAAAAAAAACAAAAAACTATGTATATTCCTGAAAAAATAAAAAAATGTTTACACGGAAAGAAAAAATATAAAACAAGGCGAAATATTAAATTTATAAATTTAAACTGACGAAAGAACTGTTGCATTCCTATGGCAAAGCTGTGGCTGTAGGCCTATGCACTCAGCCCATGACAAATTGAAATTATAAGGAATGATAAGCATGGTCACCACTCAGATGGGTTCGAATCCAGCTAGAACCCAACCACCATCACAAAATAAAACCCAAAAATGGCGGGACAATACCTAGATTCATGATCTGGTCCACATAGAGTTTAAGGAAGTCAAAGACCAAAATGCCTGTTTGATGAATCGTGATCTCTTCAAAATCTGAAGAGCACCTGAAGTTTCACTCTCTCGAGGGTTACACTTCTTCTTTTAACATGAATTTAATTTCATCACCATGGAAACTCTTGGCTTCACCAGTGTAATAAGCAGTTTGAAACAATTTAAATTGTGTTCTAGAAAAATTCACTTCTTTGGGTAACGAACTATAAAAACTTAAACTTTGAGCTGATCGTTGTCTTACATTCATACTCTAACCCCCCCAAAAAAAAATTAACCAAGCTTGCCTTTAAGTCAAGTTATGGATTGTTCCACCTCTTTATTTGTGACCGAAAACTGGAGGCTGTCTCCGAATGTTTTGAGAAATGACACTGGCAAAATTCTCTGTTTCGTCAATGATAATTAGTGGCAAAAACCTGAAGGAAACTCTCGTATATAAATTTCCAATTGACACACTGAAGATTGAGTCAGTAAATCTGGTATCAAAAGACAGCCCAAACCCTTCGCCTCCCTCCCCTCATCTCACCCCCCTACACACACACACACTCACAAAGCATCACTGTTCCCTGAGACTGTAGTAACTCAAAAATTCAAAAAATTCCAAAAATGGATTTTTATATATTCAACGACAGATAAAGCAGCATCGAATGATCTTGGTTTTAGACTCTTATTGCCAAAAAAGAAATGAACATTTCAAAAATTCATTATCACTAGACCAATTTTCCTCAAATAAAAGTGAGTATTGCTTCTCCTGAAAATTAATCAAAACCAATGACCACAGTTTTAGGGAACAGTGGCGATATAAACTCATACATTTATAGATGTCATCATCTTCCTACACTCAAATGTTGTCTGTATTGTCTACTGTCGCAGCCAGAATTTAGCTTAACCTTTAGAAGACAACAGGGCTGATGGTTGGCCCAATTATTTTATGGCAAAAAAGACAATGGGGTGAGTGTCATGGTCTTGTAGCCAACCAGAATGCTTGTTTCATAAAATCTATGGATCTGTACACATCAGTGATGGATCTTCCTACTGTTGTAAACACATTACTGTTTTTTGTCCTGTGAACCCGTGTCTTTCCAGATGGGTACCATCCAAATACCCCTCTTCTCCAAAGGGTTAAAGTTGTATGTAGATCTGTCATTTGCTAATAATGTGGTTGTGTGACCTTACAATGTGATCTCTTCATGTAGGATTTCTGTGTGATGAGGACATAGACGACTGTGAAGGTCATGATAACTGCTTGAATGGTGGAACATGTAAAGACGGGGTTAACAACTACACCTGTGACTGTCTTCCGGGGTAGGTGAATAAACTCAAAAGTGAATTACTCTGTAGGAAAAACCAGGGGCTGCATTGTAACTTGATGTTTGTAAATTTTTTAGGAGATGCAAATTAAAATACCGGAAAACTTTCTTTTATCAGACTTAATAGTTATGATAGTGTAAAAAAGTTATTTAACCCTTAGTTTTCAGAATTTAACCCCCAACTTATAACACAACTGGCAGGCTGTCAAGGGCTACAAACATCCAGATATCTCAATTTTTTATCAAAGTCAATGTAGAAAGTTTATCACAAGGCATCTTGAGATGGAAGTGCTCTGTTGATTGAGATAATGTTCAACCATTTACTTTGAAATATTTTGTCATGAACTGCACTGCTATGGCAAACCACACAGTTAGGTATTACAGAGACCGTGAAGCAATTTCTTTATGTTATGACTGTGTTTGCAGTGCATAGTAATAAAAATACTTGCTTTAAATGAATTAGAGAATTAAATTTCATTTTAAAGATTAAAAGGGAGCAGAGAAAAATAATAGAATAGTATGTAAGTGTAAGCAACATACGCTGACACCAGAAGAGCATAAGGTGTGAGAATGAACTCATTGCCTGCGACACTGAATTTAACCTCGATTTTGGCCATATTATTCCTTCCCTCCATTTTCCATGCATGAGTGTAAGGCCATTGGAGTAATGATTGTTGATCATAAAGCTTTGAGGTTTGAAAATTTTCAATGGCATTTTCCATAGACTGTTTGACTCTTTAATAGAACATGATTTTTATATAATTTGTAATTTAATTTTGCTGAAAAAAAGTAGATGAAATGAAACCTTTTCATTTTCTTGCCATAACTGTCAAGTGTAGGTATATGCTCCATGGAATTCACCCTTCCCCCTTGTACATTTTTTACACCTGGGTACAGGTGTACCTCCCACCCCACCCCCTCCAAGAGTTATACTTACTTTATGAATGACCCCCTATGTGTAAGTTTAGACAAATAAAAAGGCTGCTGTTCTCTTCTGTAAGTGAATTTTAGGAGAATGATTTGAAACTATGTTCTTGGTAAACTTTTGGACAATGATTTTTAGTAGATATATTGGACAGTGATTTTCAAGTGTCTTGTCACTAGATTTTTGGACAATGATTTTGAGTAGATTTTTGGATAGTGATTTTAAACTATATTCTTAGCAGTTTTTAGGACAAAGATTTTAAACCGTCTTGTTATTAAATTTTTGGGCATTGATTTTACACTATCTCATTAGTAGACTTTTGGATAATGATTTTAAATGAACTTGTTGTTTTCTCCGCAGGTACTCGGATCAGTTTTGTACCAGTATTATTGACTCCTGTTATAGTCAACCATGTTACAATGGTGGTGCATGCTCTTACAGAGGATTATGTAGCTGCCAGGATATTGTCATAGCCTGTGGCTGGCATAATGAAGATTGTCAGAGACAGAGGTGTGCTCAGCGACAAGAGTGTCAGCTCCAATCCCCTTCTTACGTCTGTGATTGCTTAGGTAAACTTTGATCACGTCATGTACCGTACCTTTTATCTTTCTTTCTTAGCGCTGTCATATCATCTTGCACCATGTCTGAGTGACCCACTTTACAACCTATGGATATACTGTGCATGACAGTTGAGTGACTCTTTGCCCAACCTTTCACACAGCACTACTCAAATCCTGAATTTGTTGTTTTGCCTCATGCGTTGTACGTGTGTTTGCATACAAAATCAAGATATGGCAGAAAGAAAAAGTTGTATATAGCAAAGCCTCATGTGAGAGATAATACCAAAACAATACAATAAAAGGCAAAGAAAAAGGGAAGACAAATCAAGCTTTTGGTTAGAAACCTTCTTCAGGAAAACATTGCATTGTTTCGGTATTATTTCTTATGCGAGAATTTGCTACATATAATTTATTCTTTTTGCCTTATTTTGACTTTGCTTCAAGCCTAGTGGCGACCCCATAGATTTTCTGTGGTTTTAATAATATTTCGTCGGTTGCATACAAAATATATCTTATTCCTGTCTTCTACTCTTAATAACCTATACTCTGGTACTGTTGGAACACATTAGGTCTACTAGGAGACTTCTTTGTGGATTTTCATATCAACCCCAGAAGTGTGTGTCCACAGAGAATCATTACTATGAAATAAGAGATTTCAGAGGGAAGTACAAACCTGTGAACCAGGTAGTATAAAAAGGGTTAAAGTTTATTGATTGCTTCCACCCCCAAATAAACAAAAAAAACAAAAAAACTGTAAATTAAAATACAACTAACTCATATAGCCATCATTTCACAGCTACACTTGAAAGGGAGAGGTGTGGTTTGCCCCCAGTGTGTGAAAAGCATAAATGGGCCTGGCTATGTATGCTTTTCAGTCATGACAATGAATTAAAAACTTTGGTTTTAGTTTCCTGTTTTTTTTTTCACTCAAGTAAGTTGTAGGATTATCTGAAAATCTGAAATGGGTTACACATATAGCCTAATGAAACAGTGCATGTAAAATTTAAACGTCCTGGTGTTACCATGGGCAGTCACCATTCATACGGCTGGAACCTCAAACAGGTGAGAGAGAGGTGTTAATTAAGCCAAGCATACAAAAAGCGTTTGTGGGGGTGGGGGGGGGGGGGGGGCAAAAATTGCAAAATCGAAATTGTGCACATCCATTAATGGCATCCCTGTATCTGACAATTCAAGAAGCATCTCGCAAAATAAACTGAATCAGTACTATCTTCATTTTGGTTCACATTAGAAGAGGATCCTGCCTGTCTTCGGGATTTTGAAAAAATATAATTCATAAATATTTACTACATCACCAGAGCTGTCCTACTCTGTAACATATTAGTCAGTTGAAATTTTGCACTTCTCATCACTTAATCCATTTTGTTGAATTTAACCCTTTGGAGACCTGGTATTTTGGATGTTACCCATGTAGAAAGACAGGGGTTCACGGGACAAAAAAATGATAATGTGTTTGTAACAGCAGGAATATCTGCCATTGGTATGTTCACATTTGTACATTTTATGAAACAAGTATTCTGACTGGCTACAAGACAATGACATGACTAATAAAAACTGCTTTCTCAGGGGGCTGATAATGGCCCATTTGTCTTTTCTGCTAGAACACAGTCAGGTTGATGACTGGCCCCCTCATCTTTTCTCACTGTAAAATAATAGGGCTGATCATCAGCCATATCATCTTCAAACAGTTGAACTTTTGGGAGCTAACCTGTAATTGCTCTCTTGTGCCTACTGTAAAAATTTCAAAGTCGGAGTTAGATGGATAAAAAAAATACTTACTTAATGCTATAATTTGTTCCTTTTGACAAAGGTACAGGATATACAGGCCTCCAGTGTACTCAGGACTTGAATGAGTGTGAACCAAAGCTCAAACCCTGTCAACATAACAGTGTTTGTGTCAATAATATAGGAAATTACTCATGTAACTGCAAAGGAACTGGTTATCATGGTGATGTATGTGATCAGGATGATGATGAATGCAGTAGTCAAAATGCTTGCTTCAATGGAGGTGAGACAGTTTATGATGTTGATTGACCAATGTATTAATCTGAAAACAATGAAGTGACAAATAAAGAGAATTTTTTTTTTAATGATTTTTTTTTTAAAGTGGATATCATACTATAATGGAAGTAAGGCCTCCAATATAATTATGGAAGTTCTTTTTTAAACAGCTGAGGCTTAAATTCTACAAAATATCATATCAGTCATGGACAGACATAAAAGTGTATGGCATAGCTTAACAGTCTTGAAGTTCTCTGTATTTTTAATACTTTCGTTGATTTTAAGCCACAACTGAGTTGAACAAAAGAAAGTGTTCCGACATTTTGAGCCGGAAAAAAAATGACCCATTTTCTTCGAGTAGAATTAAAATTGACAGGAAATTTCATTCTCCACCTCAATTTACACATTGATGATCGAAACTCAACTTTAAAAAATCACACCTGTGCATTCCCTGAGTTAGCAGGCCAATTAGTTACTGTAATAGTGGTTACTGTAATATTCTGAAGTTTTGTTCCACAACAACAGTGAGCATAAGATAATTCGTCTTCTTGTTATTACAGACCTGTTATACTGATTTTTGTATGTCACGAGTGGAGTGAGTGCAATTAAGGGGATTGCTACAGAGCGGGTGTAGAGTAAGAAGGGCTCACGGCAGACAGGTAGGGAAAGACGTGAAAGGAAGAGAGTAAAATTAACGCACGAAGACAAGTAAGGAAAGCGTGCATGTTATGAGTGGTGGGGGTCTGAATGAGGCGAAAGCGCTGTATTACTATCACTGCAAGTTAGAAGGTCCTACTGAACGGACGCTAGTAAGAGCCCAGCGGGCGGACATAAGGGGAGCAGTCGAGAGACCAGTGAGAGAGTTTTTCCAGTGATGACTGGTAGGTAGAACGTTGATTGATAATTATGATTGATGTATTATATTATATTCGTCTATTACCATGATGTAAATAAGTATATGTGAGGAATGTGGAAGTCCTTGATATTGGATATAGCAATGTGCGCCATGAGCGATAGATGAAAGTGAGTTCATGGATTTGTAGCACGAGTGAGTATTGTGTACTCCGATGGAGGTGTGTTACCGTAAGATGTGTGGTGAGTGAAAGGTGAACTAGTGTGTGTACGCTTCATGGGTTGTAAGGAGAGGTGGAGTGAATAGAAATGGTAGGGTATTATACCAATGTAATGTTATTCTTGTAGGTGCCGAGGTCGGGCCAAAGAGCGCCGCCTACGGTGATAGGCCAGCATAGGGCCGGAGGCCACACATAGGCCAGAAGTGAGGCTGTCAGTGCAGGACAGTAGAGGCACATAAAGTCGTGGCAGTCAGGCCACGGACAGGGACGTAGATATGAGCGTGAATGTGATAATGTCCTATTGCCATGTTGATGGGCTAGGAACTAATAATGTACTATTGCCATGTTGATGGGCTAGGAACTAATAATGTACTATTGCCATGTTGATGGGCTAGGAACTAATAATGTACTATTGCCATGTTGAGGGGCTATTGAAATGATAATGTGTTATTGCCCTGCTGAGGCGCTAGGGGAGTGCTAAGGTGTATGACAATAGGAAGGTGATATTGAGAGACTGCGGTGCCAGTGAATTATTAATGTGCTATTAAGACCCTGAGGGGAGAGGCTGAGGCCGAAGTGCCTTTAGGAGTAACTACCGGGTTGTGGATCCGAGGGAGAGTGTGTGTGAGAATAAGGCCGTTGTACGGCAGTTAATTTCAATAATATAATGTATGTAATTGCGCTATTATCTGTATAATTATGTTTAATAAATGTGTGAGTCTGATGGATTGTTCTGTTAAGTGTTAAACTTGTTTGTTCGTGATTGTTGTCCTGTCATAACTTATTACATCTCCCAGTCTGGGATTTGTGACATTGTATAGGTTTATGCTGTCATTTAACAGTCTAGAAATTATTCTTCTATAGCCCTTTGATTACTGAGACATGATTTAACACAGTACACTTTGTGAACAATGCTTTGAATAAGCATTTTATTAGCTCATTTTGTTTTGTATGATGAGAACGATAAATATTTTCAGTATTAACCTATTATGAACAGAGGTGACAAGGTAATTTTCACTAGGAAATAGGTGGGCATGTTAGGCATGGAATGGGCACTAAAGAAATTTATCATATGTCAAAATTTTATTAGTTAAAGGTTATCTAACATTACAGCAGTCAATGTATTTCCCCACTGTGGTTTGAAGGAGCCAAGAAAGTGAAAACTGAAAACTTTTTGAGACAAATGGTTCGGCCACAACAGTGACAAAGTTTTCTTGTTGCCAGGAAATTGTACCAACACCCCAGGCAGTTTTGAATGTCAGTGTACACCAGAGTGGACAGGAGTTCGCTGTGGTCAGAACAAGAACGATTGCAGAGCTGACCTGTGTCAGAATTCTGGAGCTTGTGTTGACCAGCTGGGTGGCTACACATGTGACTGCACTGGAACTGGTGAGACGTGGAATAGATAAAGTGTAGTTTGGGCATTATCGAGATATAATACAATCATGATAAAGTGACGCAGGGAAAATTACATAGTTTGTGCATGATGATATTGATAAAGTGTCATAGATAAAGTATAGTTCTTGCATGATCAAAATGATAAAATGACATGGATGAAGTGAAAGTTGGTTATGATCACATTGATAAAGTGACATAGGTAGAGCGTAATTTGAGCATAATCATATTGATAAAGTGACATAGATTAAATGTAAATTGGGTGTGATCAAACTGATAAAGTGACACAGATGGAGTGTGATTTGGGTATGATCATATTGAGAAGGTGACACAGGATAAGATTTGATCTGAGGCATAAACAGATTGATAAATTTACATTTAGTTGGGGAATGATCATATTGGATGTGGGACAGGGAAAAACTTAATTTTAGTACTTTTGCTTATTCGAAACGTTTTGATATATTTATATTTTAATGATATCCAAATTAAAAGAAATCAACAATGTAATCCCTTTTTTTCATGTTGAGTTCGGTGTGAATACAGTGCAATGCTAATCTCGCAACTGCACTTTCGACACTATTTCCAATAGGGAATAGATACCAGTTTTCATTACTATTCCTCAGGATTTGAAGGTGCCAACTGCAGTGAAAATGTTGATGACTGTGTGAACCATCGCTGTGAAAATGGTGGTGAATGTGTTGATGGTGCCAGACAGTATTCTTGCAATTGTGATGGAACAGGCTACACAGGGCGGTTTTGTCAGGTACTTATATCATGAGGACTGGCGGCCAGAATGTTTTGTGGGGTATTTTCCATATTGTCGTACATGCAATTTTGTCTTTATGAGAAAGTGAGGATCGAAACTTTGAAGAGTTGTGTAAAATCACAGGACCACAGTACATCACAAACACAAGCCTTGAAAAGTTTTTAACTGATTGGAATGACACTTACACTTAATAAAACTAGGAGTTAGTGAACCATTTTCATGATGAAACCTCAAAATCTGCAGATACCCCACAGTTTTATGTCCAAAATAGTCAAACTGAGAAAAACCAATTTGAAATTTGTAACCTTAATGAAAATTCAAATAACTGCAATAACTTGAACACAGTGACATGAATAGTTTTATTGGGGTATGGAATGAAGTCACACACCTTGGGTCTTGAATATCTACAGACATTTCACAGCAATGAATAAAACTGGACAAAATATATTCTGGTTGATAGCCTTTGATCAAAGATATGTACCAGATAGTAAAGAGCCATCCATGACAAAATGCACGCTCAATTTTGGCAGTTTTTGGATGCGTTAACCCCCCTTCCTCCACCCCTACACTTTTATTATGCTTGGTTTCAACCCCCTGCCCTTTGTACAAGTGCAGAGCCATTAGAATAGGGAATGTTCATGAATAAACTTTGATATACTAAAAGTTTAAGCGTCATTTTTCATGAACTATTTGATTGTTTCATGAGCTACATAGCTTATATTTAATTGTTATATAATCCTGCAACTCATTTTCTTGAAAAAAAAAATGTAAATAAAACTTAACCTTTTAAATTAGCTTAATTGAAAGCATACGTACATTCCCAAGACACACACCCCCCACCCCACACCCGCTTTTCTGGGACAGCTGGGGTATTGTGTGTTCACATTTCTAATTGCATGTACCAGATTCTATAATTTCTAATTATGCAGTTCACTGCAGTTTTTTTCCAATAGGAATTGTGAATTAGACTGCAAAATATAATGAAAACTTGCGCAAATGAAATGGGGGTGTTATTGATGAGGCCTATGGAGGGTTCTGAATACTGTTGATAAAAACAATTGACAGATTCATAGTACAGTAGGTGAATTTGTAAAATTTGCTACCGTGTCAGTACATGTTGCTGAAGTGGATTGTATGGAATAGAATAAGGAAGCCTTCAGCTGATACATTTGAATGATGGAAATTGTCTTCGTCCAAAGATCATTCTGTAGTCTTGCTTTCCCAAAAATTTGAATTTTTGTAAATTCTCCTTTTTGTTTTGCATGTAGTCAGTTGTATAAGATAAATGCCTAAATTATGCACATTAAAATTATAACTGTCACTTTTCTAGAACAAATTCGATTTTCTAGCAAAATCATTTCTGTGTCCTTAACAGATAATATTATTTAGATGTAACCATCATAATCTATAATCAGAGTTGCTTGGCATTTGAATATAGAAGAGTTTTATTCTCAAAACTTCTCATTTAGACGTAGGCATTTATCTTATACAACTGACAATCTCTTCTTTGGATCCATGATCACCTCATATATAATTATATAGGCCCATTGCGGATATCAGCCATTTTAGTTGTCAGGACCGACACTTAACCATGGCGATGGTAACACTGATTTTGATTCGTTAGCTGATTTGCACTGTGAGCACTTCAGGCGTCGCGGACCAATCGGCGGCGAGTTACAAAAAAGTTCACTACAGTAAACAATGATATGTGCGTTCATGCACATGGGAGATGTTTGGTCAATTCTTTCACTTCCTTTCCCTTGTTTACACGGATGGTAGGGAATCTTACCAGCTTGGATCCATAGCTTTCCACCCCTGACATAACAGTCAACTGCAATGCAGCCAACAGGCATTTTAACTGCATAGATATATCTCGAAGTTACATTCGTCAGCTGATCCACCCGCCATTTAGGTGTCGGAAGTAAAAAACAAAAACACTCTGTGAGGTCATTCGCAATCGGCCTATTACAAGTGATACATAAAGTTGATATTCAAACAGCAATGTGAGAAGAAAGTTTATGAAAGGCAAAGAATGAAGAGAGGCCTAGTAACGAAACTTCCAATTACACCTTTTGATTCTGCTCAACAAATGGGTCTCTTATTTTGGTTTTCAAAATAGTGGGAAATAAATAATATTAAAGAATGAAATTTATCCAAAATGGATGTGTCCAAGTAATTGATCATCAAATATTAAAGCAGTACACCAAGTTTCATGATGTTTTATCATGTAGCCTTGAAGTTTTAGGTGCTTACGTGTTCATCCTCTAGCTCCATTATCATGAAGATGAATTTACATTTTAAAAACTGCACAGGTAAAGTTAACTGGCTGCACACCCTCTCCTTGTTACAACAATGGAACTTGTTCAGATGTGAAAGGGATTGTCACCTGTGACTGCAACAACACTGGCTTTCAGGGCAATCTGTGTGAATTTGATGTTGATGAGTGTTCAAATGATGTTCATCAGTGTAAGGGTGAATCCACTTGCAGGAATATCATGGGCAGTTACTACTGTGACTGTGGAGATTTGCATACAGGTATGTTTAACTGTTGTTTCTGATAATGGCTGTTGCTAGGGGATTGTGGTATTTTACATAGTAAGCCATGGCGGAACATTGAATACAACTGAGTATTTTGTCTATTTGGCTTCGTAATTACTAGCCAGCAACCTTGTGGAAATCTGACACATAGGACTGACCAGTGGCAGACCTACATTTTTGCGACCCTGAAGCTTGAACTGTTATAGTGCCCCTTTGCAACCAGCAATGACAGGGCAACATCCAACATGGTCTAAGGGGCCTTGCTGCCCTTGCAATGGCCTCAAGGCTTCTGTGGGACCTCTCTGGGATCAGGGGTCCTGAAGCTTAAGCTTCATTAGTTTCATAGTAAATCCATCCCTGGGACTGACATCAAGCTTGTGCATAGGAATGACATCGTTCCTACATAGATGTACTGGTTATTGCATCTTGCCAACATTGGTTTGATACAGGGAACCTGTCCCTATGATAATCCTACCAATCCTACAGAAATCTACGTCAGATGGACATGGGACTGCTGGCTGGGTAGACTACGATCCCCTAACGAGAACCATCTGATATAATTTATTGTCTTCCATGTGTAGAAACATGAGTGGAATTGTACTCTATTTCTTTGTTTGGAAATAGTAAAGGTAGATTCATGATCAATGATATAAAACTGCACACAATTATTTATCTGATATCTTTAGAGCAAGATGTGTCTTGAAATTAGACACTTCAAATTTTATGTAGTAGATCATGTGCATGGTAGAGTATCATAAACGTATACTACAAACCACAAGCTGCTGTATCCTGGTATATACTTCTATTTGCCGCTTATACTTTTCTTTTCTATAGTACCCCAGCCAGAAACCTGACATCAATTTGATGTTGACTTCTGTGGTGGTAGGTTACCATAGGGGTGAGCTCTCTACATTAGACTGACAGTGATACATTGTTGTAATTGGCAGATCGACAGAGGAATGATATCATTCCTATGTGCAAATTTGACATCAATCCTGCGCATGGGATTTCTGTAAGGTTGCTGGCTGGAACTGTGGCACCCTAGATGAGTGTGTGGCAGAAGCCTGTATGCAAACATAAATATAATTATTTTAGCTGCAAACCTCATGAACAATCACCCTGAATGTTGTAAATAGGTAAAAACGTTTGGTTTTTGCAGCTTTGAGAATTCAGAATGTCAGATAGAGCATTTTGGATCTCTATGAATATAGTATCATTTCAGTTTAATTTTTTTTAATTACGAAGGAAAGCTTTATGTGGGAAGAAGGCAAACGTATGTTTCTAGTTTTTCAGTGGTGAAAATCTATCTAAAACACAGACTAATAACTTTGAAACAGTTTGTAAAAGAGTTAATGTAGTTTTACAATTTATTCCAGTTGTACTCGCAAACGATCCATCTACTACATGTTTCGTGACCTCAGTTCTTATTTGTTTTATCTCCATTTTCTGAAAAACTGGAGATCTTTTAGTATGTGGAAGAGTTATAACAAATGCACACTTTGACACTAAACTGTTTAAAATGCTTTGTGGCACTTATCAAGCTGATTCACAGCTCTGATTTATTCTAACTCCTTATCCTAATACTCTAAAGCCACAAACATCGAATTTCTCAGTCGCGCAAAAAGTGGAGTTGGAACAAATAAGAATTGAGGTCATGATTTGATAATTTTGTCAGGACTTTGAAAATTTATGATAACATGCTTACTTTTATGTTTTCATTGCAGGGAGATTTTGCGAGTCTGCTCTTGCTGCAGAAAAACCTGATTCTTCAGAACTGAGTGAAGGAGCAGTAGCAGCTTTAATTATCCTAGCCATAGCCATTGTTTTTATCATCATTTTGTTGGTGATTTGGCAAGTCAGAAGGAGGAGGAAAACACAGGGCAGATACAAACCATCAGAGGTTGAGGGTCATTTGAGAAATGGAGACATTCAAATGAATGGACTTGCCGACAGAGGAGAGAGACTAATATGAAGGAGTAACCTCAGGGTAAACTTAGAAGTATACAGCAATCACAGCTCAAGGTCCAGAAGTTTGTACTCCACTGTGTGAGCTCTGAGCCAGCACAGATTTTACTGACCAAGTTAGGGGTGTATGCAAGGTTACATTCCATTGTGCGAGGTGTCGGCCGGCACAGATGTTACTGACTGTGCTAGAGGCGATCACAAGTTTATATTCCATTGTACAAGGCTAGAGATGTCCACAGGTTTACATTACATTGTACAGGGCTAGAGATGTCCACAAGTTTATGTCATTGTACAGGTGTTTATCTTCCATTATACAAGCCTAGAGACATCCATGAGTTAATATTCCATATTTTACAATGCTAGAGATGTTCACAAGTTTGTATTCTAGTGTACAAGACTAGAGATGTCCACGAGTTTATATTCCATTGTACAAAACTAGAGATGTCCACAAATTAATATTCCATCATGCAAGGCTGCAGATGTCCACAAGTTTATATTCCTTTATGCATAGCAAGGAACAAGTTTATGTCGCATTGTGCACGGTTTCAGCCAGCACAAATTTTACTGACAGAGTTTCTGATGTCCAACAGTTTATATTCCACTGTGCAGGGTGTCAGCCAACACAGATAATACTGATAATGTTTGAGCCAATCTCCATTTATGTGGACCGCGTACAGTTCACTCTTGGTTGGTTAAGCTGAATAGGACATTCAGTCTTCTGGAAATTTTCAATGCTTCTGTCAAACACAAAACTATATGGATACTAAAGTTAGATATAAATCTTATATGGTAATTTATAGCTCACTAATACCATCATAATTGTACATATACTGCTATTGCATGAAATACCCAATTTATAAGAGATAAATTGTAGCTGAGAAACCCTTGTAGGGGCACAGTGATGGAGTTGTTAACAAGGTGTTTCCCAAACATTTTTGTCCCACGTCCCAAAAAACGTGCACATCACCATGATCAGACAAAGTATACAGTATATATCCCTACGCTCCATTCTAAAGTGTTCTAATGTTCACCAAAATATTGCCATGCCCCACCTTGAGAAACACATTTGAGGAACTATTGAAGAAACCAATGTGTCTCGTGCTTTTGACAATTGTTTACGTAAGAATAGTTCATGTAAGAACATCAAACCAGTACTAAACAATGTCATTGACTTGTTGGGCAGGGACTCCAAAGCTCCATTGCTCTCTGATTGCAGTAAGGTTAAGATTAAAACAAAGTTAATATTGGAGAACTGTTCCAAAATGTGTGCCATTATTATCATCTGTTATTAGTACTTGTATATATTACGTGCCATTACTTAAAACAATTTTTTTTCTTGATTTATTGTATATATAACTCATTTTTACATAAAAGGGCTACCCCCCTTGAATGTTCTTCAAGCAGTAACATATTGACGGTCGGCTGTTGGAACCTCATTAAAGTTAAAATTAAAGACTGCTGTTGGGGGACTGTAGTTAGATTACAAAGTCAAATAGAGAAATATTGAGTTGTGTTGACTGCTCAGTTATAGCTTTCCATGTAAAATGCTACGACCCATTAACAACACCTTTGAGGTGTAGTTTTAATGAGATTCCAACAGCCGACCAGTGATATGGAGAAATGATTGCAGATTGTGCTAAAAGAACTCATTCACTTTCAGTTTTTTAAGAAGTTGGTGCAACAAGAGTAATTTTTAAGACTAGACTATTTTCAAAAAAGTTAGTTTTTTTTAATTTCTTTTCTTAATCAGTAATAGGCATAACAGTGGCTGGCTCACTGAATAGTACATGAGACTCTCTCATTCAGACATTTCAGTTTCTTGACAAGGTTGTTTAAAATCTATTTTTTTCCCCATGTTTTGATGCAGCAGATCACATTTTATGTCAAAATGCTCAAGTGAATTTCATGTTTCTTCTTTTGTAAAGATGGACAACTGTTATTACTCATTTCAAGTTATGGGTCATCATACATCTATCCATGGAACTCAGATCTCATAAAACACCAATTAGCCTATAAATAGATGGTGCATCACTAGAGCCTCACTATATTTTGAACAACAAGGAATAAAATTTGAGAAATAAATTACATGTTTGTTGAGTGTTTGATATTTTTTTCCCCTAGACTTTCTATAAATATTCCTCAAGGAAATGAGAAAAATGTACGTAGCTATGAGGAAGATTTAACAAAGTTTTTTTAATATTGAATTGTAAAAATGTGTGCAGAAATTCATTTTAAAAAATAGAGCGCATAATTAAATAAATAGAATATAAAAATATACCATTTGTCATGTCTTTAAATAGATCTAGTGGGTTTCCACTGTGAGAATCAGTTTATTTGGTGTTGTGTCTCATTTATCTTTATGTAAAATGACACGCCTCATCTTTTGCTCTTTCCCTTTGTCACCTTATAAGTTTTATGTTGAGCAATTTTTCCAAGCTCACTCATTCAAAATAAAAAGATGTGCAAGAAAGATAATTATATAATTTATTCATTGACCGATTCTTAGACTATTACAAGCTCATATGATGCAGACCTTACATATAGATGTGGTTGAATATCATGCAGCCATATCCACAAGAGTAAGTGCTATCAAAATAATGCTATTAACGACCTAGTTCTTGTTTGTTCCAACTCCACTTTTTGCACAACTGAGAAATTTGACACTAAAGATTTGCAGCTTTAGTATCATAACTTGGAATTGGAATAAATCGAAATGGTTAAACACAGCTTCATAAGTGCCACAACACATTTTAAACAAGTATCAAAGTAGTCATTTGTTATACCTTTTCTACATACTAACAGATCTCCAGTTTTTGTTTTTTTCCCAGAAAATGGAGATATATAACAATAACAAGAACTAGATCTAACTAAGGTCGGGTACTGCGTTACTGACATGGTTGGAATCAGTTCCAGAATTACCATTAGGCTAGGTAGGCTGAAGCCCAGGGCCTCAAAATCTAGGGGGCCTCGTCACATCGGGCCAGTCTGCTTAATAATTTGTGACACACCTTGCCCTTTCTTAGATATTATGAACGCCCTGTAGTTTCTGAACAAATCTTTAGCAATTTTCATAGCTTATGTTCTTTCAAGAAAGAACTGCGGAGTGCGGAATTTTAAACACCTATCATCATCATTAACGGTAGCCAAATTATTTAAAACACTTCTCTCTTCCTCCAGGTGTGAAGGCGGGGGCTTGGGAGGGGCCTAACAGGTAGAATAGCCTATACGGGTCTCTCTTCATGTAGATCTGGCCCTGGTTGGAGTAGATCAACATTCCTATTTGGCTAGTTCTATCTCTATGTCATGAAGCAACAATACACATAAAAATTTTTTACCCGCTTGGGCTAGCACCTTCTCAGATTCTCTCATAGGCTGCTGGCATATATTGAGTCAAATTTAGTTTGTGTTGGTTCTAGTATCAGATGTGGATTGTGAAGCTGTGTTTAGGTCTTTATTGTAGGAGGTTCGCTGCCATTGGCATGTACACCTCACTTTTCTTATTGTTTTGATTATTTTTGTTGTTCTATTTCTGTGTGCTTTTGTGGTAGGGATTAGGTTTTTTTTTTTTTAAATCATATTTTATATATATATATATATTTAGTTCAGTATTTGAAAGCTTAAAAAATAAACACATGAATCCAAAGAAGCTTTCAGTAAAAGAATACTCATGAATGGCTGAAAAGACTTGCTAGTGAACTGGTAGGAAGAGTCTCCGTGAGTATAGAGCAGATAGCAAGCAAGCGGTGTGTACGATACTATGAAAAGCAAATTTGACATGCAGATGACCTGATCCATTAGATTTGCATACATGGCTGAGAGTACACGCCTTTCATTATCAAGACTGCTAATTTGAAAGCTGATTTGTCGTTTGTGCTGCACTTTAGTATATGGGAATCGTTTCTTATTTTTCTCGGTGTTGCGATGTGGGAAGATGAGATCAAGGTATACCTCAGGCAGAATGAGGCGGCGACCATTGTCATTGTCATTCTCGTCATTTCTGTGATCGTTGTCCAACCGAGGCTGGACGGGAGGATGGGGAGGTTCCTCGGCTAATTCCGGATTGGCTAATCCCGGGGGCGGAGACTGTGCTCTGTGACGACTCTGTTCGTCATCATAAAATTGGTGATGCTGATTCACCATGTTATTTTCTGCTGGCTGAGTATTGTTCTGGCTCTGAACAATCGTACCTGGATGATACGATCTGCTTGGAAGGGCATTTTCATTGGCATCTCGTGCTTGTCCAGGTTCTGCCGCAGGCTGTGGATCCCTGGGATTTCCTACAATCCCGTGCAGGAAATGTGGCATGCCATCGTCAGGTGGGCGGGCCAGAGGCTGGAGGCGGAACAAATCCCTTGCTTGCATAGCCTGTACAGCCCGTATGCCACGCCTCTTTCTTATCTTGGTTAGGATGATAGTAGATGATACCAGGACTAAGAAAACCGAATCAAGTATACACCAGCCCATTATGTAGCGTGGGAAGAGTTCTGCAAATTAAAAGAGAACAGAATGGCTGAACAACAAATTGCTATGCATCTGAGCAATTACTGCCACAGAACATGTAGGAATTTGTTTTGATGGTCAATAAACTTGCCTGGTGGTTCTTGCACCCTATAATATCAATCCGATGGACATTTGTATAGGAATTCCCGAGGGTTGATAGGATTATCACAATGGCGGATGTCATCCTACATTAAACCTTCGGCTACGCGATGTCGTAACCAGGGACCAACGCCGGAACTAAGTCATTCTTACAGACCGGACACAGCGGCTTCATTTTCGTTTCGCTTTCGACAGTTTTGCAGATAGATGTCAGTCTTCATAAAGAATTGAACGTGACAAAAGCACTATACTCTAAAAGGCACCGTGGCCATTCAGGCGAAACTGCCTAAAGCGAAACCAAACCGAAGTCGCTGTGTATGAGCTCTTATATGAGCAAACCTGAGGTCAAGCCTAAGTTAGTCTGACTGGCGTAGGGTTGCTGGATAAGTAACCTTTTAAAATCTATTTCCTGCTATTCATGTCCAATGGCTTTATTTCGCAAACAACAATTCAACTGTTATTATTATTACGTCTAGCTCAAGTGTCGGTTCTATGAACAGAAATGAGGACAAAATAAAGAAAAACGTAAATAATCCTATCATAATTTTCGACTCTATACGACAAAAATGCTTCTCTTTTGTTGCGGGGCATAAAATTGTAAATAGACGGTAAGCTTATTAAAGGCTGAATGTTGTAAAAAAAAAAAAAAAATGGACATGTCCACGTGATTTATCGCCAAAAATTGTGGCAGTACCTGTCCACAAAATTTCATTATTTTTGGTCCTGTAGTCACGAAATTTAAAGTACCGGTACTTGCATGTTCACCCTCAAGCTCCATTATAGTATGATTGTCATTATTATTATTACTATCAGGCCTATTATTATTATTATTGCTATAATAACAAAATAATAAATTTTTTTTTAATCTCTTCGACGATAAAGGCTCGAATTTATATTTGCTTGTCTCGGTATTTCCGATAATTTTATTTTACCTTCTGATGCAAAAAAATCACGACATGAAACAGAGGTGCCTGAGATAAAACCCGCTGGGAGAGAAAGCTGCGCCACTTTGATGGTAAAGGCATGAACCAGTAGGACAAGCATAATCGCTACACACAGCTGCGTGCACGGTGTTGTAAACCAGTCACATTTATCATCAAACCACGCCCACGAAGAACTGCCCAATAGGAGCTGTCCGCTCCGGCCAATGCAGATCACCAGTGTAGATATGACCACGCCCAACTGTGACATCACTGCTATGTACACAAGACGAGGGCAAGAAGGTTTTCCTATAATATCTTCCAAATTTATCATTCTGCAAAGTAAAGTAATACCATAGTGAATCATTAAGACCCATGGCGCTCTGAGTCAAGCCTGATTTGCCTCGGTTTTGTGGACTGTAGTTACTATAGCCAGTGGCGGATGTACTGTGAAACTAATGCAACTTAAGATTTAAGACCGCTAGTCCCCGAGAAGCCCTGAAGAAAACTCGGTCTAATTAGTGAATTTTGGATGTGGCTCTATTGTTGCTGGTTGCCAAGGGGCCCCGTAACAGTTCAAGTTTCAGGGTCCCAAAAATGTCGGTCCCCAGTGGAGTCGCACGAGATTTGTCTCGCTAAGTGGTTCAAAGAAAGTTCAAGTACAAGTCAAAACCAAATCAAAACAGACTTGATTCAGTGTGTTACCTGCCTTAGACTGGCATCATTACGTACAAAAAAAATTCAGCGGCAAAAGAAGCTTTTGCTAACGTTAGCTTGCACTGGGAAATGTGGTTTTCAGGTATGTCGACGGCAGTGATAATGCACGTAGCCTAATAATGCCTACTACCTGTGAATTGCCACACTTCGAATTGGATTCAGACAATGAAGAATCGGCCAACATGAAATAAAAACTATAGTACCGTAGCAAGAACTTCCAGGAAACAATAATAATCTAGATGAGAGTTGAACTCGATCAGAATGATAGGCTAGAAATGGGTGACATGTAGATATTTAATTTAAATTAGGGTGCGGAGCAACCACTTCTGTGAACACACAATTTCACTATGATCTTTCCGAAAAATTTGTGTTGCCAGGGTTCACTGTTTCGCACACAAAGTCGTAAAGGTAAAGTGGTTGTCAGTTCTTACACAAATGAGACGATGTGCGTACCGGTAAAATACGAGAGACTTAGAAACTTGTCAAGTAACAGATAGATGTAATGATGAGTTTACTCCGAAAAAAATATCTCTTACCGTTACCGTATCCATTTGTAACGATCAGGACACTCGAAAAATAGGACAACAAACATCTTTTACACAGGTGTAATGATGAACTTATCCGAGGTGTAGTGATGAACTTATTGGAAAAGTAGGACATAATAAATAACATTCGTAACATAAATCTATGTGATGGTGAACTTTTCAAACAAACAAAATCATCTCTGACAAAGAGGTGACAATGAGCTTACCCGATAATTAAGAAAACAAAAACAATCTGTTACACGGGCATGGCGCCAATAAGCTTTAATTACCAAAAGAAGAAAAAAAGGAAAATAGAAATCATTATTTCACAGATGTGACGATGAGCGTAAATGAGAAACCATCTCTTAGCTGACACAGATGCGACAATAAGCTTATCAGTAAAAAAAAAAAAAAAAAAGCATATTAGGTGTAACAATAAGCTAATCCCAAAAAAAAACAAAACAACAACAACCATCATTTCTTACAGTGATGTGACAATGATCTTATCCGAAATAAAAAATTAAACAAAACAACAAAAAAAAAAAATTTTTTACACAGATTTAACGAGGAGCTTACCCGAAAAATAGGACAACAAAGCCCATAGTGAAATGCATTGGATGAAGCAGCAACGCCAGAATTACACGCGCACGCCATCTCAGTAATGGCTCAGAGATGACACCAAGCAACGCCATCACAGCCGTTGCCATGGTCAAGGCACCAAGCATTAGACATGACAGCCATCTCAGGGGCCAGCCTCTATCATAAAGCAAGCAAGCAATTAGGCTGATTTATTATGGAAATTGACCACTTGCCTACAGTGGTCTATAAAACCGTCAGCTGCTAAAGAAATGACCCAAGTTGGAGCTCGGGAACGGCCAACGACGTAGAGTTCAGTTGACAGTTCTGGAATACAAAAAGACTTCAAGCAGGCCCGATACCCATAATGGTCCTAACAGAAAGCTGGTCCAGAGATAGAAGGGCTTACCTATTTATGTATTTATCAAGCTACTTAGTCATTTACTGATCTATTCATTTACTTATTTACCTATAAGTTAATTTATTTATTTATTTACATATTAATTAATTTATTTATTTATTTATTTTATTTTATTCATTCATCCATTTATTTGTATTCAATATCAAATTCACGGCGACATGAACAAAACTGTTACAGACCAAATCGCATTTCAATCTGAGCATGAACAAAAAAAAAAAAAAAGAAAAGTAAATTAGGCAATCACCCAATCGTATCAGCCCAGTATACAGTGCGTCAATCGGCAGTAAAAATACGTACGCGATCAGCCAGTCATATTAGCCCAGTAAACATTACATAACAAGCAGTAAAATATAAAACGCAATACGTCGGTGATAATAAGTTCAGTAAACAATATCCCAGTCAACAGTAAGAATTGCAATCAACCCATCATATCAGGTCAGTAACCAATACCATGCGCCAATCAGCAGTAGAGTACACGATCAGCCAATCATGTATCGCTTCAGTGAGCAACACGCCAATCAGCAGTATCATATCCCATCAGTTAAGCACACATGCCCAGTAAACACCAAATTAAACTTTCAGATTAAGAGCGAACAACAGATCAGTCGAAATGCAATGAGTGTATATTATTCTGGTGATAAAGTCAAACAAAACTGGAACGAAAGCTTGAACAAAATGTGAAAAGAATAAATAATAGTACACAAGAATTGCCGGGTTGCTATAAGATTGAAAAAACACGCAAAGCATTAATAACAAATGCCACATTGGATAATAATATTAAATCTGAGAAATTATAACAAAAAAGAGAAGCTTTCAGTCATGGTGATAATAGCCTACACACGACATTGTGGCAGTTTCCCGACCAGTAACTTGTGCAGTTACGTCTCTGTTCACTTTTAACCAACGAAATATGTTGACATTTTCCTGCCATAGATTTAACAAAGGTCAAAGGCAACAATAAAACTTTCTTTGGATTTCTAATAACAAAATTTAATGGATTTTCAACTCACGGAGACTGTGATGAAATTGTGAGGTTCCTGCAAAGAAAGAAGGAAAAGAATGAGAAAAAACATTTTTTAAAAATAATCTTTTCATTTCGGCAATATCTTTCGAATTTTGAAAATAAATCTTTTTTGACCGATTTTCATTAATTTTATTCATACTTTAAAGCTCACATTTTGACTTCAGCACAAAGCATATAACAATCTTTCATTTTCTTCTCTATTTAAAAAAAAAAAAAAACAAACAAACAAAAACTACATTTCCCCTGCGTAAATGGTAAAAGATTAAGATGAGAAACGGAGGCAGGTAATACAATCATTAAGGAATTAAAACTGTTTCAGTTTTTTTTCTTTTTTAATGCCGGCACCAGTGAAAGTCTATAGTGACCCTCAACCCACAGTGATTTCTTTTCTTTTAATTCTTTATAATGAAAATATATTGCGTCTTAATAACAGTTCCTAAGTATGTTCAGGAATAGAAATTAAAACAAAACAACAAACAACAACAAAACAAACCCCAGACTTTTGAATATTTATCTTGTGTAACTCTAAAATCCGTTAGACCGGTGCCATGGGGGGGGGGGGGGGAGGAGGGCAGTTGCCCAGGCCCAAATCCGTAGATGCGCACAATTTCAAAGAAAAATGATAAAATAGTAATAATATTAATCTATCTATATAAAAAAAACAGCAAGGAAAAAAAATTCACCGTTGCGAGGAAAAAATGCCCAGACCTGAAAAAATTACATGTGAAAGATAGTTCTTTTTGCTACTATGTCTATTCCTTTGACATGAAAGCGAAGTATTGTAATTTTGTAATAAGTGAAAATAGGCCTAAAAATATCGAATAATGCTTTCTCCTCAACAATGATGGCCTCCCTCCTGCCTTTGTTTTGTTTCGACTTTAGTACCGTGCATGTCATAAAAAATAACCATATCTAGCTTGGTGCGCAGTGTCCTGGCGCGCAGGAGTTCTGAAGCAGGACTGCAGATTAGTACTTTTATTGTAAACTAGCTGAGTTCCCGGCCCTGCCCGGGATAAATGGATTTATTAGTTTCAGTTCTGGGTGATTATTACGGACCTGCTTCATTTTGCCTGTTCCTTTAGCTTTATTTTATTTTTGTTTGTTTGTTTTTAGATAAGTTTTACTGCTCTCCTTTTGCGCGTTGACGTCCTGCGCGTCCCGCCAGCATCCGTCAAATGGCTACGATTTGTGCACGGTTAGTTTGTTTGCACATGGCAGGAAATGATAACGTCATGTGTTAATGGAAAAGAAATATTGTGATATTTTCCTAGGAATAATATTGAAAACACAAACCTGTGTACTTTTGGCCCTGCAGCGTCAATCTCCCAATTCCAGACCCTTTCTTTTTTCCCAGACTAGGCACATTGAGAACACACAAAGTTTTATACTTGGTAGTCTTAGAACTCAATCTCATCATTCAAACCAGTCCTAACCGGAAGTTGTTTTGTGAGTGTGATACAGTCTATACCGGAACCAATCTTAGTTACATTAATTTGCCGAAAAAATAGACCGAAGGCCAATGTGTCGCAACCTAGAAACTAATACAAACGTTCTGCGAGTTATTACTTTTTTTGGTATTTTCTGTGCCGGGGACACGACGACAGTCTATACTAAGCGTTGTATAAAATCTGAGGGCCACCGAATCAGCAATAACGGAGGAGTAGCGAAAGGCGCACTGCAATTGTCGTAAGGTTTCACTTTTATTAATATAGATGTAATAGAGAGAGCGAGAGAGAGTACGTCATCGAATAAGGCTTTCTCCTTAACAATGATGGCCTCCCTCCTGCCTTTGTTTTGTTTCGTCTTTAAACTTCAGGTTGCGTTTCAAAGTTTGAAGGCATGAGTTTCTGTGCCGTCTGCTTTATGCACGGTACGGGCCATGCGGGTGTTGCTGTGTCAGTTGTGAGTTGTTTTCTTCCTAGATCTACATAATCTGTGTGCTGATTGTGCGTGTTGTTTGCAACCCGTTCTTTGAATGGGTCCTTACACTAGTAATAAAAGAAAAATATAACGCGCCCTCCCCCTCACATAGAAAATTCCCAATGTTCGAATATTTTACACAGTTTTCCAACATGACGGGGCAAATAAACGCTGTTACGGGTTAGCGGTCCATGGGTTAGGGGGCGCAATACCTCCCTTGCCCCGGGCACTGGCAAGTCACGCTACGCCACTGGTGTGGTGTACGATTTAAAACCGTTTCGAGATAGATCTACATGTATTTGCGATGTGAGTATGCATTGTCATGTAATTACTCACAACAAGGCATGTGTGTAAACATACGTAGTATAATTGATAGTATCCTTGAGCACAAGCTGCCAGTGTCCCTTAAGAAGCAAATATTCAACCAGTGCATTACTGCAAAGATTACCTATGGTTGCCAAACATGGCCGACTACAAAACAACTTACAAACAAAGAACCAACCAGAGGGCAATGGAAAGAAAACTGCTCAGACTGCAAGATAAAATCCTCCACGCTGAAATAAGCAAACAAATAACTCCAACGGACATAGTAAAATCCATACTACAACAGACGTGGAATTGAGCTAGACACATAGGGAGGATGAATGTTTATTGATGGACAAAACGCTGAACGGAATGGCAGGGGACACTACAAAGAGAGGGGGAAGAACATGGATGAGGAAAACATCAGACAGAAAAGAATGGAAGTCTTTGTCGGAGGGCTACGTCCTGCAGTAGATGAACAATGCCTAGGTGAAAAAAAAAATGATTGTTTAACGGCGGGAGTTTCCTCGCGTGAAAACGATACAACTGAAAAACACACAGAAGGAGACTTGGAGGATTCCAAAATGATTTTGAGATTTCATAGCTTAGATTTATTATTCAGAAAATCATACAATTCGCGAGCGTTCGATTTCGGGGAATCAGTTAGGACAACATGAAAATTAGGACATAATTTATGCACCAAATGTCAATTGAGTTCATGCAAGAAAGTAAATAATTACAGAACTTAAAGTATCACTTGACACATTGACAACTTGAAAGATCAAAATGGCATACAACTTACTGATGAACTTGATATTAAATGTACACATGCTAACTACTTCCGTTTCTTAAAGTCACAACAAAAAAAAAAAACTAGATTGTTTCCCATATTTTAAACACTGTCATTACAAAAGGTAGGAATTAGCACTCAGTGTTTCGGATGCTATCAGAAAAAAAGAAGCCTACAAAGTTTACCCCAGGGACTTTGGGATGACTAGTCGAAGCATCAGACACTGACGAGAATTTCTCACCAGAATAGACAACTGGTCACCGATAATATCTTTCGGTTTTTGGGCTGAATCTTATATTGTCACGAATAATGACACTAAAGCATAGTTTTCTGACAAACAGAACCACAAAACATAAGTACAGGCACCTGTACAAAGTCTACTGTACAAAGCTGCCGCAGGGCAAATGTTCTCAAGGGGGTTGGCGGAAACGCCGCAAGGATACACTGAAATCATCCTTGAAGGCCTTCAACCTGGACACCAACTTGCTGGGAGGAGCCTGCCCAGGACAGAGCCAACTGGTGCTCCTCCATCGGCAAAGGAGCTGTGCAGTGCAAGGCCAGCGGGTCTGCTGCTCAGGAACAGCGACGGCAGGTGAGGAAATCCAGGACCATTGACTTTCATCTAGCAGCTACCATTCCCTGCCCTCACTGCCAGAGGTCCTTCCGTGCACAGATTGGACTCATCAGCCACCTGCGCACTCACAGTCAGCCACCTGCGCACTCACAGTCAGCCACCCCCGCCCCCTGGATGTCTAGATGGTCTTATTCGAATCCGACTGACGAACAACATGACACAAAGTCTACACAATAATTAAATTCAAAAGACAGCGTTTTCAAAGACTGGACATTTCTCCAGACTGTAACGAGACTTCTAGACGGGGAAACAGAGTGCTAGAGGGACCGAGATTAGAACGAAAGAGATGTGGGTTGGCGTTGTGTCCAAAGACACAGCCGAGGATGTGTTCGCCAAATACTTTTTACTTCGAAAATAAAAGGTAAAACAAAAGAATCCATTGGAATCATCGACATTGTTAGTGCTGATATATTCTTGACCAAGACATATTCTAAGATGTGTGAACTCGTCCAGGCAAAGAGACCGTCGATTTTGTAGTTCTGTAAACAAAACTTCATGTATTCTTTCAGCTTGTGCTTGTCTTGGGATCAAATTAGTAGTTGTCAAGTTGTTGAGATTCAAGTTGGTCCCGTAGTATGACGATTTGCCTTTCAGAGAACCTTGGCACCTAGAGTGATCCAATGCAGTCATTTCCCACATCTGTGTAGCCCGAAGGACTAAAAGAGTCTGAAGACATACACAAGTCGGTGCTGCAACAAACTGGATCTGTACAGGGCGGTCTGTGGTCAGCTGATCTGATCCTATTTCTACCACAAAAAACGACGGCAAGATGCATTTCATGTTTGTCGTCATCCAGAATTCATCTGCACATTCTTGTACCTCACAGTAGTCTAACGGTCTTCTATCTTTTTCCATGGTACTCCATAGAACTCAAGATGATAACCAGCGGAGTTGAGTGATGACGGCGTTATCGTCACTGAACGGAATTCATTGTTTTCTTTACTCTGTTGTAAATCTGACAACACAGAGGAGTTGCTGATCATACTTTTGGACCACTGATCCACAGTTTTATCGAGCATTTGTTCGTTTGTCAATGATCGTTTATAAAGTTTACAACCGCCATATGAAAGCTTTGGCTCTCCACTGAGGTCTCCTCCAAACACGGAGTACGGTGATGACGGTTTGCTTGTTCCATTTCTCCAAGCCGCACACAGTAAATTGAAAGGTATCCTGTCCCCATCAAGCAGAATACACTGACCACATTTAATAATGTCGTCAGTAAAACAGCTCCTCAGGTTCACTTTTCGTTCAAGTAGATAAGGATCCGGATAGATACTAGGCGCCCCGGGAAACACATATGACTCAATTGTCTGTGAGGGCTGGTAAGTGCCAATCAGAGGAATTACCATAGGAATCTCATAAGGCACCGAGTTTTCTCCAGAATTGCAGGCGTATGCAGAGGGGGAATCGTACACAATTCCATTGGACAAATCAAAAACGTTTCTATGAAGTTGATTATAAGCGTCTAAACCAATAAACACTGTCTCTGATGGTACATGTATTGCTAGGCTTGTTGTTGACAATGTCCCAGTTGTCGTTGACGTAAAAGATTGAACTGGACATCTTTTAACGCTTGAGTACACATTGTAAAAATCACAACGTCCAGATAGGTCAAAATGCGTCCCCAGATCTTGTTGACTTCGGGAAAAAATGTCAGGACACTCAAATTGAAAATCAGAACAACAGTCGCGGTAGATATGACAAAGCTCGTCACATGAACAAGTTTCGAGTCCTTCCTCCCATGAAATCTTGATGCCACATCGTTCTTTACAGCTACGCTTGGATTGATCACCTGAAAGTGAGCACAGGTTGAAATGATCTATAAACTCCTTTACATCGTCACACAACTCTAGTCGTTGGTCCTCAGTGCTAGCTTGATTGGGGACATCAGGAAGAGCCGAACTTGTTTCATTCACAATGGGAGTCGAAGTTGAACTTAATACATCAAAGGAACGCCTCAGTTCTTCCTTGCTTGTTTTCCCTTTGTCTGATTCTGATTCGCGCACACCAGACACTGGGATTTGATCAGATATCCATCTTACTTGTCCTTGCGGGGCTTGCGAGCTGTCTCTGTCATCAGCAATCGCCAAGAATTGGGTGCCAAGACCCACACAGATGTAAACACATACTTGGAGTATGGGCAAATTAACTCTAACATTCTTCATGGCTCCAGGAGCTATCTTCTTGCAATCACTTGTTAACTTTCCACAGTCAAAAACCAAGTAAATTTGCGATTTTAGGACTTGCTCGACCAACACCTTGAATATCAACTAGAAATGTAAGTCAAATGCGATTTATTAACAATATCTGAGAGGAGAGGAAAACAAAAGTTCTCGACTTTTCCACTAAAGAAATGAGAGCGGCACTGGAAACCTTTTATAGTTACGAGTATCCAATCTAAAATACTGTTAGAAAAATTACAGCAATTCATCTTGCTAAAACACGTTCTAGACCTGAAAGTGGGAAAGTCATCAACTTTACATAGTGGCAGTTTTCCATACATGACAGGAAAAGGAATGAAATATTAAAACGACAATTAATTAATTCCATGAAAGTGTTTCGTTTTCTTTATCAGTTTAAAGTGTCCACAGATAAAGCGCATTCGGACAAAAACCAGTATCACGTCAGCCAATGCCCAGGCCCTGAGAGTTATTAAATTTAATACGTAGTAAGATTTGGAAATTTGTGATAATATACACGTCCAGATGTTGAGGGTGCAAAGTTTCGCACGTTTGTTTCCCCACAAAATCGGTGATATCACTTGGGTGTTGAAAAGTAATCTACTTTAGAAGATGCCGCGGGAATGTAGTGTGACAGGCATGTTTTTCAAATGTGTAAAGAAAAAGTTTAATCATAATGGCTAGAGCCATTAATTGCTCCATTTCAGTTCCGTATTTCAATGAACTGTATTATCTTTATGTAAAGGTTTCTATTCTGTCAGCTGTCTGGTGATTAATCATCACTCTTTAGGGAGCAGAGCTTATTGTGCTAACTATTGGAGCTCATTAGTTCGTTTTGTGCGAGACTAGTTCGGCTATCTAGAGTTAATCTAGAGCTCTAGACAAAATACTCACAATTTAGAATTTTTATTACCAACTTGTGACCAGTTTCAGAAAAATAGTTGTGACCGACTAGTAAATCTAATCCTAACACTAAATAATATAATTCTCACCCTAAAATGTTGCAAAACAAGTCAGTGATCAAACCTTTGGTCTAAAGGCGAAAACTTCCGCCCCATAAATAACTCATTGCACCTACATATCTACATGAACAACGTCAGGAATCACAATATCTACCTAAATACTTACCTACCTGCCAGCCTGCCTGCCTGCCTGCATATCTATCTATCTATCTATCTATCTATCTATCTATCTATCTATCTATCTATCTATCTATCTATCTATCTATCTATCTATCTGTCTATCTGTCTATCTATCTATCTATCTATCTATCTATCTATCTATCTATCTATCTATCTATCTATGTCTGTCTGTCTGTCTGTCTGTCTGTCTGTCTGTCTGTCTGTCTGTCTGTCTACCTATCTATCTATCTATCTATCTATCTATCTATCTATCTATCTATCTATCTATCTATCTATCTATCTATCTGTCTGTCTGTCTGTCTGTCTGTCTGTCTGTCTGTCTGTCTGTCTGTCTGTCTGTCTGTCTGTCTGTCTGTCTGTCTGTCTGTCTGTCTGTCTGTCTGTCTGTCTGTCTGTCTGTCTGTCTGTCTATCTATCTATCTATCTATCTATCTATCTATCTATCTATCTATCTATCTAGCTTTCTATCTATCTGTCAGATTCCTTATTATTTATTAGGCTATTTCTTTCTAATTCGGGGCTTTTCAATTAATTATAGGGTTTTCGCCCCCCCCCCTTTTTTTTTAAAATTTGGCCACATTTTATGACATCCAGACTAAGCTTACTTCTACATCTTAATGAATCATAATGGTCCAATCGACGTTATGGGAGGCAGCCGGAAGAAAAGTTTTCTATTTTAACTCCAGCAACGGTCTGCGGTCGTTAATGTCAGTGCGTCTTTCTCTTTTACACCCTGAGATTTCAAACTGAAAAAAAAAGAGATAGTTTCGAAGTCAAACACTTACATTTGGATCACTTAACAGTCATTTATACAACAGTATTGCCTAGAACGTCATCACTTTAGGTGCTCTTGTACACATAAAATGTAGGATTATAAATGAAGTAAAAACAGAACAAACAAAAAAAAAAGTCTACATCACTGACCTACATACTAGACTGCGCCCTCTCTGTCGCTCGTGGTCTGGGAATTTTCCTAATATGGCACAACAAACCTCAGACCTGTAGGCGGTGGGTCGCAGATGGGCCAGATATGAGACGACAGTTGGCAAAAAAAAAAAAAAAGGTGTATTTGAGGAATCCCTATCACACAACTTCGTCAGCCTTGTATGGCAACCAGTCCAGGAGAAGGCACACTGTGACTCAAACCCCCAACTATGGGTTAAATAGCCGGATAGATGGTGCTGGACAGCCCTGGCGGGCGAACCCTCTAGGACAAGGATAGCTGAACTAAAACCTACGACCTGTGGACCTCGCTGCCACCGTCCTAGCCCTTTAGGCCATGTCAGACGAACCCGGGTGTAAAGGGTGGGGCCAGTACTGCGCAGACTGAACTCCACCTTATAACTCCATTGCGCAGGGAGGAAGGCACCCTCAGCAAGCCAGAGCAGAGGTGCACAACCTTTATTGACATAGGATCTACTTTTACATTTCCCAGCCTTTGCAGATCTACCAGTCTGGCGAAATATCATAAAAACCACAGAAAAACTGTGGGATCGCAGCAGGGCTATAAGCAAAGTCAAAATTGGGCAAAAAGAAAAGGTTGTATGTTGCGAAACCCCGCGTGAGAAAAAAAACCAAACAATAAAGAGAAAACAGAAAATACACAAAATTTTCGGCTTTCGCCTTTTTCAAGTGGAAAAAATCGAACAATAAAAGACTTCAACAGGAGCGAATCGAAACAGTTTACTTAGCTGCGAGTTCTTGCTTCGTTAGCAGCACCAAAGCACGTCCGTCCGCCAAATGCATGGAAGCTCGATGTTTGGGTTTTATTTCTCACGCGGGGTTTCGCAACATACAAGCTTTTCTTTTTCCCAATTTTGACTTCAGTCTGGCGAAGCCCTGAAGCAAAAAATAAAAGAAACCGACCCTATGCTGGTGTGCCTATCGGCATTATTCACTTTAACATACAACTTAGAATCTTAGATAGAAAATGCAGTGAGCCAAAATCAAATTTTATTTTAATAACACATTTACCTACATATATACCTCGCGGGTGTGTCCTACATTCATCCCGCGATCGACTGCCAAGCACTTGAAGATCGACCGGTAGATCGCGATCGCGCACCCCTGAGCCAGAGCATCGGAACGAAGGATGCGGCGAAAGAGCCACATACATACCTAGGCCTAATCCAGATCTGACATTCCCCTGCAGCAGCTGTGGCAGAGTGTGCCTGTCCCGAATAGGACTCACCAGTCACCAGCGTGCCCGCACCAGATGGGTCTCAACAAACCTTCCAGGGAATCTTCGTGAGCGAAGCCAAGCCAACCACAACAAAAATCACACAACTAATTTAAAAACGGGCAAACCTCCGGCCTCTAGAAAACATACAGCACATGAAAAGAAAAGCGGTGGATTATAAAAATTATAAGTAAAAAATAGGATGGCTATGATCTGACGGTGCAAATATGCTTTATCAACGATTTTTGTTCTACTATTGTCTTTCACTCATCCCCCCTGTCTGCAGCCTGCTTTCCTCTGTTTTCCACCCACACCATCACGCACCACATTCTCATCTATTGTTGTATTGGTTTTCTTCATCTCTCAGATTTTTGTCAGACCAGATTTCACTCCTGCTTTTTTTTTTTCACACTGCTGCCTCTTTCAGTTTCTCGCATCGATCTCATTCTCGGTTATATTTGGTTTCCAGGGGGAAACAAAGGAATAGATATTATTCATTTGTAAACTGTCATATTTCTCTATCACTGCCGTTTCATTTCTTATTTTCCTGGCATCTAAAGATCCACTGTTTCAATTCTCATCGACTTTGGTAAAAATGTGCAATATTTAAAGCTCCACTGCGTAATGAATGAGACACAGAAAAACATAAAATTAAATGACATTGTTTCAAAATATTATTATGGTGGAATTAATTATATTCTGACATGGACGAATGTGTCTGCAATTCAACAGAACAAAGGCACTCCAGCCAGATGTATTAGATAATTTTATGACACCCTATGGTAACCGTGGTCAGCTGTTCATACTTTAACCTGGGAGACGTAATGCTTCCACTTGTTTCTATCCCCCCCCCCCCCCAATCACCCCACCCCCCCCCCACCTGCGACCCCCAAACTCCCAATAATTCAGTGGTATTACTGGTATACGACAGCAGTTATCAAATGCATGAACTGTCGTGCCCTTGGTTTACCGGTTTAGAGAAAATATAAGCGAACCAAGGGTTGTAGTGCCTAGTTAGAGCGAAGAGCAAAGCGGGAGTGAAAAAAGGAAGAAAGAGAAATGATCAAGATGGGATTAGATTCCCCGACCTCTGCTACGGCACCCGTCGCCTTGCCAAGAAGAAAACAGATCGCTTAACCTTTCGGCCACTCCCCTCTCTCCGTAGCAGAGGTCGCGCGTTCTAATCCCATCATTCATCAGCTGTTTCGCAGTTCTGATTTATTCTAACTCCTTATCATAATCGTAATACTAAAGCCGCAAACGTTCAACGTCGAATTTTGCAGTTGTGCAAATAGTGGAGTTGCAACAAATCAGAAGTAAAGTCGCCAGATGTTGTCAAGAAGGTATAGAATGGCATCTTCCAGCCCCCCCCCCCCTTTTCTCACGATAAGCAAATTGCATCGGAGCTTGGTGTTAAAGGGGCAATAATCGTGTCAAAACAATCCTCTCTAAGCATTTCATTACATGTACAACAGATGTTATTGCAATGAGCCTTAAATCATTCATTTTTTTCCCCTTTTTTTCTTTTTTCGGTACAAATGTTTTCCGAGAAGTTTTCTAACAAAAGGAAATGACATGGGTTTCTAGTGGTAAGTTAAAAGTAGGCGTAAAGGCTTTTGCTGAGCACATTTTCAGGTTCTTGCACTTCATACCAGCAGGCCCACAAGTCTTGTTGACATTCATTGTTGTGGACTGTTTTACAAGATATTGTTCATTTACGGCAATAGAATCTCCATTGACAAAATCACCAGAAAAAACATGGTTTAAATCGCAGACATCAGCGGAGAAGTCATGAATGTCAAAACAGACATAAAAAACGACTCACCCCATTTATAGATTTAGATTTGGTACATCAAAAATGGTGTTTATCTTGGTATTTACACAGCAATCTCTTTCATTATATTCCTATATGCCTGCGAAACATGGACACTCACATCAGATCTCCAGAGAAGGATTTGCGCGATGGAGATGAGATGCTATCGTAAGCTTATGAACATCCCATACAAGGACCACGCCACCAATGAAGAAGTCCGCAGCAGAATCACCCAAACCATTGGCCCTGACGAAGATCTTCTGACCGTTGTTAAGAAGCGCAAGCTGCGCTGGTATGGCCACGTGTCGCGGCCAGAAGGCCTCTCTAAAACCATCTTGCAAGGAACTGTTCGAGGAGGACGAAGGAGAGGTAGACAGAAGAAAAGATGGAAGGATAACATCCGCGAGTGGACAGGCCTGTGTTTCAGTGACTCACAGAGAGCCACGAAAGACCGGGACAGGTGGAGGGAGATTGTGCAGTCATCAGTCGTGCCCCAACGACCAGCGCGATTAAGGGACCGATGACGATGACGATGACGATGACTCTTTCATTCGGTTCCCATTCTTGTCTGGTTTTGTGCCATGTAAACTGTTGTCGTAGTTTATTTTTGCATTGTTTTTCTGCATTCTCCTACATTTGTGTTTAATTGTCTTGGTGTTTCATTCTTTTTCATTTCATTTTTTTCTCAGAATGGTATTTTCTTTTCATTAAAAGGAGTTTCAATTCCTTGGTGATCCTTGGTTTATTATTTTTATAATATGAATTAACTGTCGCATATAGTATATATTAACTTTTTTCTTATTCGAGGTCAAATTTTCTTAGAATTTAATATGTTGTGTGATGTAACTCAGTTCACGGATATCTTTAGCAACATATCACACACACACACACACACACACACACACACACACACACACACACACTGTTACGAATCTGGTCTGGGTGATAGTGCCCTCCAGTGTTAGGGTTCTGGACTAAAGTCCCCTCTAGGTGTTATGAAGAGGGTCTTCTCAGTGATGGTATTATGACTGCATTTAAATCGAGAGGTATTTAGTATTCAATCTTTCGTACCATGCCACACACTAAGAACAATCTGAATAAGTTTCATAAACAGACCTGCAGGGCCACAAATTTAATTACATTAATTACCCTAACAATTTTGTCTAGATCTATTACATAGTGAATACAACATCAGCAGCATCAAATCTAAATTCAATAATATGTCACTCGAAGTCTTCTCTAGATTCCTATAATATTATGATAATTCTGACTCACTAACAATTTAAGTACTAATTATATATCTCTCAGATCTGGTCTGCCTACTATATATCAATCAATATACTAATATGGGCTCTGGCGACGATGTCACCTCAGCTATTTGTGCCTACCGCTTATAATGGATCGAGCTCGTCAATATAAACTGACGTAACTAAGTCTAGATATCTACTCTAGGATGGGCTGGCAATTCCCAGCCTCATCCAGACAAATCAATCCCAATTCACAGATGCGTATGCCATACATTCATACTAATTGCAAGTCAATATAAATCTTTGTCTTGCATTCTTGGGCAGCATTCCTAGTATATGCGGCAATTCTGTCCTAGTGGATAACTTATGTTCAGCTCCTCGTTCATTGTTGAGTCATCAATGGACAAACACTTACGCTTGGTCCCTGGTGTTAGAAACAACCAGGGAACAGTGGACAATAGCAGTGGGCATATCTCATTCAAGCATATGGCTTCATCTCAAATGTCTATAGTGGACTAGACATTACATCGAACAGACTTAGGATTCTTCAGGCAGAATCGTGCCGACGCCTGCACAGATTGGAGTTTTCTGTATGGAGTAATGGACATAGGTATGGCTATGTCACAAATCCCAGACTGGGAGATGTAATAAGTATGACAGGACAACAATCACGAACAAACAAGTTTAACACTTAACAGAACAACCCATCAGACTCACACATTTATTAAACATAATTATACATATAATAGCGCAACTACATACATTATATTATTGAAATGCACTGCCGTACAACGGCCTTATTCTCACACACACTCTCCCTCGGATCCACAATCCGGTAGTTACTCCTAAAGGCACTTCGGCCTCAGCCTCTCCCCTCAGGGTCTTAACAACACATTAGTAATTTACTGGCACCGCAGTCTCTCAATATCACCTTCCTATTATCATACACCTTAGCACTCCCCTAGCACCTCAGCAGGGCAATAACACATTATTATTTCCATAGCCATCAACATGGCAACAACATAATATCAGTTCACTAGCCTATCAACCTGGCAACAATATAGTATCTCATTCACTCTCATATCTACGTCCCTGTCCGTGACCTGACTGCCACGACTTTATGTGCCTCTACTGTCCTGCACTGACAGCCTCACTTCTGGCCTATGTGTGGCCTCCGGCCCTATGCTGGCCTATCCCCTGTGCTCATCGAGGTGGCTCTGCGGCCCGTCCCCGACACCTACAAGAATAACATTACATTGGTATAATACCCTACCATTTCTATTCACTCCACCTCTCCTTACAACCCCTGAAGCGTACACACACTAGTTCACCTTTCACTCACCACACATCTTACGGTAACACACTTCCATCGGAATACACACTACTCACTCGCGCTACAAATCCATGAACTCACTTCCATCTATCGCTCGTGGCGCACATTGCTATATCCAATATCAAGGACTTCCACATTCCTCACATATACTTATTCACATCATGGTAATAGACGAATATAATATAATACATCAATCATAATAATCAATCAACGTTCTACATACCAGTCATAACTGGAAAGACTCTCACTAGTCTTCTCGACTGCTTCCCTTTATGTCCGCCCGATGGGCTTTTATTCACAGGTCCGATCCGTAGGACCTTCTAACTTGCAGTGATAGTAATCCAGCGCTTTCGCCTCATTCAGACTTCCCCCCCCCCACTACTCACAACAGCACGCTTAACTTGCTGTCTACTGTGAGCCTTTCTTACTCTACACCCGCTCTGTAGCAATCCCCTTAATTGCACTCACTCCACTCGTGACATCATCCCCCACCCCAAAAAAATTAATGCAATTAATTTCAAATCGCATCAAGATGACTGTCAACGAGTGAGCGTGAGCAATACCTACACTAAAAAAAATGACCTAGCAGTTCCCCTAGTATATAAAATACCGAAATCAGGGGAAAATATGGGGATCAATATGGCCTGCAATATGCATATATGTGTCACATCATGAATAGCTAACTAACCACCATATCTAATACAGAATCAAAAACCATTCAACCTATCAACCATTCTTCATATCATATTTATAATGTCAATATTTTAAAGTCGACTTATTCACACAGATCCTGTCAATGTTCCTGTCCTCCGATGTATAAGCTCCTGAAATCTTCCCCTAGGCTCGACTAAGGTAGTCGGCGATATGATTGCTGGTTCCTGGAATTGGTTGAATAACGAAGGTATACGGCTGCAAAGCCAATGCCCATCTAGACAAGCGTGGGCTGGACGAACGATTCTTCGACAAAAATGTCAGTGGCTTGTGGTCCGTCTGGATACAAAATTCTCGTCCCATGAGATAACGTCCTAGTTTCTGGACGGACCAGACAATGGCAAGACACTCACGCTCTATCACAGAATACTTTCTTTCTCTCTGCAATAACTTCCTACTGACATAACATACAGGATGGAGACATTCGTTCTTCTCCTGTAGAAGACAAGCGCCGACACCAGAGTCCGACGCATCCGTTCTGAGGATAAAATTAGATCGAAAATCGGGTAATATCAGAATGGGTGACGATGATAATGCTGTCACCAAATTATCAAATGATGTCTGACATTCAGACGTCCACTGGACCTTATCGGGTTGTCCCTTCTTAGTAAGGTCAGTAAGAGAAGATGACAAGGAGGAAAAATTTGGAATGAACTTTCTGTAATAATTTAAAATTCCCACTAAGCTTCTGACTTGTTTCTTTGTTTTAGGGATTTGCAACCCTACTAACTTGTCAATTTTTGTTTCTTCAGGTCTCTGAACACCTCTACCCACAATATGTCCTAAGAATACTATCTCTGGACATGCCAAATCCATCTTTGCGGGTTTAGCAGTTAACCCAAAATGACGTAATCGTTGAAAAATTACTGTTAGTGTCTGAATATGATCAGACCATGTCGACGTATGGCATGCTATATCGTCAAAGAATGACACGACATTAGGTATGTCCTTCAACACTAATATGAGAATACAGATACTCTGGTCTCTCATGAAACCTCTGCAGCATATCAACGTGGAAAACCTTAACTGATCCATCAATGTGGATAGCGTAATCTACCTTCGGAACAATTTGCTCAATAACATACGGACCTTTCCATGTCATCACTAACTTATTATGGTCCGTAGGTAACAACAACAGAACCTTGTCTCCTGGCTTAAAATTTCTCAGTTTGGACCCTCTATCTTTATAGTTCTTTGCTCTTGCTGAAGCGATACTAGACGCTTCTTCTGCTATAGTGCGCGCTGAAGATAATCTTTCTCTTAAATCAACAAGGTCTATCGAAACCTTTTTAAACGGTTCCGAAACCGTGGGGATCTTTTGAAGAGGAGCCTGGGGTGAACGACCCTTATGCGTCGTCTTTTGGCACGCACTGCACGTCTTACAATAGACCTGCACATCTCTGTGGATCGATGGCCAGTAAAAATTTTTAAGAACCCTTTCTTTGGTTCTAGCTATCCCCATATGACCCGCTAATGGGACATCATGTGCCAAATGCAATACTGTTGCGATCAGCAACGCTGGCACAACGACCTGCTTTAAAATGGAGGACACCGTTACATACTTACGGAACAGAATGCCCGCCTGAACAATAAAGGAGGACGACCCGTTCTTATATCTCCTCGTTTTCTCGGTTCGCGCTTCCCCAAAACATGGGTTTAATGATGGGTCCTCCCTTTGTAATCTCGCCAAGCGCTCCGGCGTGATATCTAGGTTGACCGCTGGCGTAGCCAAAGGTCTAATCTTATCTTTATCAGCTACCCGTCGACGTGTTTCGACCGCGGCGCAAAAGTCAATACCTTTTGATTGCGACCATGCTTGCACGTTCTCATCGGAAGGGGAAACTACCCGTGATACATTCCCAATGATGAGCTGGGCGCCTGGAAAACAACCAACGACTGCTTCGACTTCCCCGCTAAGGAAAGGTGTATCTATCATTATTCTTGCCATGGGTAATTTCTCAATGGCCCCCGAAAATTGGATGCACGGGACAGTCTCACCTGTAAGCTGTGAATCCCGAATGCAGTCTCTATGCACTCCCACAACGGTAGATCCCGTATCTCGTAAAACCGAGACCGGTTCGTCCCCAACAAACCCCGGATAAACCCTAAGACCACCTCCTGTATGACATGAATTTATAACGGGGATCTTTCTCCCACAAGGTAAAACACCGGAAGATAATAACTTCTCACAACTGGGACACTTAGAATACTGTCCGCCTCCGTTGTCCGATGTAACACACGCAGCCGCATGGTGAAATTTATTTGGGGAACATGGACTGGAGCTACTGTCCACGTTCGCCGCTATCCTACCTGCAGGGCAGTTCACGCTGATGTGATCTGCTCTTCCGCAGTTCCAACACTTCGCGGCCCTACACTCGCGCGAAAAGTGACCCACGCGTCCGCAAGTCCAACACTCCGCTCCCTGTGCTGCTCTAGGCCTGGGTCCCCGTGACCCCTCGCGACCGGAACTAGAGTCCCTATGCCGTCGGTCATCGGCAAAGGTCACAAATCGCCCCCGGCCATTACCGCGACCTAGCCCTCCTGCTCGGTCAAACTTACCGGATCCATATGCCGGTGATTGGTGATAGCCCCTACGCTGCCCCTGGGCTTGCCCGCTATAGGCACCACGCTGACGCGACCTGTCCCCAAGTCCTGCCGGCGACCCCTCGACAACGGCGACGTACCCAGCATCTTGGACGTACGCCCTGGCGACTGGTTTGGACGGATGCGCCGTACGGTATGCCTCCGCCAACTTAGACGCCTCCTGCACCGTTGCGGGTTCGTTCTCTTTCAGGAAAGCCACCAGATCTTTGTGGCACGACGCGTACAGCTGGTCACGGATCATTAAGTCTTTCAGTTTAGCAAAATCCGTGCCCACATGCGCCAAGTCTACCCAGTTCGCGAAATACTCCGTTAGTCTCGCGACGAAGGCAGCAAAGTCCTCCCTGGTATCTGCACGTGCTCGCCTAAACTGCTCCCGGAAATATTCCTCGGTACGCGCAAATCGGCGAAGCAGCAAAGCCTTCAGCTTATCGTAGTCTTGCACGTCTTCGCGCTGTAGCTCTTTAAAGTAGGTTAACGCTCGCCCCTGCAAAAGCGAGGCCAGGTACGTGGCCCATAATTCCTTATTTTCCCCCCATTGCAATTGTGCGTTCAGCTCGAACCTGTAAAGGAAGGCGTCTATGTCGTCCTTCCGGTCGTCGAACGTAGGGAGCTTAATCCTAACGCCACCTTTATTGGGTACCTGCCGCTCAACTGTTTCTGTTGGCGCACTCTTTTTGATTTCCAACTCCGCTATTCTTACTCGCGCTTCTGTCTCCCGCTCTTGAGCTTCTATCTCCTTTAACCTTATCTCCTGCTCCCGTTCTTGAGCTTCTATCTCCTTTAACTTAAACTCTCTTTCCTGTTCCTTATCCTTAGCCTCTCTTTCCTGTTGCTTATCCTTAGCCTCTCTTTCCTCTTCCTTATCCTTTTTTTCCTGTTCTCTATCCTTAGCACGCTCATCGCGCATTTCTGCCTGCTGTTCTTTAATCCAGCCGCGTAGCTCTTCTCCCTCCAGGCCAAGTTCCTTACCCAACTTCATTAGTAGTTGGAGTTCCGCCATTTCATAGATTTATGGTTATGGTATCTATTATAAGACGACCAACCTGTCGGTATGATCACTAACGACACGACCAGAGACCTGAGATCACACCAGATATAACAATACCCAATTGTCCCAAATACAATTCAGAAATTTACCTTTACAGCACAACTAATTCTATATCTATAAAATGTATAGCACTATTAATTATAAAAAGACTAGAAAAGACAAGAATAGGGAAATTTAGTAGAAAGACCACAAGGACGTCAAGGACAACGAACCAGACTAGGACAAAGCTTCTACAAAAAAAAAAAACTATAATGGAAAAAAATGCAACCTACTACGCCGATTACACTACACGGTACAAACAAGAACAGAGTCTGAAAAAAAAGAACGTATCTACAGATAGGGAGGAGAAGGACAAGAGAAACGTCTTCCTAAAACAACGAGGAAGATAGAACGCTACACTCTAAACAAAAATACAGGTCCCTACAGAACTGTTCACTGTGATGAACGAAGTTCCAAATTTAGCCCACCTCCCGAAGAGGACAAACTACGCTCACCACAGCAAACCCGCGCCACCGCCCGTATAATCAATTACAACGAAAACAGCAAAAACAGGAAAACAGCAAAAACAGGGAAACAGACAGATGAAAAGACAGCCCTTAATCCAGGGTACAAAATTTTAGACTTTTACTTAACTTTCAGCCTTATGAGTTTAAGTCCTCGACCTAATCGGAGCTCTGGCTGCTTGTCTCCTCAGGCTGCACGCACACTCTGCAGAAATTCAAGTACACATTAATACATATTCATCAAAATACATGCATCAATACATATTATTATTCATAAACATACATAAATCATACCATCATGAAATTTCCATTCATCCCACGAACAAAGACAACAGCACGAATTCCTAGCACAACAGAAAAACAACTAAATATAACGAATACACAATGTCAAAATGACCACAGGTAAACAGGACGAGCCCCCAGTGTCACAACGGACGAGCCCCCAGTGTCACAAATCCCAGACTGGGAGATGTAATAAGTATGACAGGACAACAATCACGAACAAACAAGTTTAACACTTAACAGAACAAGCCATCAGACTCACACATTTATTAAACATAATTATACAAATAATAGCGCAATTACATACATTATATTATTGAAATGCACTGCCGTACAACGGCCTTATTCTCACACACACTCTCCCTCGGATCCACAATCCGGTAGTTACTCCTAAAGGCACTTCGGCCTCAGCCTCTCCCCTCAGGGTCTTAACAACACATTAGTAATTTACTGGCACCGCAGTCTCTCAATATCACCTTCCTATTATCATACACCTTAGCACTCCCCTAGCACCTCAGCAGGGCAATAACACATTATTATTTCCATAGCCATCAACATGGCAACAACATAATATCAGTTCACTAGCCTATCAACCTGGCAACAATATAGTATCTCATTCACTCTCATATCTACGTCCCTGTCCGTGACCTGACTGCCACGACTTTATGTGCCTCTACTGTCCTGCACTGACAGCCTCACTTCTGGCCTATGTGTGGCCTCCGGCCCTATGCTGGCCTATCCCCTGTGCTCATCGAGGTGGCTCTGCGGCCCGTCCCCGACACCTACAAGAATAACATTACATTGGTATAATACCCTACCATTTCTATTCACTCCACCTCTCCTTACAACCCCTGAAGCGTACACACACTAGTTCACCTTTCACTCACCACACATCTTACGGTAACACACTTCCATCGGAATACACACTACTCACTCGCGCTACAAATCCATGAACTCACTTCCATCTATCGCTCGTGGCGCACATTGCTATATCCAATATCAAGGACTTCCACATTCCTCACATATACTTATTCACATCATGGTAATAGACGAATATAATATAATACATCAATCATAATAATCAATCAACGTTCTACATACCAGTCATAACTGGAAAGACTCTCACTAGTCTTCTCGACTGCTTCCCTTTATGTCCGCCCGATGGGCTTTTATTCACAGGTCCGATCCGTAGGACCTTCTAACTTGCAGTGATAGTAATCCAGCGCTTTCGCCTCATTCAGACTTCCCCCCCCCCACTACTCACAACAGCACGCTTAACTTGCTGTCTACTGTGAGCCTTTCTTACTCTACACCCGCTCTGTAGCAATCCCCTTAATTGCACTCACTCCACTCGTGACAGGCTACACTTTTATACTGTGCAGCCACCTGCAAATTACCGTCCAAATCCCTAGATTTGATTGGTGCATCCATGCGAGCTCATCTCGCAGTATTAATATATTCTACGTGGGAGTTGGTCACGGCCTTGTACTAAAAAAAGGACAAGGTCAATTTAAAATGTCAAAACAATTACTGAAATCTTTAAACCCTCGTGCATTCTACATTTTATGTACGAATTTCTGAACGCGACTAAGCGTCTTAAACTATCTATCCTCATTCACCCCTTCTCTTCCCTTCTAAGTGTTCATCAAAATCACGGGGTCGAGAATTGCACTGTCACTCCTAACTTATACATTTATTCTATCTCGCCCCACTTTCTTTCCATCTCTAAGAAAAAGTGTTTCAAAACACAAACTGTTCACGAGAACAGTTCAAGGACAAATTACGCTGGTTATAATCAACGAGACCGTGAAAAATCAACTCCTTGCAAGTCGTGACCCAGCACGGAAATTATAGCACACTTAAACCATGACACACACACACACACACACACACACACACACACACACACACACACACGCACGCACACACACACACACACAATTAAAAATACCTCCCCAATCAGTGCGGAGGATATAACAATTCGTACAGTAAAAAAAAAAAGTTGCCAGAGAAGATCATTTTTCAGTTATCGCAAATACAAGGGACAAAGTGGTCTAGGTGCTCGCCTCTCATGACAAGGGTCGTAGGTTCAAAACCCGGCCGGTGTAGGCATGTTGGAAGTTTTGGAATTTTCTCATATCTACGTGTCCCTAATCCTATTGGGGTGAAGAGGGGGTAGGATCGATTACCTAGTCTTCTCGGATAAGGACGAAAAACTTTGGAGGGCCCGTGTGCACGTTAAAGATACCTTGGCAGTTGGAAAGCGAAAAGAGCAGGTCGAATAGGCCGCTGCCGGGGCAAAAATCAAATAAAATTCTTCCACTCCCTCCCCCTCCCCCTCACCCCCCCCCTCCAAAAAAAAAAAAAAGGCGCCGTCTGTGGCGACGACGTGCCTGCTCTAGTTGTAACTGGGTGCAATGACACAAAGGCGAACTTCCCAAATGGGATTAAAGTAGTATACAAATACAAATACAAATACAATTACAAATACAAATACAAATACAAATACAATACAAATACTTCTTCAAGTTTAAAACAAAACAATAACAAAACAAACGGAAACGCACATTTTGTAACGTTAAGTGAAGCGAATCAACAAGATATTCATAACTGCATCTTTATTAAGACTGCCATTGAATCCACTCACATGAAGGAAATTATATTTTAATAGGAAAGGAGACTAAACAAATAAGTTCTGGCTGTGTTAGCGTTTCTGTCAATCTTGTCTTCGGCCTAATCTGAAGGCCTTGGCGTCAGATGTTCAGTCTAAGAAATTTTCCATCTTTACCAGTTGATACGTACCTGAGATATTCCACGGGCAGCTCATGAGTATACCTGAAGAAACCCTTTCTGTCCAGGTGTATAACAAATTGATAATTCGTTATCAGGATGTAAACGCTGAACATGTAACCAAACTTAACTGGAAACGTGTAAGATTTTCCCCTACTCCAGCGTCTATTTAGATATGACGAAAGTTTGACTTCAACCGTACCGAAGTATCGTCTTCGAAACTCCATGTGCAATGCAATGTTATCATCGGTAGCTCCGATGTCCACATCGAAATCTTTCATACCTGGAGCCTCCAACATCATTACTACGAAGTGGATCTACGAAAGTAAAACATGTCAGCAGATTTAGGCCAAAGTTCATGAAAAAACTTCAAACCAACCGTAAGGGGGATGAAGTGTAACAATAGAAATAAAATGGTCTGGCTATCTGTCTGTCTGTTTAACTGTTTATCACTCATCAAAATACATACACAAGTTCCAAGTACAATACATGGCAAAAACAAAAAGTAGTGTATGCAGCAGAGGGACAGGGAAGACAAACTTATTGTATGGTTTCTGTATTATTTCTTACGTGAGCCTTTGGTACATTTTTTTTTTAAGGGGAGGGGGTACTTTTTTTTTTTTTTTTTGCTTCAAGCCTTGCTGCTACCCCCGAATATTCATTTTTTTTTTTTTTTTTTCATTTTTTTTTTTTTTTTTTCAAATAAGCTTATTTCGTCGTTTCACACAAATTCCAAACGCCCAGCCAACTACAGGACAAGGTATAAAGTTGAACTTATACACTTGGAATTTACAGTATCTTCAGAACGTGTTGTTATCTGTCAGCCATATTGTAACAGAATGTGTGGATTTCGCCCACTCGCGATTTCAGGCATGATGCCTACGGATCCAAACAAGATTGGCTTCTGACGTGCGCATCTTGTCCTCTCTCTAGGAGGCCGAAGTCTACAAATTGAGTTAACAGATTTTTATCGTAACTACGAGGTTCTTAGACATACTTTACAGTATGGGCCTTTTCCCGTTAGATTTTTAAGTTCGCTTTTTATTTGATCTCATTTATAGGAATACGAAGGCTGACAGCGAGTCCAATGTGAGATAACGGAAAAACTGTAGGGGCAAAGTGACCATTACCCTACTGGAGCTCCAGTTAACCCAAACTCAAACTCAAACTTAACCCTTTGATTGCCAGTGCTGTAAAACTGATTTTTCTTATAGTTTTGGTAATGAATAGATCCTACAAGTGTCACCCTTTCATGCAGAAGATATGACTTGAAACAGTACTACCTGTTTGTGGTGTAGAAATGATCTGCAGAAAAATGCTGTTTTCGGTCACTTAAACATGGAAGATGTTCACATTTTACTGAGCTGGCACTGAAAGGGCTAAGAACTAAGGGAAAAAAATGAACTTACAACGGCTCCCGGCAGGTAGGACTGTTTGATCTCCAGTAGTCTACTTTCTCTCCTCGGCACAGACACGATGTTTTCATATCGGAGCAAATAGAAAGATGAAGGTGAGTTACCTCCGCTAACATGGGTGAAGTCGGTCACCCACCTTTGGTAGCAGATCACGCACTCGAGTGTCTCACGCCGGTACTCGAAGCCCATACATCCGGTAATTTCGGCACACGCTGCAGAACATCTCAATACGAGATTTAAGTTACGGATAGGCGAGTCTTCATCACAACCCACTATAGCTTCTGGATATGGGATGAACTCAGATCTGTTGCGTCCGGATGACAGGGACATTGCAGGTGCAATGCACAACAACAGCGCTGCAATAAAATGATCTTTCATTGTGTTCAGTTGTCTGGGGGTTTGATTCTAATGGACCGGAGGTTTCCATGCAATCTGAACAAATCAGTTAATTTTTGTTGATCTTTCCATCGTCCGCATTCTCTGGCGTTCAGAAAATTATGAGGAGTTGCTTATTAAATAGACTGCCCAGCCCCGCCCTCTGTATGAAAGACACACCGTAATTGGATAGACAGTGGTGGCGCCGTGACCTGATGGCACGAGGGTCATTCCACGTTGTTATTCGTTTAAAATTGACATGAAACTGAAATATCTATTTTGTTTTACCAAAACCTTTCTCTACTGTTGATATACAGTGGAGTGTTCACTTGGAACTATTACCAAGATGTTATTGATTCAAAAGACTTAAGAAGAATGTACATGTATATATGTTATTTTCAAATCGCAGCCTAAGTTCTTGTTCGTTCAACTCCACTTTTTTGCTCAAATGAGAAATTCCACGTTACACGTTTGCGGCTTTAGTTATTATGATAAGGAGCTGTGAAACAGCTTGGTAAGTGCCACAACGCATTTTAAGCTACCGTTACGTACATGTAGTGTTAAAGTGTTCATTTATGATACTTCTTCTACATACACCGCAAGATCGAACAAACAAGAACTAAGGTTTCCAAATGTAAGTAATTTTGTTTTGTCATGCCCATTATCATCTTAAATGAAGGAAAATAAACCACGAAAAGCCAGTGGTCTTCAGGGAAAGCCGAGAGCTGTCCATAAATATACCAATCAATCAATCTTATGTAATAAAAAAAAAACCTGGCCCGATTTTGAACAAGTCCTACGGCCGCTCAGGCAACTCAAATTTACGTGAAATTTTGCAGGCGCCTTCCTTTCGACCTGCTAGTGGTTCTCTCTTACATTTGGAGTCTTGAATGGCGGAGAAGTATTTTTGTGAGTTTGCAGATGAAATAATCTTCACATCGAGTGGACACCCTTATTCTGTACGACTGGTCTCCGCTCGGTACTCGGATTTAATAGGATCGTTCTGCAATTATCTCGAGGATAAAAAAAATAAAATAATTTGCAGCCTCTTGTAAATTTATCAAAAAATATATCTTGCAGCCCCTGGTAGACTTATCCTACATCATAAGCCCTTAATTTACTGTGTACAGATAACTACGGCTGGATTGTCGGAGTTAATTAAGGCAAACATCAATTATATATACTTGCAGCTTCACGCCTCTCTTATGCTAACTTGCAAACTGTGATATGTGTGTCACGAGTGGAGTGAGTGCAATTAAGGGGATTGCTACAGAGCGGGTGTAGAGTAAGAAGGGCTCACGGTAGACAAGTAAGTTAAGCGTGCTGTTGTGAGTAGTGGGAGGGTCTGAATGAGGCGAAAGCGCTGTATTACTATCACTGCAAGTTAGAAGGTCCTACGGAACGGACCTGTGAATAAGAGCCCATCGGGCGGACATAAGGGGAGCAGTCGAGAAGACTAGTGAGAGAGTCTTTCCAGTGATGACTGGTATGTAGAACGTTGATTGATTATTATGATTGATGTATTATATTATATTCGTCTATTACCATGATGTAAATAAGTATATGTGAGGAATGTGGAAGTCCTTGATATTGGATATAGCAATGTGCGCCATGAGCGATAGATGAAAGTGAGTTCACGGATTTGTAGCGCGAGTGAGTAGTGTGTATTCCGATGGAGGTGTGTTACCGTAAGATGTGTTGTGAGTGAAAGGTGAACTAGTGTGTGTACGCTTCATGGGTTGTAAGGAGAGGTGGAGTGAATAGAAATGGTAGGATATTATACCAATGTAATGTTATTCTTGTAGGTGTCGGGGACGGGCCGCAGAGCCACCTCGATGAGCACAGGGGATAGGCCAGCATAGGGCCGGAGGCCACACATAGGCCAGAAGTGAGGCTGTCAGTGCAGGACAGTAGAGGCACATAAAGTCGTGGCAGTCAGGCCACGGACAGGGACGTAGATATGAGCGTGAATGTGATAATGCACTATTGCCATGTTGAGGGGCTAGTGAACTAATAATGTACTGGTGAAATGATAATGTCTATTGAAATGATAATGTGTTATTGCCCTGCTGAGGTGCTAGGGGAGTGTTAAGGTGTATGACAATAGGAAGGTGATATTGAGAGACTGCGGTGCCAGTGAGTTATTAATGTGCTATTAAGACCCTGAGGGGAGAGGCTGAGGCCGAAGTGCCTTAGGAGTAACTACCGGATTGTGGATCCGAGGGAGAGTGTGTGTGAGAATAAGGCCGTTGTACGGCAGTTGATTTCAATAATATAATGTATGTAATTGCGCTATTATCTGTATAATTATGTTTAATAAATGTGTGAGTCTGATGGATTGTTCTGTTAAGTGTTAACTTGTTTGTTCGTGATTGTTGTCCTGTCATAACTTATTACATCTCCCAGTCTGGGATTTGTGACAATGTGTTCTTGGATGTCTCTTTCAAGTGTAAAGAGAGGTATAGATCGAAATTTCCTATCATACAGTTTATTAATTATCATACTGGACAATAAAGCGTCTCTTTTTTATGGCTGCAAAAATCTTAATAAACAATATCAAAGCCACAGGGAATGTGCCAGCGTAAAAAAAAAACAAAAAAAAACTCCGGCGATCTGCCAAATTTAATAATTTATAGACTCACACTCGTAAAGTTTTACGTACTTACATGTTCACCTTCTAGCTCCATTATGGCAAAGATACAACAAGATGAGATACTTCCTTCTCCGCACCTCTAAAAAAATCGTGCACACAGTTTGCGAGCTGATCAGGGGTGGTTCCCATGGCGCATTGCATGAAAAGAATGCTTGATATAATGATGAATTTATGATGCGAATTTGTTACACAGCTACTGCGACTGAAAAAAGGAAAAAAATAGCTATGGTTTTCCCACAGCGATTGAAGTTATAATTACAAAATATGTAACCTCAATAAAGGCGATAGCTGTACAGGGAACAAAATTCAATATTTTCCCTATCTGGCCTTGTAAAATACGGCACTTTTCACGACTTCCGCGCATTTGCCACTAGGTGGTGGTGCGAAATCTGCGCACGATAAATGCGCTGGCTGTCTCATCTTACTTTTTCTAGTATCTTTGATTGTATTTTAAGACGCTGTAGTCGAAAAAGTACGTGTAAGCCCTTACTACGTATGACTGGGTTGTGCTCGGCTGCCGTGGTCAGGGCAATTCACCATAAGGCTCAAACGAATATAATTATGCTGCAGCTACTTAACAAAATGTACAATTTCTACAAACTACTACAAACAGGGACCGCTCACTCTATAATCCTGGACCTCTTTTGGAAACTTTTTTTTTTCTTGCCAACTTTCCTCAGATACTTCAACCGGGGATATGTAATATGTACTCCCAACTCTTTCAACCCAACCCCACCGGTACATCACACACAGAATATTTTGCCTTCACCTGTGATTTCACACCTGCCGTACAGGTTTTACTGTCTCTTTACTGTGCAACTGGAGACTGAAAGATAGTGGACAATAATAAAGAGTCCTACACACATTACATTTGTAGATTATAACAACACTCGCAGATAAGTTTATTACATATTCTTGTCTTTCTGACCACCACTTCGTCTTCATTATGCTTATACATATTTGTCCCCCCCCCCCCTTCCCCCCCCCAAAAAAAAAACAACTCTTAAATAGAGTGAAAGCGGGATAAAGAGTGAGAGACTGTCTGACGGGGGAAAGGGTGGAAAGGGCTCTTTTTTCCTAATAATATGTCAACTTTAATCAGATCTCTAGAATTTAAACTTGTTTCTCAATAGTATGAATTTCCCTTATAAATGTATCCTTCTTTATTTCTCTAATCTCTTCTTTACCAAAGTCTGTTTTCATCAATTTACCACGTTTCCTAGCTAGGTCCTATTTTTCTCTATGTGTATGTGTGTGTAGTGGGGGGGGGGGGCACTTCTGTTGTGGTCTCCCTCTGTCCTATCATTCTGCTACATTCTGTCTTTTGTATTGCTTCTCCCTGGCACAATATTTATGACCGTTACCTTGTGGGCATGCTTTCTCCCAACTGAAACTTTCTATTTTTACATTGTACTTTTTGATCCTTTCTTCTGCCCCTTCATTATTTTATTTTATTTTGAATCACATTTCTCCCGCCTTAGTAATAATCATAGTATAAAAGACATAAGACCTCCAACGTAATCATGACAGACCTTTTAACCGCTGAGCCTTAAATTCTACAAAATACCATATTAAGCGTAGAAAGACGTAAGGGTGTGCTTAGGCACATTTTAAAAGGTCTCGAAATTCGCTAAATTTTGAATACTTTCGTCGATTTTGAGCCACAACTGAGTTAAACAGAAGAAAGTGTTCCCACATTTTGAGCTAAAAAAAAGTATTTTCTTGGAGTAGAATTGAAAAGTATGACAGGAAATTTCGTTCTGCCCCTCAATTTAAAACATGGCGATCGAAACTCAACTTGAAACATGACATCTGTATGTCTTGCCCGAGTCGTCGGGCCAACTAGTAAAAATAATAATAAATTGAACTGACACTTTTATTGTTGTTGTTTTTTTCGTTTTTGCATGTCTTTCCCCTCGCTCTATTCTCTTTCCCTTTCACTTTTTATAGCCTGCATTTTTAAATTCTTTTTTCTTCACATACATCCCACCAACACATGATAGAGTTGAAATTCTCTTGACTTCGTTAAGGTACAACAGGCCTAACCAGACGACGACTTTTTACTGGGTTCACTCGCAACGATGTTTTGCCATAATGGTCGCTGAGCCCGCCGTGCGCGGCCTTATTAATGACAACAGATGTTTTGATTATTCAGTAGAAGGGACATGTTGGGCTTGAGGCAAGGTGCTCGCTTCTCATGCGAAGGTAACAGGTTCGATCCCCAGTCGATGCAGGCAAGCTGGAATTTTTTCGATACCTTGGCAATTAAAAGTCGAGGAGAGCAGGCCGAACAAGGCCGTTGCCCGGGCAAAATCCTAAAAAGCAACTAATCCCTACTACGAAAACACCACAAGAAAAATAGAAACAAGAAAAGTGAGGTGTAAATGCTAAAACGAGGGAACCTCCAAAGATAAAGACCTAAAATATGGTTATATGTGCTCATTATAAAACAAAGCATTCGTTATGAAATGCACAAAAAGGAAAAAATGCCTTGTCTGTTCATGAAACCCCCTTACATGTGTTGTTGAAAAGTCCAAGATTGGCTTGTTTTTGCCTCAAATCGTTCTTCACTCATTTCCTCATCCCTCTCAACTCCCCCCCCCCCCCTCCCCCCAAAAAACATCTGAAAAACTGTTATCGTTTTCGCTCCCTTGTCGCCCATATCTGCGTTTTCGCCCTCCCCCACCCCACGGATATCAAATATGTAATGTCTTCCTTTCAGCATTTTTCGTTTTGAGTTAAAAAAGAATAAAATATTCAAGAACGGTTGAAGGCAGGCAATAAAATAACCTCTGTTATCGATTACACGCCTCCTAAATCAGCCAAGAAAGTCGATATTGGACCTTGTGTCCCACCACATGGTTCATCTCCACTATTAATAAGCCTCAACATGCCCAGAAGGCATAGGCGCAGTGGCCGATCCACTATGAAACTGATCTCGGAGGGGCCCTGAAGAAACTTTTCTTATTAAGTGAATTTTGGATTTTGCCAATTGCGAAGAGGCCCCATATTAGTTCAAGCTTCAAGGTCCCAAAATTGTAGGCCCCGCTATTTTGCACGCGTTGTTATTGATATTCTTGATCTATTTACATAAACACTGAAAATGTGAAAACACTCTAAGGCACGCAGGTGCACATCACAGACTAATAAAATACCCAGACTGGATGAGCCCATTGTGTGACGTCACAAAACAGCGAAAGGTCATGAACCATCCTCCACATTAGGTTTACGGTTGCGACCGACGCTTCAGCATAGCTACAATGCAGCGGTCGCTAAAAGTCCATACGGTCATCATTTATAACAATAAAAAAAAAGGCAGATGTAGACAATAAAATGTAAGATATGCAAGTTAATGCATTATTAATACATGTACAACCAATCTTGACAAATAAAAAGAAATTTCTACTGCAGATAGAACTAGAATCGGAATTTCCCGAGCGGCGGCCACGTTGGTTATACGGCCCCATCTCATTAACTTCCGTAAAAAACGACACAGCCTGAAGCTTGTGTTTCCAGTCTGGTTGATTTATTAGTCTGTGGAGCACATTAAACAACATTGGCATGTCGTAAAGCTGCCAAAGCTGTAATGCAGTGGTTCTCAACGTGGGCGATATCGGCCCCACGGGGAGGGGGGTGGGGGAAAACCAAGAAAAGGGAACCAAGGAGGCGAAAACGATGGAAGGGGGTGATTCGAGGGTGCGGGATGAAAACAATAATGGTGGAAGGCTTGGGAGCAAATACAGGACAGCCACTTACTTGTTCAGCAGCACACGTAAATGGGTTTTATGGATGGTCTTTTTTTCAGCACACTTGATATAGACTGCTTTCTGTTTTATAACGAATACGCAAAACGGCTATTGTCGTTAATAAGGCTTTGAAAAAACTTAACATAACTTGTGTGTAGTCTTTTTGTGAAATGTGTCTGATGGGTCTGAGTGGGCATTTTGGAGGTGATGTGGGGGGGGGGGAGGGGGCGGAGAGAGAAGAAAGGGAGGGGGGAGGGGATGGCAGAAATTTGGAGCCTAAGGGGACGACTGCCTGGACAAAAGTTGAGAATCATTGTTGTCATGTTTCTGTCTGGACTAGTTGAGCACTCAAGAACTGAGTGGTCATCGCAGCGTTCGGTCCGTCTGAAACATAAGGAAGGTCTATGTTTCTCGGTGGCCCCAGCCAAAAATCTATTGGCCTCATGGTCCATCTGAATCATAGAATATTGAGGTGGATATGAGTCAGTGCCAAAGGGTGAACATTTGGACTAGTTGGTTTAAAAGGGGAAAAAAAGTCCATGAAATACACATTGAAAGAAAATATGGTTTAAAACTGAATAAGTCTTTTGAATTTGTCCATCAAACTTGGATCAAATTGGCATTGTCTATTTTGATCGTTAGGGAGAAATAAGTAGTTTAATATTAGAATTGGGCACAAATCGCTTATCTAGAATTTGGGACACGGTCATCTGAAGGTAAGGTGCTTGCCTCTCATGCCCAGGTCACAATGCACTTTTCACTGACGTGATTACAAAAATAACCCGTTCAGTAGTGTATATCTATGAAATAACCACATTCTGAATTAGACATATTATATTGCTGTCAAGTTCCATCATGTTTACTTTTGTCCAGGCGACGGGGTTGGGCGCTATATAAATGCAATATATTATTATTATTATTATTACTACATTGTAAATCAAGCCATACTTCTTCATCAATTTCTTTAATTATTTCATGTACTCAAAATCTATATTCTCTGTTGCCGAAAATAACTTTTGATTTAACGATTGGAGCCGGCGACAATTCTTCTCGGTAGACATTTTGTTTCACGCAAATAAATTAGCACTTAATTCGCATGCAGTCTGCATAATGGTGAAAAGCATCGAGGACATGAGTACAAAGTCCGAACTCTACTAAAAGTATGCATGAAGGAAAATACATAACGCAAAAATGCACTTAGTTGAAAGCATTTCCAAGAGGGGAAAGTATACACCATGAACTGAGGGGACAAGGTGGTCTAGAGGCAAGGTGCTCACCTCTCACGCCAAGGGGTTCAAAACCCGGCCGAGTACCTAGCCTTCTAAGATAAGGACGAAAAAATTCGGAGGGCCCGTGTGCATGTTGTGCACGTTAAAGATGTTTCCTTGGCAGTTGGAAATCGAAAAGAGCAGGCCGAACAGGCCACTGCCCCGGGCAAAATTAAATAAAATTCATCCCTACCATTCCCCCCCCCCCCCTCTTACCTCACCCCCCCCCCCCCCCAAAAAAAAACACGCCGACTGGCGCTGCACTGTGGCGACGACGTGCCTGCTCCAGATATAACTCGGCTGCAATGGCATGAAGGCAAATTCCCAAATGAATGGAATTAAAGAGTTATACAAAATAATACAGTTATTTGTGATTTTTTTCCTTTTTGGTGGAACAATAATAAAATCATTATCGTTCATTTTAACATACATTTAACTTCAGATTTCTCTGAAAAATCCCTACGCTCCATCTCGAAGTCCCATGCGTGCGCATCACCTTGAGAAACACGGGTAGAGAGAATGTCAATATAAAACAAAAACGAGAGCAAGTGTGTAGTCGTGCTCCTTCAGAGTACATGTACTCCTGTGTCAGCGAGTTGGGGACTGCATCAAAAGATCCAGCGCTCACAAATTTGTCAGATTGCACACCAACCATTAAAACTAGTGCGCACTGGGTGTGCAATCTGCCATGTTTGGGAGGCCCGACACGAATCCTACACAGATACAGATGCATAATATTGTTCACTTAAGGTATAAGCAGAGAGTATAGATGTATAGAGAAATCTCACTTCCGCCAAATCGCGAAACTAGGTCGCTGCGATAAACAAGAAATTGAAGAATTGAAAGAGACCTTCTTCGCCAAAGATAGTGTGCATAACTGTTTAGTATGGTTTGTTCATATTTTTTGGGCTGACTGAAACAATTTAGATCCGTTTGTAAGTTCTTACACCCTATGGAAATGCACAAACCGGTTTTGTTTATCGCAGCGACCTACTTTCCACTCCATGCTAACAATGGTTTCGCGGAGCCTCCCGTGTCTCGCAGTGCAAATCGACGAATAGTGAACCCTCTCTATACATCTAGACTCTATACTCTCTGGTATAAGACTGTATGAAGAGACGCTTAGGCAAAAAGCCGAGGATGTGCGTGTCACGATCACATTAGGATCATAAATGCCGTGCTAGGTCACGACGTCAGTGAGTTAATTTTTACGATCTTGTTGATTATAACCAGCGTAAATTGTCCTTGAGCTGTTCTCGTGAACAGTTTGTTTTGAAACACCTTTTTTTCTGAAGGATGGAGAGAAGGAGGGGCGAGACAGAATAAATGTATAGCTAGGAATGACAGAGCAGTTCTCGACCCCGTGATTTTGATTAACATAGATAAGGGGCGAGTAAAGGTAGTTTATTTAGACGCTTAGTTGGCGTTCGGAAATTCGTGCATAAGAGTAGAAAGCACGGGGTTTGAAGATTTTAGTAGTTAATGTTTCGCATTTTAAATTTTGTCTAGACCGTAAAATTGACCTTGATTTTGGCGCAAGGCCATGACAAGCATAAATTAATATTGCAGGCTGAGCTGAAGCGGCTGCACCAATCAAATGTATGAATCTGGACGGAAGGTCGAGACATAGCTTTAGTATTTAAACCCGTGCAGAGCTTAGATAGAGGCCACATGTAGACAATCCATTTACGAGGTGGACGGCGATAGTCCTCAGCCAGATGAGAGACATAAGAGACGCAGTTGAGCAGTCCATATTGTGAGGAGCATGATTTTAAAGCTCCAGAGCCTAAGCTACTTGGTTTGATATGAACCCACAGCGTTTACATCCAGCGCTCTCACTCCTAGTGAGGGCCTAGTGGTGAGAGTTCATACTAATTTGTAATGATGAAAGTGAACCGTTCTACTTACTTTTGAAGACAGTTTCAGAGCTACCGCCAGACAACGCATGGTTGTACAAGCATTCTCCATGGCGTGTCTAGAGGAAATGTCCATATCATAACATGTCTCATTGAATTAATAGAATTTAAACTGTTATATCCGTCGCCACGTGCGCGGATTCTATTTGGCATATAACTCATATGACCTGCAAGTAGTTAGAGTGAATAAGTTAGTCTCTATACAAAGCTGTAGTTTCATTAGTTAGATTCAGTTGCCTTTGAATTGATATTTATATTTATAATTATATTTGTTACATTAATTCCTGTAATTAAACTGCCCTACAGTTCTGCTAAAAATCAAAGCAATTGATTTATTTAGTTTTTAGAGTGCAAGTATTTTTTTGTGTGTGTTCGTCGATTGTGGGAGCGGACCTCGAAAGAGTGTCAGTCGAATTATCCCCATCTAACCCACATCGCGACAGTGCGGAAGAGGAGAAAGGCCCGCGCCCAAACAGACAAACCCGCGACATCTTTTGGCTGCCCCATCTGTGGAAGGGACTGTCACTCATTTATAGGCTTGTCCAGCCACACACGACGCTGCATAAGACTGAGACATACAGACATCCACAGCACAAGCCCATAGCCTTTCCAGTTCCAGACTGACGGATGCCCACAACAACAACAGAAAAGAAATGGCGCCACGTGTAGCAAACGTAATATTACAACAATGAAAGACTACAGCCAACCTTCGTGTGTCTTTCTGCCGAGAAAATTATTGTCAGTGTGAGAGAGCGATGAGGTGAAGAAAGAGGGAAAAATTGAAAATGAAGATGGAGAAAGGAAAAATGGGAGAGAGAGAGAGAGAGAGAGAGAGAGAGAGAGAGAGAGAGAGAGAGAGAGAGAGAGAGAGAGAGAGAGAGAGAGGGCGTTTTCAGACAGAGAAGAAGTAAGGGCGAATATGCAAATTCGATAGACAGACGGACAGACGGACATATTGACGGATATGCAGATAGATAAACAGCCAGGTCACTACATACGTACAGACAGACAGACACCACCCACATATACACAGCTAGACATACATACATACATACATATCAATAATCTTTATTTCCAAAGAATACAATTCATATTGTACTGACATAATATGTTATACACTATGTCTGCAAGGAAATTGTGCCATGTACAGAACAGCTGCCCTAGGACATTATTCTAGCTGCTGCATGTTGTATGCTTTACACCTTGATCGCCAGATTTTATAAGATCCAATTATGGCACTTAGACTACAATACTTAGCAAGAAACATTGCCTCATATTTGTTAACATTCACCTTCATTAAACCACTTTTAAATCTTTGATGGACATTTCCCAGGCTTCCAACGATCAAAATAAGTATATAAGTATGAAAGTTAAGGTTGTTAATTTCTAGGGACAGCGGATAATACTTATTGAATTTTCCTTCATAGCATTTTTGTATGTGCGCGTCGAAAGGCACTGCAACCTCAATAATAGTGACCTTCCTGTTTTCTTTATCAATAATGGTAATGTCAGGTCTTGTATTTCTACTTAGAAAGCTGATTTCGCTAATTTCAAACATTGCTGGTACAAGATTGGTGTCCTTTAATATTCTACATTCCTTATTTTTAGATTTTACTTTTTCACAAATGATGTTGACTAGTCTGTTGTGTCTGTCTTGATAAATTTTTCGGAACTTGGTACATCCGTTGAGTATATGAGAGACAGTTTCTGTTGGGTGGTTGCAGATTTTGCACCTCTTGGTGTGAATCGTTGGGTAGTAAAGGTGCATCAGGCTCTCACACTGAAGAAGCTGCAGACGTCCTCTTGCGGTGAAGGATCGAATGTCATCACGCAGGTTGATGTTAATGATGTACGCCGCTGAAGCTTGGTGGTCAATATTTCCTGCCTCTCTTAATATACGGCCTTGAGACTGTTTGTTTTTTAAATCTTCTTCAAGTTCCTTTAGTTTCTGCTGTTTGTATACCGAATAGAAAGTTTTGGGACATTCGAAGCTGTGTGTTATGTCTTCGTCGATTTGTATTTCGAAGACGTATTTGTCGCCTCGCTTCCGAAGATGTAAGTTTTCTCTTTTGCTCATTTCGTGTAGATGTATCCATTGAGACTTTGGCCAGTTAACTTTCGATTTTTTTCTGATGTTTCCATTGGAATCAAGAGCGTATCCAGCAAAGGCTGACTGGTCGTCGTCGACAGTAGTGGTTGCCTTTCTTTTACCAAGATGTAATGATAGTGACTGCCTTGCTGTTGTTTGAACACAGACATCATCATTATTAAGGGTGGACATGTAAAACGACAGGTGTTTCGAGTAATACAGTATGTGTGGGTTCAACAACCCCAGACCACCAGATGACTTTGGTGTGAAGAAGAACCTTCTAGTTGAAGATGTATTGAGCTGCAGCCATTGACGTGCATGAAGGACTATTTCAGATTCAATTTCCTTGAGATATTGCTCTGTTAGAAGAAGGTTTGAGTGATAAAAGTTGAACCTAGACATGCATATGACGTTAACCGCTTCCAGTTTGGCCGATGTTGGCAGCAGAGAAGTACTTATGTTTTTCATGGTTTCCTTAAACCAGTCCATATTTGTTTTCAGCTGTGTATTGTTGCTGGAGTTACTCAAATTCACTTCATAACCCAGATACGTGTACGGCTGGTCACGTCCGTACAGAGGCATTTCTTTGTCTTGTATTTTGATTACGGCCTGATGTTCACTGTAGTTCCTATACCAGTTATTACCACTCCGTTGGCCATGTAGGACAGCACATTTCCGATGTTTTATTTCCATGCCACTGGCTTCCATAAACTTCTGGGTTTTCTCCGCCATCTGCTGCAGTTCACCTTCTGATGTTGCAACAAAGTCGACATCATCTACGTATCCTTGCACAGGGGCCGGTGTGTGTCCTGTGCCGAATGGTTTTTCAATCCACCGAAGCCATTTGTCTATTCCCTGTTCGAATATAAGGACTGACCACGGACATCCTTGTATAATGCCCTTCTTCCGCTCGATAGGTCTTGTTATTGTCTTTCCTGTTTTTACCTGAAAGGTGGAGTCCCGATATATATCACTAGTGATGTCTATAAATAGACTGGGGTACCCCGCTTCACGTAATTCATTGATCATAAATTCATGGTCTATACTGCCAAAAGCGTCCTTAACGTCAACAAAGCCTACAAACAGTTTGGTGCTGGAGTGAAGAAAGTCGCCAATTGATGTTTTCAGACAAAAAACATGTTCTTGTAGGCCATTTCTGGGTATAGAGCCTTTTTGACTGGGTGAGAGACGTTGAGTGTTAACGATCCATTCCATATGTCTCATCTGAATGAGTTTCATAAACAACTTATATGATGTGAGTAACAATGAAATAGGTCGCCAGTCCTCTATGTTGTTTGGATTACCGTTCTTCTTGGGCACGAGTGTAATTACCCCGTGTTTCCAGTCAGGCGGGACGCGACGGTGGGCTAGACAGATGTTAAATATAGCCCTGAACACAGCAGTGAGTTTGTTTACGCTTTGCTTCACTGTGTCGTATGTGACCCCGTCTGCTCCAGATGACTTGTTCGCAGGTAAGTTTTTTATAGCTGTTCGAACTTCATCATCGGTAAATGGGTCAATGGATGGTAACCATTCTGGTGCAGGGGTGGTGATATCTTCCTCCCACGGAACGGTGAGAGGTCCCTCAATGGCACGTTGGCAGCGTCTTTTAAAGTGTTGTTCAACGTCATCGATGTTAATTGAACATCTCGATGATGCAGGCATTCTGCCCTTGTTGTTGATAATTTCAATGGCCTTTTTCTGGTTGCACTGCCATAGCCTCGTTAGTTCGTCCTTCGGGACAATGGACTCGTCCGTGTCAGCCTGAGTATGTAGGGGATTTCCCCTTGGAAAACATGGCTGAATATTAGCTTTGACAAAATTCAGGACGTATCTTACGGTGGAATGTAGACTTTCTCCTTCACTATCTAGGCTGTCTCTAGCATCTGTAAGTTCCTCGGGGATGGGGGCGGGGAACTTTGACAAAATTCTTGTCACAAACTTCAGGAATGGCATGCTGAAGCGTTGGCCATCAGGCCGTGTGTTTTGATATACAACGTCCTTGTAGAACACACTGCATAATGTCGATATGATTCTGAACCACCAGATGGGGTATGGGTGGGAGTAGCTTGGTTCAATATTTATGGGTTTGGTACTCAGCGACTGTCTAAATCGAGTCTCTGTACTTACGAACTCATTCCAGGTCTGTTCGTTGTGTTGATGTAAGAATTCACACCATATCGTTTCGTTGTACAGGTCGCCATTTTGGATTTGTTGTTGTTTCGTGTTCAAACTCCTGCTGGAATCCAATCGAATTTTTCCACTCCGGATGGCTTCATTCTTCAGCAGCTTTAACTTAGTCACTAGGCCAATCTGTTCTCGTGCCATGGCTACGTTATCGAGGGCAGCTACCACGGATGTATAGTTCAGATGAACGACTTGAACACAGAAACACAATAGTGCGACCAGCCCAGCCGCCATCCATCCATCCATACATACATACATATCAATATCTTTATTTCTCTATAATACATTACAAGTAATGTAACATCATAGAAAAATGATCATGAGAAATACATCAAAATGGATGGTAGCATGCTGGATGCAGGTAAACAGGAAACAAGACTCATGAAGAATATTGAAATAATGATATAAAAGGATAATGACACAGTACATAGATTATAGAGGATGGATTTACAACGGCGTTTCCATATGTGATGGGATGAGAATATTGCACTATTGCTTAAGTATTTGCAGAGACCCCTGATTTCATATTTTCTGATATTTAGTTGGAACAATCCTTTAGAACATTTTTTATGAATGTGGCCCAGACTGCCAACAATCAAAACAATTACACGGGTGTTAAAGCCCATTTTGTTTATCTCCATACTGAGGGGGAAATATTTATTAAATTTATTTTGGTAGCAGTTTTCAATATGGGCATCAAAACAGACTGCAACCTCTACAAGCCAAACTCTTTTGTGTTCACGATCAATAATTGTAATATCAGGCCTGTTGGCAGTGGTGTCAAAATTTTCTTGGGTGTTATGGCGGATGAGTTCTTTTGTTTCTCGGGGGCCTCAGCATAGTGCTGTTGGCCCCCTGTTCTTGATTTTCTCTCTCTTTGGTCTTTCTTGTTGTTGTTCTTTTTTCCTTTCTTTCTGTTGTTGTCTTCATTCTTCGTGGTATTTTATATTTATTAATTTTTGGGATGCGCCAAGGCAAGGGCAAGGACAAGACAGGAAAAAGGGGAAGGTAGAGGAGCAGTTCTAGGACACTGTCCCTTTCAGGAGTTTGATCCCTTTATAGCCAATATAACATGTCACTAATTGACTGTTTTCTTCTGGAGCCCCTGTTAAAACTAGTAATAAGATATTAGGACCTAGCAGGGCTCTAGAGTTTTTGAATTTTGGTCTTTAGTTCTTGGTGCCGCCAGGGAGCCTGGCGGCACCAAGACTAGTCCCGCAGCAGAGCATAATTTCAGGGATCTTATTAAAAACTCTGCGTTGGGTGGTCCCGGGTGCAATAGGCATCCGAGGCCATTGTTTCTGCCTGTATGGCTGGGTCGGCAGAAAGAGTCTGTCGGCCCTGGCAGATAAAAGGATAACTGTTCTAAAATAAATTTATATCACAAAACAATGTGTTTGTATATTAATATATTTATTTATTTAAGATTTTTTAATTAAAATATTGTAGTTACGTATATATTTATTTGTTTTATATTTATAGCTGGCGAGCCCTCTGTCAGTCCGTGCGCGGTTGAAACGGCGTCACCCAGCCTCCGGCCCCCACCGGTGGCCGACCTCAGCACGCTATTCCGCGATGGGATTTTGAGTGGTGCCATTGCTACCATGATCTGCCAGGTCAGGGGTGCCAGCTTTGTTACAGTCAGCGTATAGATTTATTTTGTTGACAAGGGCCCTTTTTTCTTTTTTAAAACTATTGTCTACAAGAGACAAGACACCGGCCAATGTAAATGTTTTTTTCGTTTCATTAAATAACCTTTTGAGTTTATTCCTTTCTATTACATTTTTCTTACAGTTAAAAAGAATGTGCTCCGTCGTCATGGGCACGTCGCAGAGATTACAATTAAAGTTGCCCCTAAGTCTATAAGTTTCTATTCTTAGGGTATTTAGGCCTAGCTCGCTGGGAGTGCTAAAATCCATAACAAATGTTTCCCAGTTCTGATATATCTGCTTTATTATGTTTACTTTTTGATTTAGGTATCCTTCAAATTCAGTTTTCCAAATTTCATTTATATGTTTTTTAATTAGACTATAGATGTCACTTTTATCTAGTTTAATGTTTAAAATTTCTGTTTTTGTTGTGGCACTCTTAGCCAGGAGGTCGGCCCGTTCATTCCCGGTGACCCCCACGTGGCCCGGTATCCATAGCAGGACCACGTCTGTACCGCATCTGAAAATCCTATCTACAAGTGTGATAATGCTGTGTATCATGTTGTGTTTGCTGTTAGACTGGCTTTCTGTCTGTATTGTCTTTATGGCTGATAATGAGTCTGTAAGAATGGTCACCCGTCGGTCCGTGATCCGGCGGGCGTCCAATTCTATAAGTGTTTGTTGTATTGCGTGTAGCTCTGCGGTGAGTATACTCGTGTTGTCTGTGATTCTGATTGACCTATCTAAGTCTGTGTCTGTGCTGTAGATGCCCAATCCCACACGCCCGTCCTCTGTCTTCGACCATCCGTGTAAATCTTCTCTGTGTGTTTGTAGTATCTTTCTATGTGTTCGTACACCCTGGCTTTCATAATGGTAGGTGTATCTAGTTTTTTACTGATTTCATCTGCCAGGGCGGTGTCTAAGGTGAGTCCCGCGAGCCCCCAGGTTGGTGGAAGTGGGAGGTGGCAGTCCAGCTGGAGATTACCGCCCCCGAGTTTGTGGGATAGATCAATCATGTTATGGATTAAACTTTTATTTCTTAATGTGTCTAGTCGCGGCTTTCGTTTAAGTTGGATTTCAGTTTCATAGTTTTCAATGATGATGTTTATAGGGTTGCCTGGATTTAATTTTGTTCTGGCCCAGTATTTCAGAATGCTTTTAGTTCTTTCCAGATGTAAAGGGGGTATTTTAAGAGCCGCATTTAATTTTAATTGACTGGGTCCACTGTGTATTTGTGAAAGATTTTTAAGGGCTGAGTACTGTATAGAATCCAGGCTGTCTAAGCTAGTTTTGTTTCCTGTGTGATAGAGCTCCTCCCCGTATGAAAATCTAGCCCTAATATAGTTGTTATAGAGGAGAAGCCTAGTTTTGAAGGGGGCGGCGTATCTCCAGCCGGAAATCCTTCTCATTACATTTAAGGCCCCCAAACTCTTTCTGGCTCTGTCACCGATCTGCTCCCTATATGTTAAATTTCGATCCAAAATGACCCCCAGAAATTTTGCCGATGACGTGGAATGTACAGGGGTGCCTTGAATTTGGACTTTTCCATTCTTTTTTGAGTTATAAAAGACTAATTGTGTTTTCGAGGCGTTTGCTTTTAATCCCAAATATCCTAACTGTTCAATAATATTGTTTGCCTCGTTTTCTAAAACTTTTGGTAATGAGCTGCGTGTTACTTTGCCCAATTTACCTTTCCTAAAGATAGCTATGTCATCGGCATATTGCAGTATTTCAGTTTCAGAATGTAATTTTACGTTTTGGATATGATTTACTGCAATGTTGAACAAGATCGGCGACAGAATTCCTCCCTGGGGGGTCCCGTGGGGCTGCACATGTGTTTCAGAAAATGTGTGTCCTATTCTAACTTGGAAAGTTCTGTGTGTGAGATAGTTTAAAATGTAATTATACAACCTTCCCTTAATTCCGAATAAATTTAGGTTTTGTAGAATCCCTTCCCTCTTAACCATATCAAATGCAGATTTCATGTCTAAGTATATGACTCCTACTGTGCTACGTCTACTTCCCCTAGCCGCTTTAATGTAATGTTCTAAGTAGGCTACATTATCTAGTGCTTGTCTGTTCCTACGAAAACCTGCCTGTTTGTTTGAAATGATTCCCTCCCTTTCAATAAAAGATTGTAACCGATTTTTAACAATGGCTTCTAATGTTTTACCTATGTGTGAAGTTAATGAGATGGGTCGGTATGATGCCGGGTCATGCGGATCCTTGTTTGGTTTTGGGATGGGCACTACATGTGCGTGTTTGTATGTTAAGGGTATTTGTCCCGTTTCCCAGATGCGGTTAAAGAACTCCAGGAGCGCGACCTTAAATATTTCAGAGGTGTTTTTGAGGGCAGTGTAGGTGATCCCATCCCCCCCCCCCCCCCCGGGGCGGAGTCTCCCCTTTTCCCATTTAGCGCTCCCTGGAGTTCTCCCATGGTCAACGGGTCATCGTAGGGATCATCGGTTGGGTCAAATTTCTTGTATAGTAATGTGTTAATTCCGAAATCTGATTCCTTCCCCTGGCTAAGTTGTTGGTAAAATAAGGCCAACTTATTTGTTTTCTCTTTATTTGAAAGATATATAATAGCATTATTTTCTTTAAGGGGGGCAACTTTTAAAGAAGAGTAATTCCCTTCCATTTTTTAAATCTTTTTCCATACTTCACTCTGCGGCGTGTCCATTCTGAGGTTTGCACAGAAATTTTCGAAATATATTTGTTGTTTTCTTCTAAAGACTGCGGTAGCTTTATTTCTAATCGTTCGATATTTTTGATGGTTTTCTAAGGTTTTGTCTTTTCTATACTTCTTAAATGCATTTTTCCTTTCATTCTTAATATCTCTGCAGTCTTTATCCCACCATGGCACCTGTCTCTTTGGGTTTGGGGTTACTGGAGCTACTACTTTGCCATAATGGGGATTTTCCCCATTGGCATTTCGTATAGCAGATTCTAGAAAATTTTGTATGTTGGCTGCATGTATGTCTATGTCGTCGTCCCAGATCTGTTCTTCTATAATCTTTTTGGTTTCTTCTTTAAATACTTCCCAGTTTATTTTTCTAAAGTTGAATTTTTTACTTGTTGTATTGTTTTCATATTCAGTTTCTACTCCTAGTTTAACTATAACTGGGAAGTGATCTGAAGTCAATGTGTCTCCGTAAACTTCCCAACTACCTATAGGTATCCCAATTCCCTGATCTACCATAGTCAGATCTATGGCACTGTCCTTTTGTGTGTGCGTGTGGCTTAACCTAGTGATTGACCCATTATTTAATAATATTTTATCGGTTTCCAGTATATATTTTTCTATCACTAGTCCCCCAGTGTCTTCTTTCTCACACCCCCACCAACGGTTATGACAATTACTGTCAGTCCCTATAATGTGGTTTGCGTCTACGTCTCTGTCCAGTTCTGTTAGGTCTACAAGGGTGATTTCGGAGGGCTGCCTAATATATAGGTTGGTTACATAAAGATGTGTTTGGCTATTTACCATAATTCTGACTGTCTGACGTTCAAGTTTAATTCCGATATGAATTTTATGTACACTGTAGTTTATTCCTTTTTTAATTAAAGTGATTAGCCCCCCTCCTGCTTGAAAATTTGGGTTATCATGCCTAACTACTTCATAGCCAACTATGTGAAACTTGTGGTTCCCCCCCAATTTGGTTTCTTGGATTAGTACCATGGTGGGATCTTGTTCATTTATTAAATCTAGAATTTCCGGTTTTTTATTTCGGATTCCCCCCGCATTCCAATGGATTATCTTGATCGGCATCTTGTCTCTTCTTTCTTTTATTCCTAGTCATCCTTGGTATCTCAATCTCGCCATTTTTATCTTTATTGTCAGTAACTTCTTGAGATATTACCAACTTGGGAGAAAGGACCCCTAATCTGTTTATTTTTTTCCTAATGCGTTTCACCGGGCTATTGATTGTTGCTTTAGTTTTAATAGGCGTAGTAATTTTGTCAGCGACTTGTTTTATTGTTTTGATTTCATTCAACATTCGTTCTAAATTAGTATTTATTGCCTCTTCCCTCATTCCATATAGGTTTTCAATTTTATTTATTAGTTCCTGACGAATGTCTTCCATTTTATTCATTATTAAGTCGTTTATTTTATTTATTTCTACTTGAATTGTAGTTTTAATTTGCTCAATGTTAATTTTATTATCTTTCTGATCACATTTAACTGTGTCAGAGTACAGAGGTCTTTCTCTGGGGATTGATTGAGGCGATTTTTCTATTCCATGTACTTCAGTTGTTTCTTGTTGTTTACATATGTCTTGTTGTTTACATTTACTTTCGTCATGGCCGAATTTCCCACAGAGTTTGCACTTAGTCTTGTTTTCTCTGAATTTTTCTAAGTTCATCTCTTGGGTGTTATCAAAATGAGCTGGCCTTAAAGGTGTGTCTTTTTTCAATGAGACATGCGTGTTCCTTTTGTACACATCACTTACTTTCTCAAAGTTCTTATTGACAACTTTGTTGTGTCCTTGCTGGTAAAGCGGCTTCAGTTTTTTACATCCATTCAAAACATGGGATACTGTCTCAGCATAGAAATTACAGAGTTTACATGTTTTTGAATAACTGTTTGGATAGTATGTGTGCAAAAGACTCTCACATTCAAGCACTTGCATCCTCCCTTTCACACAAAACGTTCGTACTTTATCACTTATTTTGTGGTTGGTTAAAAAGTTACAAGATACAGTGTAATCAATGTTGTTCCCATTTTCTCTAATTATTCTTCCTTGTGATTTCAAACTTTTCAGTTCTTCAACAACATTATTTAGTTTCACATTTTTATAACATTTTTGAAATTTCACATGATCATAAAGAGAAAAATGAACATCATCATCAACCTCGACATTGTATTTAAAGATATTGTTAGATTCCTGTAGTTCAATTTTTTCTCTGGCACACACCTCCTGGAGGTTGACCCAATTTGATTTTGACCAGTTGACCTTGCTTTTCTTATTAAGTTGACCATTTTCTTTTAGTTCATATCCTGCAAAATTTATATTTTCTCCATCACTCTCTACTTTTGACACTTTTCTTTTAGTCATATGCAAATCAAGTGACTGCGTCGCAGCATTTTTGACTAAAACATCATCATTATTCAACATTTCTAGGTGAAAGGCAAGGTGTTTAGCGTGGTATAAAATGGCAGGATTAGGAACTCCGAGACCCCCTTGGGCTCGTGGACTGAAAAAGAAATTTCTAGATGTAGATTCATTTAGACCCAGCCATGTTCTAACATTGTTTACAATTTCATCTTCGATCTCCTTTAGTTGTTTTTCAGTAAAGATTAAATTAGAAAAGTAGAATAGCACAGGGCTAATACACATGGGGCTTAATAGTTGGAGTTTAGCAGATGATGGCAATGGGGCAAGACTGATTCTTGTCATGTTTGTTTTGAATTCGGCTATCACAGAGCATACCTGGGAAATCCCACTGGTGTTTTGGATATTAATGTCATGACCCAAATATTTATAGCTATTTTCTTTTGTCAAAACAGGAATGCTCTGATCTTGCACTTTAACATCAGCATTTGTTTTGCTGTTTGCCCAGTTATTTCCCGTGCGCTGTCCAAATGTAACGGCACACTTTCGTGGCTTTACATCCATACCAGTGGTGTTCAAAAAAGTACTGGTCTTATTTGTCATTATATTCATATCGTTGATGTTTGCACTTAAAAGACTTACATCATCAACATAGCCTTGAATAGGGTTAGGTACTTGATATGGTGGGAAACTTTGTTCAACCCATCTTAACCAACAGTCAATCCCCTGTTCAAAAAGTGTTACAGACCATGGGCAACCTTGGATTATCCCCTTTTCCCGAACAATTTTGTCTGTGACCCCTTTGCCAGTTTTAACCTGAAAACTAGACTCACTATAGATGTCTTTAGTTATATTAATATATAAGTCAGGGTAGCCATATCGTTTAAGTTCATTGAACATAGTCTGGTGGTCAATACTTCCAAAAGCGTCTTTGATGTCAACAAAACATAGGCATATTTTTGAGGTACAATGTAAGAAGTCACTTATGGCTGTCTTTAAACAGAAAACGTGTTCCTGGAGACTATTACGTGGCAGCGATCCCTTTTGTCTCGGTGACAGGCGCTGAGTAGAGGCGATCCACGGCATCATCCGCGACTGTATGAGTTTCATAAACAGTTTATAAGAAGAAGGCAGAAGGGAGATGGGTCTCCAGTCTTCAATGTTGTTGACATCTCCGTTTCTCTTTGGTATCATTGTGATGATGCCGTGTTTCCAATCAGGTGGTACCCGCTGGTGGCTCAAGCAAATGTTGAAGATCACTGTAAAGATAGGGGCAAGTTTGTTTACTTTTTTCTTAATTGTGTCGTACGTGACGCCATCAGCGCCGGGGGATTTCCGTGTTGGTAATGTTTTTATCGCTGACTTCACTTCATCGACTGTAAATAAGTCGGTGTGAGGCAGCCAATCCGGTGATGGTATGCTGACCTCGTTGTCCCAAGGTTGTTCGGTGAGGGGTGTGTCAAGTTTACGAGCACACCTTGACCTGAAATGTTTCTCTACTGTGGAGATATCGATTTCACAGCTATCACTGGAAACAATGCAATCGTTTTTGATAATATCTATGGCTCTTTTTTTATCCTTGTCTAGTACCACGAGCAGTTCTTCCTTTGATAACCTTTTGTTGTTGTTGTCTGTTGATCTGTTAGATTTATTTCGAAAGAAAGGACACAGTTCAGTTCTTAAGAAAAACAGTGTTTGTTGAATGAATGCTTTGATCGATTGTCGTTCGTTTTCGGTGTTTGATGTTGTGTCTTTCGCATGTTCTGGCGTTTCTTCTGGTGTTACGACAGGAAACTTTAGAAGGATTCTCTTGATAAATTTGAGAAATTCTATGCTGAATGGCTGGCCATCGGGTCTTAGATCTTGAAACTCGCCGTCTTTCACAAACACACTACACAAAACAGACACGATTCGTAACCACCACACAGGGTTGGGGTGGATAAATGTTTTCTTTACGTGGATAGGAGCCGTTGAAATAGTTTCTCTAAACCTGGCCTCAGCCTCAATAAAGTCATTCCAAGACTCTCGTTTGTCTAAAAATCTTGACCATTGTTGTATGCTGTTCGTATCAAAGTCTAGTAGGCCTACCGTACTGCCACTGCACTGTGTGGGTCTAGATCTAGATGTAAACAAACCGCTCCGGTTGGAATCCAAACGAATTTTTCCACTTGCAATGGCACTTTTTGTCAGAATCTTGATCTTTGTGACCAGCCCAGCACGCTGGTCATCCATTTCTGCGTTTTCGACGGCAGTGACGACGGGTATGAACAACAAAATCTGCAAAACGATCAGAAGCACACAAAGTGTGTCTGACCCGTCCGCCATCTTGCATACATACATACATACATACATATCAAATTTGTTTATTTCCATTAAATACATGTCAAATGTACCCGTACAATATCTTATTGGAAAAACAAAACTTCACATTGTACAGAAGCGGAAATACATGCTATGGTCCCTTTCATTCTTGCTCTCCAAATCTTCTTCTCTGGTAAAATATTAGAGTTAATACAATATTATTTCACTTTATGCTAAACTACCTCTGTCCTACTTTCTTGCTCTCCAAATCTTCTTCTCTGGTAAAATATTAGAGTTAATACAATATTATTTCACTTTATGCTAAACTACCTCTGTCCTACTTTCTTGCTCTCCAAATCTTCTTCTATGGTAAAATATTAGAGTTAATACAATATTATTTCACTTTATGCTAAACTACCTCTGTCCTACTTTCTTGCTCTCCAAATCTTCTTTGTCACGAGTGGAGTGAGTGCAATTAAGGGGATTGCTACAGAGCGGGTGTAGAGTAAGAAGGGCTCACGGCAGACAAGTAGGGAAAGACGGGAAAGGAGGAGAGTAAAATTAACGCACGTAGACAAGTAAGTTAAGCGTGCATGTTGTGAGTGGTGGGGGGTCTGAATGAGGCGAAAGCGCTGTATTACTATCACTGCAAGTTAGAACGTCCTACTGAACGGACGCAAGAGAAAGCCCAGTGGGCGAACATAAGGGGAGCAGTCGGGAGACCAGTGAGAGAGTTTTTTCCAGTGATGACTGGTGCCGAGGTCGGGCCAAAGAGCGCCGCCTACGGTGATAGGCCAGCATAGGACCGGAGGCCACACATAGGCCAGAAGTGAGGCTGTCAGTGCAGGACAGTAGAGGCACATAAAGTCGTGGCAGTCAGGCCACGGACAGGGACGTAGATATGAGCGTGAATGTGATAATGTACTATTGCCATGTTGATGGGCTAGGAACTAATAATGTACTATTGCCATGTTGAGGGGCTATTGAAATGATAATGTGTTATTGCCCTGCTGAGGTGCTAGGGGAGTGCTAAGGTGTATGACAATAGGAAGGTGATATTGAGAGACTGCGGTGCCAGTGAATTATTAATGTGCTATTAAGACCCTGAGGGGAGAGGCTGAGGCCGAAGTGCCTTTAGGAGTAACTACCGGGTTGTGGATCCGAGGGAGAGTGTGTGTGAGAATAAGGCCGTTGTACGGCAGTTGATTTCAATAATATAATGTATGTAATTGCGCTATTATCTGTATAATTATGTTTAATAAATGTGTGAGTCTGATGGACTGTTCTGTTAAGTGTTAAACTTGTTTGTTCGTGATTGTTGTCCTGTCATAAACTATTACATCTCCCAGTCTGGGATTTGTGACATTGGGGGCTCGTCCGTTGTGACTCGTCCATTTTCGTAATATTTAGTTCTAGTTAGTTAGTAGGTATTTTTCAGTGGGCATTTGTTACTTTAGTTTTGTCCACGTAATACTTATCTTGTGGTAGGAATTTGTGTTGTCTTTGTTCGTGGGATGAATGGAAATTTCATGATGATATGATTTATGTGTATTTATGAATATGTATTAATGCATGTATTACTATGAATAGGTATTAATGTGTACTTAAAATTCTGCAGAGAGTGTGTGTGCCAGCCTGTAGAGGTCAAGCAGCCAGAGCTCCGAGACAAGGGGAGAGGTTATAGTCAGGAAAGTTAAGTAAAAGTCAAAATTTTTGTGCCCTGGATTGTGGGCTGTTCCTTTAATCTGTCTTTTTCTCTGTTTTTGCTGTTTTCGTTTGCTGTGTTGAACCTAGTTTATCCTTTTAAAAAGGTGTGATAAACTTGGAACTTCGTTCATCACGGTGAACATTCTGTAGGGCTTTGTTAGTGTTTAGTTGTAGCGTCGATATCTTCTCTGTTCTGCAGGAAGACGTATTCTCTTGTCCCTCTTTCTACCTATCTGTAGATACGTTCTTTTCTTTCAGACTCTGTTCTTGTTCGTACCTTATGGTGTAACCGGCGTAGTTAGTTTGCATTTTTTTTTTCATTATATTTTCTTTTTTAGGTCTTTGTCCTAGTCTGGTTCGTTGTTCCTCGATGTCCTTATGGTCCTTCAGCTGAATTTCCTTATTCTTGTCTTTTCTACTCTTTTTTATTATTAATAGGGCAATACATTTTATAAATATAGAATTAGTTAGGAAGTACGTAAATTTCTGAATTGTATTTGAGACAATTGGGTATTGTTATCTCTGGTGTGATCTCAGGTCTCTGGTCGTGTCGTTAGTGATCATACCGACAGGTTAGCCGTTTTCATAGTATATACCGTAACCATAAATCTGTGAAATGGCGGAACTCCAACAACTAATGAAGTTGGGTAAGGAACTTGGCCTGGAGGGAGAGGAGCTACGCGGCTGGATTAAAGAACAGCAGGCGGATTTGCGCGATGAGCGTGCTAAGGATAGAGAGCGAGAAAAAGAGGCTCAAGAGCGACAGAGAGAAGAGGAAAGAGAGGCTAAGGATAAGCAACAGGAAAGAGAGGCTAAGGATAAGCAACAGGAAAGAGAGGCTAAGGATAAGGAACAGGAAAGGGAGTTTAAGTTAAAGGAGTTAGAAGCTCAGCAACAGGAGAGACAGGCTAAGGAAAGGGAGCAGGAGATAAGGTTAAAAGAGATAGAGGCCCAAGTAAAGATTGCGGAGTTAGAACTCAAGAAGAATACGCCAACGGAAACAGTTGAGCGGCAGGTACACAATAAAGGTGGCGTTAGGATTAAGCTCCCTACGTTCGACGACCGGAAGGACGACATAGACGCCTTCCTTTACAGGTTCGAACTGAACGCACAATTGCAATGGGGGGAAAATAAGGAATTATGGTCCACGTACCTGGCGTCTCTATTGCAGGGGCGAGCGTTGACCTACTTTAAAGAGCTACAGCGCGAAGACGTGCAAGATTACGATAAGCTGAAGGCTTTGCTGCTTCGCCGATTTGCGCGTACCGGGGAATATTTCCGGGAGCAGTTTAGGCGAGCACGTGCGGATACCAGGGAGGACTTTGCTGCCTTCGTCGCGAGATTGACGGAATATTTCGCGAACTGGGTAGACTTGGCGCATGTTGGCGCGGATTTTACTAAATTAAAAGACCTAATGATCCGTGACCAGCTGTACGCGTCGTGCCATAAAGATCTGGTGGCTTTCCTGAAAGAAAACGAACCCGCGACGGTGCAGGAGGCGTCTAAGTTGGCGGAAGCATACCGTACGGCACATCCGTCCAAACCAGTGGCGAGGGCGTACGTCCAAGATGCTGGGTACGTCGCCGTTGTCGAGGGGTCGCCGACAGGACATAAAGACAGGTCGCGTCAGCGTGGTGCCTATAGTGGGCAAGCCCAGGGGCAGCGTAGGGGCTATCACCAATCACCTGCATTTGGATCCGGTAAGTTTGACCGAGCAGGAGGGCTAGGTCGCGGTAATGGCCGGGGGCGATTTGTGACCTTTGCCGATGACCGACGGCATAGGGACTCTAGTTCCGGTCGCGAGGGGTCACGGGGACCCAGGCCTAGTGCAGCACAGGGAGCGGAGTGTTGGACTTGCGGACGCGTGGGTCACTTTTCACGCGAGTGTAGGGCCGCGAAGTGTTGGAACTGCGGAAGAGCAGATCACATCAGCGTGAATTGCCCTGCAGGTAGGATAGCGGCGAACGTGGACAGTAGCTCCAGTCCATGTTCCCCTAATAAATTTCATCATGCGGCTGCGTGTGTGACATCGGACAACGGAGGCGGACAGTATTCTAAGTGTCCCAGTTGTGAGAAGTTATTATCTTCCGGTGTTTTACCTTGTGGGAGAAAGATCCCCGTTATAAATTCATGTCATACAAGAGGTGGTCTTAGGGTTTATCCGGGGTTTGTTGGGGACGAACCGGTCTCGGTTTTACGAGATACAGGATCTACCGTTGTGGGAGTGCATAGAGAATGCATTCGGGATTCACAGCTTACAGGTGAGACTGTCCCGTGCATCCAATTTTCGGGGGCCATTGAGAAATTACCCATGGCAAGAATAGTGATAGATACACCTTTCCTTAGCGGGGAAGTCGAAGCAGTCGTTGGTTGTTTTCCAGGCGCCCAGCTCATCATTGGGAATGTATCACGGGTAGTTTCCCCTTCCGATGAGAACGTGCAAGCATGGTCGCAATCAAAAGGTATTGACTTTTGCGCCGCGGTCGAAACACGTCGACAGGTAGCTGATAAAGATAAGATTAGACCTTTGGCGACGGTAGCGGTCAACCTAGATATCACGCCAGAGCGCTTGGCGAGATTACAAAGGGAGGACCCATCATTAAACCCATGTTTTAGGGAAGCGCGAACCGAGAAAACGAGGAAATATAAGAACGGCTCGTCTTCCTTTGTTGTTCAGGCGGGCATTCTGTTCCGTAAGTATGTAACGGTGGCCTCCATTTTAAAGCAGGTCGTTGTGCCAGCGTTGCTGATCGCAACAGTATTGCATTTGGCACACGATGTCCCATTAGCGGGTCATATGGGGATAGCTAGAACCAAAGAAAGGGTTCTTAAAAATTTTTACTGGCCATCGATCCACAGAGATGTGCAAGTCTATTGTAAGACGTGCAGTGCGTGCCAAAAGACGACGCATAAGGGTCGTACACCCCAGGCTCCTCTTCAGAAGATCCCCACGGTCTCGGAACCGTTTAAAAAGGTCTCGATAGACCTTGTTGGCCCCATTCACCCAGCGACCGATAGGGGGAATCGATTTTTCTTAACGGTCATATGTAATGCTACGAGATGGCCGGAGGCGGTTCCTCTGCGGACCATAACGTCTGAGGCAGTCGCGGAAGCGTTGTTTGCAATTTTCGCTAGGGTAGGAATACCAGAGCAAATTCTGTCTGATAGGGGCGCGCAATTTACGTCGGAGATGATGAAGGAATTGTTCCGCTTATTCAGCATACAACCCATCACTACCACCCCTTATCATCCGCAGGCTAATGGCATGTGCGAGAGATTGAACTGGACGTTAAAGTCGATGCTGCTTAAGGTAGCTGCTGATCGCCCTAAAGATTGGGATAGATATATCCCTGCAGTATTATTCGCGTACAGAGAGGTACGGCAGGAGTCAACGGGATTCTCGCCGTTTGAAATGATGTATGGTCGTAGTCCTAGGGGCCCAACTGATGTTCTTCGGGACATGATGACGTCGCCATCATCGGGAGACGATGAGCAGATTTCGGTGTTTCAGTACCTTGTTGATTTAAGAGAAAGATTATCTTCAGCGCGCACTATAGCAGAAGAAGCTTCTGGTATCGCTTCGAAAAGAGCAAAAGACTATAAAGATAGAGGTTCCAAACTGAGAATTTTTAAGCCAGGAGACAAGGTCCTATTGTTGTTACCTACGGACCATAATAAGTTATTGATGACATGAAAAGGTCCTTATGTTATTGAGCGAGTTGTTTCAAAGGTAGATTACGCTATCCACATTGATGGAACGAGTAAGGTTTTCCATGTTAATATGCTACAGAGATTTTATGAGAGACCACAGTATCTGTGTGCACAGACAAAACCAGAGGAGACTGTCTTCTCTATTGCTTGTACGGGGGTCGTAGACCAGTTGGACTGTGACGTAAGCGACACCGAGGCGCAGGAAGAGTTACAAATTCAATTGCCGGAGTTAACTCCGACACAAGGTTACAGGGACGTAAAAATTAACCCTGACCTTACGAGTTCAAGGAGTAGGGAACTTAAGACCCTGTTAGCGTCATTCCCGGACGTTATTACGGATTTGCCGGGTCGCACTACCGTGATCCAGCACCAAATAAAGTTGACTTCGGATAAGCCAGTATTTCTTAGACCTTATCCGCTGCCTTTTTCTTCGAGAGATAGAGTTATAAAGGAAGTTGAGTCAATGTTGAAGTTAGATGTGATAGAACCATCAACATCGCCGTATTCATCACCCATCGTCCTCGTGAAAAAACTTGATGGATCGGTGCGGTTCTGTATTGATTTTCGAAGATTGAACACTATTACGGTAGGCGATAGGGAGCCTATTCCGTTTCAGGAGGAATTAATAGCTTCATTGGCCGGGTCCACGTGGTTTTCCAAGATAGATTTAACGAAAGGTTATTGGGAAATCCCTCTTACTGAGGAGTCTAAACAATACACGGCGTTCCAAACGCCCATTGGATTATTCCAATTTAAGGTCATGCCATTTGGGTTGGTAAACGCGCCAGCGACGTTTGCACGATTAATGAGACTAGTGTTGAAGGACATACCTAATGTCGTGTCATTCTTTGACGATATAGCATGTCATACGTCGACATGGTCTGATCATATTCAGACACTAACAGTAATTTTTAAACGATTACGTCATTTTGGGTTAACTGCTAAACCCGCAAAGATGGATTTGGCATGTCCAGAGATAGTATTCTTAGGACATATCGTGGGTAGAGGTGTTCAGAGACCTGAAGTAACAAAAATTGACAAATTAGTAGGGTTGCAAATCCCTAAAACAAAGAAACAAGTCAGAAGCTTAGTGGGAATTTTAAATTATTACAGAAAGTTCATTCCAAATTTTTCCTCCTTGTCATCTTCTCTTACTGACCTTACTAAGAAGGGACAACCCGATAAGGTCCAGTGGACGTCTGAGTGTCAGACAGCATTTGATAATTTGGTGACAGCATTATCATCGTCACCCATTCTGATATTACCCGATTTTCGATCTAATTTTATCCTCAGAACGGATGCGTCGGACTCTGGTGTCGGCGCTTGTCTTCTACAGGAGAAGAACGAATGTCTCCATCCTGTATGTTATGTCAGTAGGAAGTTATTGCAGAGAGAAAGAAAGTATTCTGTGATAGAGCGTGAGTGTCTTGCCATTGTGTGGTCCGTCCAGAAATTAGGACGTTATCTCATGGGACGAGAATTTTGTATCCAGACAGACCACAAGCCACTGACATTTTTGTCGAAGAATCGTTCGTCCAGCCCACGCTTGTCTAGATGGGCATTGGCTTTGCAGCCGTATACCTTCGTTATTCAACCAATTCCATGAACCAGCAATCATATCGCCGACTACCTTAGTCGAGCCTAGGGGAAGAGTTCAGGAGCTTATACATCGGAGGACAGGAACATTGACAGGATCTGTGTGAATGAGTCGACTTTAAAATATTGACATTATAAATATGATATGAAGGATGGTTGATAGGCTGATTGGTTTTTGATTCTGTATTAGGTATTTTGTTTAGTTAGCTATTGATGATGTGATACATATATGCATAGTGCAGGGCATATTGATCCCCATATTTTCCCCTGATTCCGGTATTTTATGTGCTAGGGGTATTGGTAGGTCATTTTTATGTAGGTATTGCTCACGCTCACTCGTTGACAGTCATCTTGATGCGAATTGAAATTAATTGCATTAATTTTTTTGGGGTGGGGGATGATGTCACGAGTGGAGTGAGTGCAATTAAGGGGATTGCTACAGAGCGGGTGTAGAGTAAGAAGGGCTCACGGCAGACAAGTAGGGAAAGACGGGAAAGGAGGAGAGTAAAATTAACGCACGTAGAGAAGTAAGTTAAGCGTGCATGTTGTGAGTGGTGGGGGGTCTGAATGAGGCGAAAGCGCTGTATTACTATCACTGCAAGTTAGAACGTCCTACTGAACGGACGCAAGAGAAAGCCCAGTGGGCGAACATAAGGGGAGCAGTCGGGAGACCAGTGAGAGAGTTTTTTCCAGTGATGACTGGTGCCGAGGTCGGGCCAAAGAGCGCCGCCTACGGTGATAGGCCAGCATAGGGCCGGAGGCCACACATAGGCCAGAAGTGAGGCTGTCAGTGCAGGACAGTAGAGGCACATAAAGTCGTGGCAGTCAGGCCACGGACAGGGACGTAGATATGAGCGTGAATGTGATAATGTACTATTGCCATGTTGATGGGCTAGGAACTAATAATGTACTATTGCCATGTTGAGGGGCTATTGAAATGATAATGTGTTATTGCCCTGCTGAGGTGCTAGGGGAGTGCTAAGGTGTATGACAATAGGAAGGTGATATTGAGAGACTGCGGTGCCAGTGAATTATTAATGTGCTATTAAGACCCTGAGGGGAGAGGCTGAGGCCGAAGTGCCTTTAGGAGTAACTACCGGGTTGTGGATCCGAGGGAGGGTGTGTGTGAGAATAAGGCCGTTGTACGGCAGTTAATCCCAATAATATAATGTATGTAATTGCGCTATTATCTGTATAATTATGTTTAATAAATGTGTGAGTCTGATGGATTGTTCTGTTAAGTGTTAAACTTGTTTGTTCGTGATTGTTGTCCTGTCATAAACTATTACATCTCCCAGTCTGGGATTTGTGATATTCTTCTCTGGTAAAATATTAGAGTTAATACAGTATTATTTCACTTTATGCTAGACTACCTCTGTCCTACTTTCTTGCTCTCCAAATCTTCTTCTCTGGTAAAATATTAGAGTTAATACAATATTATTTCACTTTATGCTAAACTACCTCTGTCCTACTTTCTTGCTCTCCAAATCTTCTTCTCTGGTAAAATATTAGAGTTAATACAATATTATTTCACTTTATGCTAAACTACCTCTGTCCTACTTTCTTGCTCTCCAAATCTTCTTCTATGGTAAAAATATTAGAGTTAATACAATATTATTTCACTTATGCTAAACTACCTCTGTCCTACTTTCTTGCTCTCCAAATCTTCTTCTCTGGTAAAATATTAGAGTTAATACAATATTATTTCACTTTATGCTAAACTACCTCTGTCCTACTTTCTTGCTCTCCAGATCTTCTTCTCTGGTAAAATATTAGAGTTGATACAATATTATTTCACTTTATGCTAAACTACCTCTGTCCTACTTTCTTGCTCTCCAAATCTTCTTCTATGGTAAAATATTAGAGTTAATACAATATTATTTCACTTTATGCTAAACTACCTCTGTCGTACTTTCTTGCTCTCCAAATCTTCTTCTCTGGTAAAATATTAGAGTTGATACAATATTATTTCACTTTATGCTAAACTATCTCTGTCCTACTTTCTTGCTCTCCAAATCTTCTTCTCTGGTAAAAATATTAGAGTTGATACAATATTATTTCACTTTATGCTAAACTACCTCTGTCCTACTTTCTTGCTCTCCAAATCTTCTTCTCTGGTAAAATATTAGAGTTGATACAATATTATTTCACTTTATGCTAAACTACCTCTGTCCTACTTTCTTGCTCTCCAAATCTTCTTCTCTGGTAAAATATTAGAGTTGATACAATATTATTTCACTTTATGCTAAACTACCTGTGTCGTACTTTCTTGCTCTCCAAATCTTCTTCTCTGGTAAAATATTAGAGTCGATACAATATTATTTCACTTTATGCTAAACTACCTCTGTCCTACTTTCTTGCTCTCCAAATCTTCTTCTCTGGTAAAATATTAGAGTTGATACAATATTATTTCTCTTTATGCTAAACTACCTTTGTCCTACTTTCTTGCTCTCCAAATCTTCTTCTCTGGTAAAATATTAGAGTTGATACAATATTATTTCACTTTATGCTAAAATACCTCTGTCCTACTTTCTTGCTCTCCAAATCTTCTTCTCTGGTAAAATATTAGAGTTAATACAATATTCTTTCACTTTATGCTAAACTACCTCTGTCCTACTTTCTTGCTCTCCAAATCTTCTTCTCTGGTAAAATATTAGAGTTGATACAATATTATTTCACTTTATGCTAAACTACCTCTGTCCTACTTTCTTGCTCTCAGCTTCCATACGTTAAAAGAGCCTATGCCACTGCTAACACTGCAGTATTTTGCTATAAATTTTGCTTCAATTTTACTGACGCCAAGTTTACATAGTCCACTTTTTACTCTCTTGTGGACGTGACCTAATGAACCAAAGATCAAAAGAATTATTTCACGATGATGTGCTAGTGAATTAATTTCCAGACAAAAGGGATAGTATTTATCAAATTTCGACTGATAGCACCTGTCAATGAAGGCATCGAATGGGATAGATATTTCAACAAGCTTTACTGCCTTATTATCTGGTTCTATGACTGTGATATCCGGTCTGTTTTGTGAGTGGTTGGATGATGTATTACTAGACTGAAAAATTGCTGGCGTGAGGGGCGTATCCATAAGGACAATTTTATTGTTGATGCTGTTTCCTTTAATTTTGTTTGTTATAAAGTTAACAATTCTGTTGTGTCGCTTCTGATACATGGTCTTGAATTTTGTGCATCCATTTGAAATATGTGAGGCAGTTTCTGTAGGATGGTTACAAAGTTTACATTTTTTGGAATACACATTAGGATAGTAAAGACTCATTAAGCTTTCACATGGAAGTAATTGTAATCGTCCCTTAGTGATAAAAGTTCTTATTTTGTCCGGAATGTTGTGGTTTGTCCAGAATGAGTTGGAGAGAGAGTGATCGATATTGGGGGATTCCCGTACAATACGTCCCTGAGATATCTTGGCTTTCCAATATTCGGTGATTTCGTTTAGCTGAAGTTTTTTGTACGCCGCATAAAATCGTGTGGCATCTTCGATGACAGTGATATCTCTTCATCTATGTGAAGTTCGAAGGCATATTTGTTGTTTCTGTCATGTAGCTTTAGCTTTATTCTGGCACACATTTCGTTCAAATGTACTCATGTTGATTTCGTCCAATTTACTTTAGACTCTTTCGTGATTATACCTTTTTCATTTGTTTTATACCCCGCGTAAGACGTTTCATCAGTTGTCTTTGCAACCTTGCGTTTGTCCATGTGCAGATTTAGTGATTTTCTCGCTGTTTCTCTAACCTGTGGGTCGTCGCTGTTCAATACCGACAGGTAAAATACCAGGTGTTTCGCATAGTACATTATACGTGGGCTGAGTAGTCCTTGTCCTCTTTTAACGTAACGTTACGTTACGTTACGTTACGTTACGTTACGCTACGCTACGTTACGTTACGTTACGTTACGTTACGTTACGTTACATTGAGAATTTTATTGACTATATGATTTTTCACATGCAATGAACAATCCAATTGCATAATCACATATTCAACATAATATATCAGCTTACAAGCTGTCGCGATGTGGGTTAGATGGGGATAATTCGACTGACACTCTTTCGAGGTCCGCTCCCACAATCGACGAACACACAAAAAAAATACTTGCACTCTAAAAACTAAATAAATCAATTGCTTTGATTTTTAGCAGAACTGTAGGGCAGTTTAATTACAGGAATTAATGTAACAAATATAATTATAGATATAAATATCAATTCAAAGGCAACTGAATCTACTAATGAAACTACAGCTTTCTGTAAAGACTAACTTATTCACTCTAACTACTTGCAGGTCATATGAGTTATATGCCAAATAGAATCCGCGCACGTGGCGACGGATATAACAGTTTAAATTCTATTAATTCAATGAGACATGTTATGATATGGACATTTCCTCTAGACACGCCATGGAGAATGCTTGTACAACCATGCATTGTCTGGCGGTAGCTCTGAAACTGTCTTCAAAAGTAAGTAGAACGGTTCACTTTCATCATTACAAATTAGTATGAACTCTCACCATTAGGCCCTCACTGGGAGTGAGAGCGCTGGATGTAAACGCTGTGGGTTCATATCAAACCAAGTAGCTTAGGCTCTGGAGCTTTAAAATCATGCTCCTCACAATATGGACTGCTCAACTGCGTCTCTTATGTCTCTCATCTGGCTGAGGACTATCGCCGTCCACCTCGTAAATGGATTGTCTACATGTGGCATCTATCTAAGCTCTGCACGGGTTTAAATACTAAAGCTATGTCTCGACCTTCCGTCCAGATTCATACATTTGATTGGTGCAACCATCTCTAGCTCAGCTGCCGAACCGAGTTATTTTAAGTAACAGCCCTACGCTACGACCTTGGGTCGACATCCAAGGTCGAATCACTCAAGACAATAAAATGTAATTTTATAGCAATAAATTCTTAACATGTTCAAAACCCCGAGCTTTTACTCTGGATCACGGCTTTTCTGTACGTCAACAGACGCCTCAATAACATTTAATTCCTACTCACCCCTTCCCTCTCTACTAAACCTAGTTCAAAACACGAGATATAAAAAGTGCTCAGTCATGCACACCTACGCTGTCCGTCTATCCTTCCCCACACCTTCTGTCTATCTATTAGGAAAAAAACTGTTCAAAACAAATTGTTTACGAGACCAAGTTATGCTGGCTCGCACAATAATTACGTTTGTAAAAATTACTCACTGCTCTCTCACAAAAATTTAGTCAGTGGAAACATTTATGAATCAAATCTGTTCTTGACACAAGCATACCAACAACTTAAATAGTGTAATACAATGATGTGCAACGAAGCGGAAAGACTTGGAATAATGTAAAGAGGCTGGCCCATGATAGAGAGGGATGGAAAGTGTTTGTTGGTGGCCTATACCCTGATCCAGGGTGAGAAAGGCAATGATGATGATGATGAATGAAACTGTATAATAGTAATATAGTGTATGGAGTAACCAACATGCATTGTAATGAGAATGCATAGTAGTAATATAGTGTATGGAATAACCAACATGCATTGCATTGATAAAAGCCTTTTGACTGATAAAAAACGAAGAAAAAAGGGAGTGAATGCACCACTGAAAGCTACTGTATATGACAAAATATTGTTAGAGATGAATTAGATTAAATGATATCTTTTCTTCCAGACCCTGTGTGACCCAATAATAGCACTGATACTCATGAATTTACAAAACTGGTTTATTTCACTGTTAGTGAAACCCAACAACTTCAAACCTGATGCTGACTTATTGTGCACTGTCCCCAGTGAACCCACAATAAAGACAATGATTTTACTTGTGTATCCCATATCATTGAAATGATTATGTAGTGGTAAATACTTCAGAAATTTTTCATTAAAACAAATATCAATAAACCTATCAAAGGGAACAGAGACTTCCACTATAAACACATACATATTTCAAGAACTTTATTGACTATATGATTTTTACATGCAATGAATACATCCATTTACATAATCACATATTCAACCATCTTCAGCTGTACAACACACCAATATATTCCGTACAATAGACATTACATTTTGTACGTTATTTCAATCAGATTAAATTATACCTTCTTTTCCATACTCTTTGCGAACCTATAATTGCGCTAATGCTGATAAACTTGCACATGCTAGTTGACTGCCTATTGCTGAAACCTAGCATTTTTAACCCTGATGCGGCTTTGTTATGAACAGTCCCCAATGCTCCCACGATAATAACAATGATTCTACAGTGATAGCCCTTGTCATTCATATTATTATGCAATGATAGATATTTCAAAAACTTTTCACGAAAACATAAATCGATGAATTTGTCAAATGGAACAGCAATTTCTACAATAAAAGCATCTTTGTTCTTTTCATCTAATATGAGTATGTCAGGCTTGTTGGGGATGTTTTCGTCCACCTGAACACATTTGTTGGTTGTCACTACACATTTATCATTGGCTAATTTATTGGAGATGTGTTCATACAAATAATTTACAATTCTGTCATGCCTTTCTGAGTACATTCCTTTAAATTGTTGACATCCATTGAGAATATGTGAGTTTGTGTCATATGGATGGTTGCAAAGGGAACATGATCGAGGGAATGTCTCGGGGTAATATTTATTCATGTTAACATTTGTTTCAAGAAGTTGTAATCTCCCCTTCATTGTAAATTTTATGACATTGTCATTCACACTTGAGTTTTTCAGAACAGCACTGGATGATGAATGCATGCATTTCATGACACTGTTAAAAATTTGACAATGTTGTTCCAAGTTACGCCAATAATCAATATCTTCTTTCATTCTTTGTTGTTTGAAATATTTTGATAGCGTGTGTACATTGCTGGTGGACATTAAAGTATTGTTGCTATCGTACATAGACAAAGTGAAAAGATCATTCTCTGCATCAAAATTTAAAGAAGATTTCAATTTTGTACACAATCTATTCATTTCGACAAAGTCGGAAGCCCCCCAGTTAACTTTGCCTTCCTTTTTCAGTATATTTTTCTCTGTCAACTCGAAGCCACCAAAATGATGTTGCGTTCTATCTTGTACCTCTTTAACTTTTCGCTTTGACATGTGTAAATGAAGCGCGTTGCGCGCTGTCTTTCGAACCTGCTCGTCGTCACAATTGAGCATAGATAGTAAAAAGGTGACTCTTTTAACATAATACATTGTGGATGGTTTCAATATTCCGAGGCCACCCGTCTTCAAAGGGACAAAGACAAAAGAACGGGTCGATGACTGATTAAGTCCTAGTACATTTCTTACAAAATTGATAATACAATCCTCTAGGTGTTGCAAAACAGTATCTGGGATTGATAGGTTATTGAAATAAAAGATTAGTTTAGAAATAGCCATAGAATTAACAGCTTCAATTTTGTACGCCAAAGGTAAGACTGAGTTTTCAATCTTAGTTAAAACATTTTCAAAATTATCTGTTGCCTTTTTCATTTGCTCTTTTAGGGAGGTTCCGCTTAAGTTGAGGTCATGACCTAAGTAAGTATATTTTTTATCTCTCCCAAACATAGGAATCTTATCGTTCTGAATTTCAAAATAATGTCACTTTTGATGTAGTATCGTTTTTAGACCAGTTGTTCCCAGTTCTTTGTCCATGTAGGACAGCGCACTTCTTGTGCTTAATTTCCATTGCGGTAAAGTTCATAAATTGTTCACTTTTTGTGATCATTGCTTTCATGTCATGTTCTGTGGTTGCAGTCATCGACACGTCGTCCATGTACGCCTGACACGGGTTCGGGATGCATACGTCAGTGTATGGTGAAGCCATCCAGCGGAGCCAAGCATCCATGGCTTGGATGAAAACGATGGAGCTCCAGGGACACCCCTGGATAATGCCATGGCCGCGGACAATACTGGGGGTGAGCGCTCTGCCGGCCTGGACCTGAAATGTTGAATTCGTGTAGATGTCCTTTGTGATCTGCACTATATTGTCTGGATATTTCGAGTCCTTCATTGTCCACATACATACATACATACATACATACATACATACATACATACATACATACATACATACATACATACATACATACATACATACATACATACATACATACATACATACATACATACATACATACATACATACATACATACATACATACATACATACATACATACATACATACATACATACATACATACATACATACATACATACATACATACATACATACATACATACATACATACATACATACATACATACATACATACATACATACATACATACATACATACATACATACATACATACATACATACATACATACATACATACATACATACATACATACATACATACATACATACATACATACATACATACATACATACATACATACATACATACATACATACATACATACATACATACATACATACATACATACATACATACATACATACATACATACATACATACATACATACATACATACATACATACATACATACATACATACATACATACATACATACATACATACATACATACATACATACATACATACATACATACCAATATCTTTATTTCTCTATAATACAATACAAGTAATGTAACATCATAGAAAAATGATCATGAGAAATAAATCAAAATGGATGGTAGCATGCTGGATGCAGGTAAACAGGAAACAAGACTCATGAAGAATATTGAAATAATGATATAAAAGGGTAATGACACAGTACATAGATTATAGAGGATGGGATTTACAACGGCGTTTCCATATGTGATGGGATGAGAATATTGCACTATTGCTTAAGTATTTGCAGAGACCCCGGATTTCATATTTTCTGATATTTAGTTGGAACAATCCTTTAGAAAAATTTTTATGAATGTGGCCCAGACTGCCAACAATCAAAACAATTACACGGGTGTTAAATCCCATTTTGTTTATCTCCATACTGAGGGGGAAATATTTATTAAATTTATTTTGGTAGCAGTTTTCAATATGGGCATCAAAACAGACTGCAACCTCTACAAGCCATACTCTTTTGTGTTCACGATCAATAATTGTAATATCAGGCCTGTTGGCAGTGGTGTCAAAATTTTTCTGGGTGTTATCAAAATGAGCTGGCCTTAAAGGTGTGTCTTTTTTCAATGAGACATGCGTGTTCCTTTTGTACACATCACTTACTTTCTCAAAGATCTTATTGACAACTTTGTTGTGTCTTTGCTGGTAAAGCGGCTTCAGTTTTTTACATCCATTCAAAACATGGGATACTGTCTCAGCATAGAAATTATAAAGTTTACATGTTTTTGAATAACTGTTTGGATAGTATGTGTGCAAAAGACTCTCACATTCAAGCACTTGCATCCTCCCTTTCACACAAAACGTTCGTACTTTATCACTTATTTTGTGGTTGGTTAAAAAGTTACAAGATACAGTGTAATCAATGTTGTTCCCATTTTCTCTAATTATTCTTCCTTGTGATTTCAAACTTTTCAGTTCTTCAACAACATTATTTAGTTTCACATTTTTATAACAAGAGAAAAATGAACATCATCATCAACCTCGACATTGTATTTAAAGATATTGTTAGATTCCTGTAGTTCAATTTTTTCTCTGGCACACACCTCCTGGAGGTTGACCCAATTTGATTTTGACCAGTTGACCTTGCTTTTCTTATTAAGTTGACCATTTTCTTTTAGTTCATATCCTGCGAAATTTATATTTTCTCCATCACTCTCTACTTTTGACACTTTTCTTTTAGTCATATGCAAATCAAGTGACTGGGTCGCAGCATTTTTGACTAAAACATCATCATTATTCAACATTTCTAGGTGAAAAGCAAGGTGTTTAGCGTGGTTTAACATTGTTTACAATTTCATCTTCGATCTCCTTTAGGTGTTTTTCAGTAAAGATTAAATTAGAAAAGTAGAATAGCACAGGGCTAATACACATGGGGCTCAATAGCTGGAGTTTAGCAGATGATGGCAATGGGGCAAGACTGATTCTTGTTATGTTTGTTTTGAATTCGGCTATCACAGAGCATACCTGGGAAATCCCACTGGTGTTTTGGATATTAATGTCATGACCCAAATATTTATAGCTATTTTCTTTTGTCAAAACAGGAATGCTCTGATCTTGCACTTTAACATCAGCATTTGTTTTGCTGTTTGCCCAGTTATTTCCCGTGCGCTGTCCAAATGTAACGGCACACTTTCGTGGCTTTACATCCATACCAGTGGTGTTCAAAAAAGTACTGGTCTTATTTGTCATTATATTCATATCGTTGATGTTTGCACTTAAAAGACTTACATCATCAACATAGCCTTGAATAGGGTTAGGTACTTGGTATGGTGGGAAACTTTGTTCAACCCATCTTAACCAACAGTCAATCCCCTGTTCAAAAAGTATTACAGACCATGGGCAACCTTGGATTATCCCCTTTTCCCGAACAATTTTGTCTGTTACCCCTTTGCCAGGTTTAACCTGAAAACTAGACTCACTATAGATGTCTTTAGTTATATTAATATATAAGTCAGGATAGCCATATCGTTTAAGTTCATTGAACATAGTCTGGTGGTCGATACTTCCAAAAGCGTCTTTGATGTCAACAAAACATAGGCATATTTTTGAGGTACAATGTAAGAAGTCACTTATGGCTGTCTTTAAACAGAAAACGTGTTCCTGGAGACCATTACGTGGCAGCGATCCCTTTTGTCTCGGTGACAGGCGCTGAGTAGAGGCGATCCACGGCATCATCCGCGACTGTATGAGTTTCATAAACAGTTTATAAGAAGAAGGCAGAAGGGAGATGGTTCTCCAGTCTTCAATGTTGTTGACATCTCCGTTTCTCTTTGGTATCATTGTGATGATGCCGTGTTTCCAATCAGGTGGTACCCGCTGGTGGGTCAAGCAAATGTTGAAGATCACTGTAAAGATAGGGGCAAGTTTGTTTACTTTTTTCTTAATTGTGTCGTACGTGACGCCATCAGCGCCGGGGGATTTCCGTGTTGGTAATGTTTTTATCGCTGACTTCACTTCATCGACTGTAAATAAGTCGGTGTGAGGCAGCCAATCTGGTGATGGTATGCTGACCTCGTTGTCCCAAGGTTGTTCGGTGAGGGGTGTGTCAAGTTTACGAGCACACCTTGACCTGAAATGTTTCTCTATTGTGGAGATATCGATTTCACAGCTATTACTGGAAACAATGCAATCGTTTTTGATAATATCTATGGCTCTTTTTTTATCCTTGTCTAGTACCACGAGCAGTTCTTCCTTTGATAACCTTTTGTTGTTGTTGTCTGTTGATCTGTTAGATTTATTTCGAAAGAAAGGACACAGTTCAGTTCTTAAGAAAAACAGTGTTTGTTGAATGAATGCGGTGATCGATTGTCGTTCGTTTTCGGTGTTTGATGTTGTGTCTTTCGCATGTTCTGGCGTTTCTTCTGGTGTTACGACAGGAAACTTTAGAAGGATTCTCTTGATAAATTTGAGAAATTCTAGGCTGAATGGCTGGCCATCGGGTCTTAGATCTTGAAACTCGCCGTCTTTCACAAACACACTACACAAAACAGACACGATTCGCAACCACCACACAGGGTTGGGATGGATAAATGTTTTCTTTACGTGGATAGGAGCCGTTGAAATAGTTTCTCTAAACCTGGCCTCAGCCTCAATAAAGTCATTCCAAGACTCTCGTTTGTCTAAAAATCTTGACCATTGTTGTATGCTGTTCGTATCAAAGTCTAGTAGGCCTACCGTACTGCCATTGCACTGTGTGGGTCTAGATCTAGATGTAAACAAACCGCTCCGGTTGGAATCCAAACGAATTTTTCCACTTGCAATGGCACTTTTTGTCAGAATCTTGATCTTTGTGACCAGCCCAGCACGCTGGTCATCCATTTCTGCGTTTTCGACGGCAGTGACGACGGGTATGAACAACAAAATCTGCTAAACGATCAGGAGCACACAAAGTGTGTCTGACCCGTCCGCCATCTTGCCATACATACATACATACATACATACAGATAAAAAAATAAACTCTGAACTTGTAAAGCCGGGGTTGGTTATCCCTTGAATGCTGTATACATTTTTTGTCAAGGGGATTTATTACCTCTAAGTTTTTTGCCGCCCAGTTGTCCAGGTTACAACAGTAATAACAAGATTTAATTAATGAATAGCGCAACTATTCACAGCCTAGCCATAGTACTATTGGGTTTCTAAAAGGTGCGCCCCGAAAAATGTTGGAACGTCAAGGTCTATTCTTGGGAACGGCCCCAAAATCGCTGCACGTACCTTTCCATCTTCTAGTATGCCGTCACTAGGTATCACGGGTTCGATCGGCCAGAATGGACAATGTGTTCCTATACCTGGATATTCAACACGGAGGTGTACGACTTCTTGAAATTTTAGGGTCCTCTCGCCACTGGCAGAAAAATTCATTGCATCAGTAGGCTCGGATGATATCGACTTTCTTAGGGACAGCTCATCTAGCACGTCGTCGTACGTGGTAATATTCTGATCCAAACCGTCAAACGGCACCAGGTAACAAACACGAGGACCACGAAGTATTTTGACCACCATAATCACAGCTGTCTCATTGGCGTTGAAGGCAATCATGGTACTTGAGTCATAGTAGTTCCCAGATATGAAACCATACATTTTGATGTTATCCGCTGTCTTGACAATTGTTTTGGTGTCATTGAAAGCCACAGCGGTTTCACGAAGCCCATATCTAGATCTGCCGATGGCAAATAGGACCTGCCAGTTGTAAATTTCTGAAATGCCCTTGGGGAGTGAAATAAATGTTGGTTGGTTGAGAGTCAATCAGCGAGAGACAGACAGAGAGAGAGAGATACACAGACAGACAGAGAGATAGGCAGAGAGACAGAATGAGGGACAAACGAATAGACAGATAGACCAGACGCACACATACACACGGGGACGGGGGGGGGGGGCTAGATGAAATACTATAGAATACTCCAGAATAACAAATAATGACGTGGTGGACATACCCAGGGAATTGTTCAGCATTCTTTAACACGACAGCAACAAATAGTCTGGACTGCACGTCAAATTTGGTTGTGATTACTGATACACTGCTCTTAGTCTTACTCTTATGTAGAATGTATTGGAAATCAGAACAGAAAGGGAATTACGAGGACAGAATTTCAAAAACGACTCACCATTGATATAACTAAATTAAACTTGGGTGTGTGAAAAATACATGGTACAGTCACTCCAGTCACTCGTGTTTAACTGGGGTCTTCAGCTTCATCAATGTGAGTTTATATTTGAAAAAGAAAATGATGATGGCGATATAAAAGGTGTAAAAAAAAAAAGGGAAAACCTACCATCCAAGCAAACACAGAAAGAAAAGATACCGAGAAAATCACAAGCACAGACCACGAGCACGTCATCATTGATGGACCAAACACCTTCAGTGGAAAATGAACATCGGTCAATCTGTAGGGAACGGAGTCGAGGAAATATTTATTCTCTTGTGGTACATAATGTTACTGTACGTACCTCATTAGGTTATACAGCAGATCTTAACACTAATGTACTCAGACATGCCACTGATTGGATGGGAATGTTAGAAGGCGCTGGTGGCCATCACGGCACGGGCCGTGACTCATTATTGAGTCATCGTGTTTGTAAACGGAGCAGCGTGTAGGCCTTTTACTATGAGAAGGTTTATCAGTTGCACTGGTCTGTTTTTTTTGTTGTTTTTTTCAATCGAGGAATTTTATTCTATTTTATGTCATAGTGTATAGAAATGGTATGTGAGTGACTATAAACAAATTAAAGTTACAAAATCAATCACAATCACCGCTATTTTTCAACCCTTTGGCTGGAGTGGGCTAGGCCAGCATCGAGCGTTCAGCCCAGGCTGCGATGTAAGATGGGGTTTCAATGAGTCCCATGCCGTCTCGCTTCGCGAAGCAGGGAAAGAGAAGGCCGGCGAAGCCACGTGTGGAATCTAGTTCAGTAGTGTATATCTATGGACACTAATGAACTCAGACATTAACATAATGCAATTTGCCTGCCTAAAAATCTACTTGGGGTTTTACTGACATGTACTGACACCCCTATACGCATTTACTTCAGATAATAACTCACTTAACCTGTGTATGTATGTGTAACTTGTCAGCCACAGTTGTATGCAAGGTGTGTAAATCTGGTGATTTCACCTGCATGTAACTTATCTGGGTAATGGACCCACAAAACCGTACGTGCCCTGAGCATTCCAAGGTCTAAATCCTGCGCTACTTCTGTCTTTAGAGCAATCAGTACTCGGGGGTCATGGTGGGAATAATAGTTCCAAGTACTTGGTTTCGTCAGTGGATGCTCTGGAATAGTTGTCAGCCGTCCCAAACTCTGACAAACCTCGGTGGCCTCGATGGACGAAAAAAATTGATTTACCTCTCTTACTTTGCCTCTCACCGACTTTGGTCTTAGCTGGTATTAATTTACATGGCCCGGATGAAGGTCGCAGATGGATGGATCTTAATATAACGAAGCTGAGATCAGTTGTATTAGCAGCCTGATACCCTTCCAAATCCTTAAACTGCATGTCCCAGGGCTTCATTGGCCATTCTGTTTCAGATTTTGGTTTTAGGACGTTTTTAAGCCTGGGCGATTTCACTTCATTTTCTAGAGTTGTTTCTCAAGTAGTAAGTAGTAAAAGTAAAAGAATGCGCTACTTCTCACAAAATGCAATTTTTTAACTTGTTCATCTGTCTTATATATTACATATAAATTCACAAATTCTAGGCCTTTGAACGCAAAAGGCTTCTTTATTAGGCCACCTACAGTAACCAAATTTTGCATGTAGGTTTCAAATACCGTGGAGGGTGCGCCGAAGGTTGGATTTTTTTTTATTGCTTTTGTTTTTCAATTTACTTTGAGTTTGCTTTGTGTCGCTGACTGTTCGCTTCCGATCCCCCCTTTTTTTTTCACGAGCACATGACCGGCGATGTGAACACTTCCTGTCGTCAATGCTGTCAGATGTTTTAAACTATTCACCCTGCTTGCTTATAAAATTATAACACAGGAATGTCTCAGGGAATACAATGTTGAGAGGGTAGAAAGTGATGGTTGGGGAGGGGGTGAGGGGGGGGGGGGAGTCCGCGGTGGGCGCGATTTTCAAGATTGTATACAATTCACAAATCCTCGTGATTTGGAGTTTGTGCTGATAACAAAGCAAGAACTCGCAGATAAGCCCACATATTCTGTTTCGGTTCTATAAATTTTCTATTGAAATATTTTATGGTACGATTGTTTTATTGCTCTATTGTTTTCTCTGTTCCATTTTTTTTCTATTGGTTTTTTTTTTTTTTATCTTTTTCCTTGACAATGGCGAGAGCCGAAATATTGAGGACTTTCTGTCCTCTCTTTTAGTTTGAATTGTATCGTTTGGGTATTATTTCTTACACGGGGCTTTGCTATATACAACTTTTTCTTTTTGCTCAATTTTGACATTGCTTAAGGCCCTGCTGCGACCCCACAGTTTTTCTGTGGTTTGTATTATAATTTAAACCAAGATGTTTGCAAGTAAAACCTGCTCAGCATCATGACAACAGTCTTTTGTTCAGATCCAGCTTGTTTATGGCGGTAAAAACGTCGTCAGTGGAAGCAATATAAATTCTGCAGAATTTTTAATGATTCCAAAGCTTTGTCGTGTTAGCAGCTGATTGGCAAACAATAAACAATACGATGTGGTTGAAATTATAAAGAAATTTATTTTCTCTTGCATTAAGGCTTCATCAGACTTGCTTTATGCTTATGTTGTCTCCACAGGTTTTGTCTTCTACGAAAAAACTGGAGATGAAAAGAACATGCTACAAAATTAATACATGTATCAATTAAAACAGAAGCACTATTTCATTTTTAAAAAATGTGGTCTCATGTGCACCAAAACTCTATCTAGTTAAGTGATTTTAATATTTTGGTTAATGGTAAATGAAAGATGCAAAAGCTTAGTTATGCTCGACCTGATTGAGCAATAAATGTCATTAAGGGCATTTGCTAAAATCGTCTTGCAAAGTTACCGCGGAGAACGTCGGTGGATAAACGTAAGAACTCCATCTTTTCAAACAACAAAGACGAAATTTTTCCACCGCTAATCGCTATTTGATGATTTGCGAGAGAATAATAACGTTTAGGATTTGAATAACCATTATGTTAATATCTAAGTACATTATTGTATAACGTCTGCTGCCTAACGTAACCAGGTACGTGCCATAACATTATTTGCCACAGGAGAATTAGGTACCTGACTGTATTTCATCGGCTTCATTCACTAGAGATTGACCGATGTTCATTTGTCACTGAAGGTGTTTGGTCCATCAAGGATGACGTGCTCATGGTCTGTGCTTGTGATCTTCTCGGTATCTCTTGTTTCTATGTCTGATCTGCTGGTAGGTTTTTCCCATTTTTACAACTTTTTTCTCTCCATCATCATTTTCTTTTAAAAAAATAAACTTATAAAGATGGAGCTGAAAACTCTAATTGCACTTTTTCAAATCCGTATTGAATGTGCAGGTATATGAACACTCATTGTCCATTCTGGCCGATCGAACCCGTGTACCTGGAAACGGCATGCTATAGCAATGGAGAGGTACTTGCAAACCGTTTTCGGGCCTTTCACACCAATAAACATTGATGTTCCAACATTTGTCGGGGCGCACCCTGTAGGAACCCAATAGTACTATGGCTACTGTGTGAACATTCACGCTAGTTATTCAGTTTTGTTATTGCTGTTGTTACCTGGACAACTGGACCGTGAACCATTTGGAGGTAATAAATCATGGAAGGTCCACTTGAAAAAAAATAAAATATATATATAACATTCAAGCGATATTCAACTCTGTCTTTACGAGATGCTTTCAGAGTTTAGAGTTTTCCCTTTTCGTTTTGACATGTCTTTGGTCATCTGTTTATCTATCTATCTATCTATCTATCTATCTATCTGTCTGTCTGTCTGTCTGTCTGTCTGTCTGTCTGTCTGTCTGTCTGTCTGTCTGTCTGTCTGTCTGTCTGTCTGTCTGTCTGTCTGTCTGTCTGTCTGTCTGTCTGTCTGTCTGTCTGTCTGTCTGTATGTCAGTCAGTCAGTCAGTCAGTCAGTCAGTCAGTCAGTCTGTCTGTCTGTCTGTCTGTCTGTCTGTCTGTCTGTCTGTCTGTCTGTTTGTCTGTCTGTCTATCTATCATTTCTCTGTGTTGTAGTCTCGTCTCAACACTGCCCTTAAGCCGTTTTCTTCCTAGATTTGGAAGATGGGACGTCATTCGAGGAATTTTACTACTTTGCAGCAGGAAGAATAGATGTCTTTGTGTCTTGTCTGAAAACTATTTACTAGGCGTCTGGTTTGAAAATGCCCTGACCGTCAATGCAATGATAGAGACCCAGCAATTCTTTTTGCAAGCGTCTGAGAGCAGCAGATGCACCGTGATCATAAGAATTTATAATCCAGTTCCGAACACATAGATTTCTCAGATCTTTAGAATCACGTGAACCCAAATTTCATTAATGTATCTGAATATTGTGGTCATTTCTCTTTCTCGGTTGTACCTCAAATCAGACACAACTGAGCAAGAGCAAGAATAATTATGGCGACTACACAAGTGGGAATGCGGTCAAAACTGTACACGTGTAGCCATTGTCCAAGAATACGACACGATCATGGTAATGCACAGCGGTGTAGTTTAGCATGTATAAACCGATCGTCCACGAGATGAGATGAACAAACTACAAATGAATTGCACTCGGAGAGTGGACACATGGGTCTCAACAAAATTGGATAGATGGAACGGTACATAGTAGACTCTGTCTGTGTCATGCCCACCTCACTCCTAGTTCTTTATTCCCGAGGGAAGATCCCCCCTAATGTGTAGCTTGTGGCTGCCAGCTAACTGTCAGCCATATTTTAACAGAATGTGTAGATTCTGCGCACATCCGAAGAAGGCATAATGCATGCGGATCCATGAAAGAATTGTTTTCTGACGTGGACTCTCGGGGCATCTTATCATTTCTGAAGGAGGCCGAACTCTACACATTTTTACCATATTTACAAGACTACATAGACATACTCTACAATACGGACCTTTTCCCGTTAGATTATTAACTTCATTCTTATTTGATCTTACTTTTAGCTATCTGAGGGCTGCAAGCTAGCCCAAAAGCGAGGTAACGAAAAAACCGTGGCAGGTGCAATGTGGCTGTTATCGTGCCGACAAGCCGTTAAACCCAAACTCAAACCCATCTACAAATCTAATGATGAAGGAATGAGACATGCGGGGTAAGCTGCTATTGTGTATTAGTAATACCGAATGGTTGAGGAATTTAAGCAGCTTGTTCTTGACCGGAATTTTCCGGCTTTCTTTCTTTTCGCGGTAGACTAGTAATCTTACTATAATGGAGCTAGTGGGTGAGTGTGTAATCACCTAAAACTTTGCCACTACGTGATAAAAAAATTATGAAACTTGGTGCACTGTGTCATTTTCTGACGATGAGCTTCGTGGACACATTCATTTCGGACAAAAAGTCCGTCTTTACTGTTATTTGTTTACGATTTTATTGAGCCGCAAAAACTGAGACGCATTTTCGACGAGTTGACTCAAAAAGCATGATAGGAAAGTTCGTCTCTGACGTTTCTTTACACATTGGTGGTCGAAAATCAACGTCATTTCTACGTGAAATTGTGGTATAACAGTAAGTTCTGTTAGTCACTGCACCGAATCCAGTTGTTGTTTTTAATGTGGTCTAGATCTGGATATCGCTTTGGGCTTCCTACAAAGAATTTACAAGATTTGTCTTGCCCGGATCGGCTAGCAGATATAATGTGTGTGGCATGGAATTAAAAGTATAAAGAATATATAAAGTTTATGGTCAAGGCATTGTGGATCATTGTGTCCAGCAAATTTCTGGTGAAGATTTTCAAAAGCCCCAAGATACTTTTTTCCAACTCAAGACATACGTTTAAAATTTACTATTTCACAATACATTGAAGATTAGCTTGCAGATTTGCTGTGTAAGCTACTAGATCTTCACATACAGGCAATCTGAGACTGCCCCCAAATTCACCTTTTTCAAGTCATAATTCAAAACATTGTAAGAGGAAGGGCAATTTTGTTATATCATTTTAATGGAGTGATGTCGGTGCTTGGGATAAGAGGTCTCCAGACGTTTTTCAGTGTTTTCTCCAGGTATTTCTTTTTAAATAGATAAATGAGAACAAATATAGAAAGCCCTCCTCCCTCCTCCCCAAATAGATCCGAAGATCTTTGAAAAAAATGCCCAGATCCCAAGTGTCACGATCACGTGCGTGAAGATGGTCACGACCACGTGTGTGATGAGTACCTAACTTATTTACCTTTCAAACCCAGCTAACAAGCCAAGCAAGCAGACCAGCGATCAACGGACACATGGAGTGAGATTTAAATTAAAACGATATTTAATTATAAATGCATGACAAAACGTATGACAAAACATTCAACTCATGATAATCACATACATAATCACAAAAACAGAGATACTTCAAATTTACTCTTGGGGATCATGGCTATTATCTATTCCCCGTTTCACATCTAGATCTAATCCCTCTGTCTATAAACTTAACTACGTATACTTAATAGTCTCTGTCAACAGCTGCCCTCCTCGTTGATGCAGTTTCACGTCTCCAGAGTTCACACGATCCTTTCTAGATCTCTAACTTCGACGATAAAAGGGGAAACAGACGCCCCTGGCTTCTCACAAATAAGAACACACAGTTCACACCCGCCATCGTAGATTACTTGTTCCTTGAGGGGTTCTCGACATCCCGTCCTCAAGACTCTTCAACTTGCAAACACACTGCACACCGACGGTTCACACCCGCCATCGCAAATCACGAGCTTCTGATGGGTTCCCATCCTATCATCAGAACTCCTCAACGTCTGGTCCCCATGGCACGACCTTCCACTTGTCGCCCGGACCGATAAATTCTTCTTATTGGGAAATACATGTGAACATCATGGATCCCTCACACACCTAACACTTCTGGTCCCCACTGGCACGACCTTCCACTTGTCGCCCGGACCGATAAATTCTGCGTCTTCCTTTAGGAATGAATAACTTGGGAACCTCATAGATCCCTCACATACTTAACACCCCTGGTCCCCATGGCACGACTTTCCACTTGTCGCCCGGACCACTTCTCGCTGCGTCTTCCTCTAGGAACGAATAATTTGGGAACCACCTGTGTCGAGCTTCTCCTCTACTTATACTCCCGAGGTTTTTGCACACGCGACTAGTTTAAAGCGAGTCGTGTGTATCTATCCACGCTCGTCAACAATGTTAAAAACCGTGTTTTCCCCTGCTAAGCTCACCCCTCTTAGACTCGTGGCGGACAAGGCCACCGACCTTCCTCGTGATAGTAATCTTTCATGCTAGTCAACAACTTAAAAACTCCCCTTCTCCCCTACTAAGTTTACCCCCTCTATACTCGTGGCGTACAAGGTCATCAACCTTAATCGTGACACAAGGTAACCTGAAATCCCAATATCGGGGGGTGGGGTGGGGGGGGGGCGGGGGGAGGGTGATCGCAGGGAACGGAAATGTTTTCGACCCCACCCTCACCTTGTCAGACTTTTCTTCCCCCCCCCCCCCCCCACACACACACCAACTCAAAATCGCCATCGCCCAGGTTGTGCACCATAGCACTAAACCAAGCCATATCACTTCCAAGGAAATAATCCCGTTCTCTGGAAAACCATCCTGCATACTAGTAATTTTACTATTCATCTTACCCTAACAGAGCCAGAGGGTGAACATTGTAATGAACTATAACTTCGAGACTATGCGATCAAAAATTTTGAAACTTGGCATATTGTCTCACTCTTTGACGATAAGTTGCGTGGACACATTCATTTCGGACAAAAAATCAGTTTTTATTGTTATTTTTTTACGATTTTATTGAGCCACAAAAACAGAGACGCATTTTCGAAGAGTTGACTCAAAAAGCATGATAGGAAATTCTATGTAATCTATGAAGTCTTGTTTTCCTGTGCCAACTGTGCTGTACAAGCCGGATAATTGGAACACGCACGTTCGACCACCTGTTCCAGATCATCAGAATTTTTCAAAGTTGATATCTTTCATGACATTAACTCGTTCATAAATAATGTATAAAATCTGGGCCGTTAAGTTTCTGTCGTTTAACCCTTTACTTGCCATTGCAGGAAAGTTACAATTTTCATATTCCTTGTTACTTTCAGATATAATTACTGCAGTCGCTTCAAGTCATGAATGTGAATCTATAGTGAAATATATCAATTTTCAACAAAGGATTTCCACTTTCCTATAATTTTACAAGCTGTACTACAACTCTCAACCCACGAGTTTGCACTGCTGGCACTGAAAGGGTTCATTGCCTGTACTCAACTCTGGCAGTTTCTGTTTCTATTCAGTGCATGGATAGAAGCCATTTCTGGTGCCTTCAAATAAAATCAGCGCTACAAATAACAACCGACCACTGTGTACTCTTTTTCATCCCCATAGAAAAGGGTGAGAAAAGAGATTTAAAAACTCGATACGACACATAATGCGGCCTCAGTTCTTGTTAGTCCTATCTGCATTTTCTGAAAAACTGGAGATGTTTTACTTTGTAGAAGAGGCGTAACAAATGCACACTTAGACACTTGTTTCACAGTTCCGATCTATTCAAACTTTCTATCATAATACTAAAGCCACAAACGTTTAAGGTCGAATTTCTTAGTTGTGCAAAAAGTGGAGTTGGACCAAACAATAACGAAAGTCACGATATTTTGAGATATTCTTTGTATTGGCGAATTGAAGCATAACTGCAAAGCGTGTAGCACTTGGGTTTTGTGTGATGAAGCGCTACACAAAATATCATTTTTTATTTTTATTTTACTACTATTGTAAAAAATGTAAATAAAATTATTTGTTTTACCTTCTGTGGCTTTTGTTTTTGGTATTCGTGAATGATGGGTGAATAGAATAAAAATACTGTACATTTTGTGTGATGAGATAGGTAATTTTGAGCACTGCTTTAATTGCCACTTTAGATGAATAAGTATGTAAAGAGAGATGACGAGCCCAATTTCCGATCATACTTTTTTATTTCTGCTTGACTGAAACGCATCTCATATTAGCGGCTCTAAAAAATGTTAATGAATAACATTAAAGGCTAACTTTTGCCAAACATTCATGGCGCACGTGCGCTCGACTGAGACGGTTACGACCCCTTCGACTTCCCTCAATGTATAGATAACTTCAAGACCTTTTAAATTTGCCCACGTACACATTTAGATCGATGTCTTTCTATGCGTAACATGATATTGTGTAGAATATAAGGCTTAGCTGTTAAAAAGCCTTTCATTGAAGGCCCTACATCCTTTATAATAATGATGAAGCATACGTCCGCTCCTCAGAAACTCCTTTTTCCATGTACCCTTTCTGTGCCCTTTTTGTACGCTTTTGTGGATGACCCTTTGCCGTGAACAGGTGGCAAAGGTTCCGTTTCACAGTGGGATAGAACAAATTTGTTTGCTTACCTGAGGAATTGATAAAACAACATATTGCTGCATACGCGTTAATTTATCCCAACTTCATCTTCTGTACTTGGGTCACGGTAAAACATGACAATAGCAAAAATGACCCTTTATGTTGTGCAGTATATAAATTACAGTGACAACAGGCGAGCAAAAACAGCACACACGTCAACTGGGCTAGAATAGACGCAAAGGTATCTCTTGTGCCTTTCCATAAGAAATTAATCTTTCCCTGCAGCCGGGTCAAGCCTGGCAAGACAGATGTTGATGATGATGATGTGGTGTGTCCTTGCCCCGCATCACCCCAACCCTACAGGTTTGTTTTTGTTTAGATATCTGACTAGACAAGCGTAAGATTGGCCGAGTTGTAGGTTTTTGTGCAGCAATTAATCTTCCATGCACCTATCGCAGTGTTACTTTTCGATTTATAGACATAGATTTACCAGTGTTTAGATATTTGTTTTTAGGAGATTCGCTGCCCTGGGCATTTACACATCGCGTTTCTTGTTTTCATTTTTCTTGTTCTTCTTTCAGTGCATTTTATGGTAAGGATTATTTTTTTTTAGAATTTTCCCCGGGCAACGGCCTTGTTCGGCCTGCTCTTTTCGACTTTCAATTGCCAAAGTATCTTTAACATGCGCAGCGAGCAAAGGGGCACTCGGCTTTTTTTGCCTTTACCCGAGAGACTAGGTGTTCGACCCTACCTACCATAGGATCAGGGACAGGAATCCCCCCCCCCCCACACACACACACACAAAAATTCCAACATGCCTGCACCGAGCGGGGATCGCCCCTGGTACCTTCGGCATGAGAGCCTTGCTCCTGGACCATCTCGTCCGCCCAATGCTACCCCAGTCCTATTTGATCCTACCAGTAGGATCAAGTCGTCTCATATCCACATTGCCCAGTCTGAATATAAACATTTTTTCTTGTCAGACACATGACATCCAAGAGATTTATTAGACACGTGAATCCAAGAGATTTATTTATTTATTAACTTTCTGTGTGATAATCTCACAAACTTATGCAGTCTTCAATATTTTGGAAGTCAAAAGACGTGATCTGACATGATATCACTTCTATATTTGAGGTCTGTGTTCTGGGAGGATCACTATTCTTAACCCTTCCCCCAATTCTGTTGATAGGAAATTTCTGATTTTGTGAGAAACATTGTTCTCAGGGCATAATTAAGGGGTTTTCGTGATCATTTGGTTGATTTACTAAAAAATAACTTTTTTCGCCTTGAGTTCTTGTGGGAACCGCAGCCGAGAGAGAAATTTCTGTATATTACTGGTGACATATGGGGTCTAGAGGGTTAACATTTACACACCGCTAGAGGGTTAACATTTACACACCGCTAGAGGGTTAACATTTACACACCGCTAGAGGGTTAACATTTACACACCGCTAGAGGGTTAACATTTACACACCGCTAGAGGGTTAACATTTACACACCGCTAGAGGGTTAACATTTACACACCGCTAGAGGGTTAACATTTACACACCGCTAGAGGGTTAACATTTACACACAACTTTTCTTGTTGTTGTTTATGTTTTCTTGTGTTTCTTCCGCATTTTTGTTTCTTTCTTGCTTTTCTTCTGCCAGATCTTCCGCTTCGTCTTATTCTTCTTCTCCCGCATCTATTTCTTCCTCTTGTTTAGTTTAGTTTTTTCTTGTTCTTTGCTCTTCTGCGTCTTCTTTTTCTTCTTCTTCATCTTTGCCCTGAAAAAGGCTATTTGGCCTGGCGCCTACGGAGAAAGCTATAGGTAAGGAGAGGAAAGCGTTCCCGACTGGGATTAGTTTGGGAGTGGAGATATGGGTTGATTGAATTTGTAACTTTCATAGGGACAACTAGTATGTTCCTGACCATGTTACCTCAAGTATGTCTGTTTTTAAGCTTATTGGCGTGTGATATAATTATGTTTATGTAATGATGCGTAAGATGTAAGTTCCGTGTATTGTGATGTATATTCTCTTAAACGCTTTGTGAAGGAAATTTTCTCTAATGGGATACTAAAGTGATTTATAGCTTATCTTGTTTTGTTTTACCTTACGTAGCTGTCGTTATAAGATAGTATCGATGACTGGATGAACACAAGGTTTCACATACGATGCAAGTGAGACAATCCAGAATTGTGACTGGCCTTTAATTGGCTAAAATTTTAACTTAACTCTTTGTGTGCCAATCACCGATATATTGGTTCTTCTGCTGGCCACGTTTGTGCCAATCATCGATGTATCGATGCACAGGAATGCTAGGCTATTTTGTTTCTGGAAGAAAGAAAGTCGACTTTCTATTAATAAATGTTGCTATCGTTATGTCTTCATTCATCTCTCCCTACTATTATCTTCCTGTACCGGCAAGCGTGGACAAATTCATGGCGCACAAAGAGTTAAGAGAAATATAGCAAATGTGCCTTGTCCTCCGCTGTCACTAGTTCCCCTCTGCCTATCTAGAATAGCCAATACCGTTTAATTCTCAAGATCTGTGAGAGGATTTCTCATCTGTTTTCTGCACTGTCTTAGTCTGATCAGTTTTTGCGCCACTTTGTGACTTCTCAAGCCGGAGATCAGAAATGCTAAGAGCACAAGGGCGACAACAGAAACCGTAACGGCCCCTTGGAATGGCAAGGCTTTAACTCCCTTCCATGAACTTTTGAGAAATAGATGATTGAAGTTTCCTGTGCTCATAGCTCTTAGAAAGACTACCATTCTTTCTTTTTAGTAATGCTTATAAAATTACACACCGGATCCGCTTGATGCTTTGACACACTGTGGAGAGAGCCTGCAGAAGTAGTGCGCAGCAGTATGACTCAGTTCGGCCAAAAAGTGGAGATAGAACCTTGTCACTCTAAGGGGATGCTTACTGCAATCCAAAGTAATACCTGAAAACACTAAGGAACATCTAATGGAAAGACATGCCCCCCCCCCCCACACACACACACAGAAGCACGCAAGAGCAAAATAAAATAAGAGTAAAACTGAGATATCTGAGAAAAACTCCAGGGGTCTCAATAAGAGACAGAATAAGGAATGAGTAAATAAGAGCAAAACCTGTTTCCAACTAGTACTCACATAATTATGAAGAAAGAACGAGTGAAATGGACATGCAGCCAACTAACCAAACAGTTAGTCAGTCAGCCAACGAACCGGCCAAACTCTTAACCAGCCAATCAACCCAACAACCAACCAAAATAGCCAGACAGTACACCAACTGATCAATCAGTCAATCGACCTACCAACTAACCAACCAACCAACCAAAGAGCCACCCAGCCAACCAACTTGCCAACTCGCTATTCAAATTATCAGTTACGCCCACGGCTAGCAAACTAATGAACCAACCCCCACTTTTTCCACAGACTCCGCCACACAGTTGAACGTTACCCCTGACGCCATCGCAGTGGACTTCACCGCATCACTGGCGGTCAACTGTACCTTCCCGTACAAAAGTCCTACCAATATATTATCCAACCTGATCTCCCTCATAGTATCCAAAAATGCTGAACACAGCAACAGCATGCCTATCTTTCAGGAACTGGCGTCCATCAATGAATTTGCTCCAGACCAAGTGAAAATCATTACACCAGTTAACGCGTCCGTTTCAGGGCAGATCGGTACATCAGATGTGTCTTATCTCAGTCTCCAGTGGGCGCATCCCAGTACGGAGATGGCAGGAATCTATCGCTTCAGAGCTCAGGGTGTGGACACAATAGGTCATCCTGTTGAGGAGGATCACACAAAGCAAGTGACCTCTTCTAACCCAGGCATGGTGATTGAGATGGTCAAACTTCAACAAATGCAGCTTGACAATGTCATAGCAATTTTGGCCAATTTGAGTACCAGGTTGGACAATGTTGACGACAAAGTCAGTAAACTCATTAGTAACTTTAGCACTCTCAACAATGACGCCAGTAGACTCAACAATAGCTTAAGCACTCTCAACAGTGACGTCAGTACATTCAAGAACAGAATCAACAATGGCGTCAGTACACTCTGCAGTGACGTCAATACACTCAATAATAGCTTAAACACATTCAGCACAGACGCCAGTTCACTCAACAAAGACGTAAATGCTCTCACCAAAAACATCAGCACCTTCAACAACCACATCAGTACACTCAACAGTGACATCAGTACGCTCACCAGTAACGAAAGCGGACTCGGCAAAGACATTAGGACAATCTCCAATAACTTTAGCACATTCACCAATGACGTCAGCACACTCAACAATGTCGTCATTACGCTCTCCATTAACTTTAGCACCATTAACAGTGACCTTCACCAACTCAACGATACGGTCAGTGACGAAATGAACGATTTCAACAAATACCAGGAAATAATCTCCTTGATAATGCCAAAGCTCTACATCAATTCTTCTGACTTCAATGATAGCTATTATCTACTTTCGGAGGAAGAACCTGGCTTTGATCGCAAGGCTCAAGCTTCGTGTCTCCTTCAGGATGGCTTTTTAGCTGAGATTGACAATGTCAGTGAATACAATTTTATCACGCAATTTCTCAAATCCTCAGCTCCTTGGAGCAAGACAAGGGTGATGCTTGGAGCTACCCGCACAGAACACCCGGATACTTGGGTATTCAGCCAGAGTCACCAGGTCGTGAATTACACCTGCTGGGGACCAGGGGAACCGGATAAAGCTAACGGTGCATGCATGTACTTACACAGGGACTACGGCTGGAAGATATATGTTGATGGCTGTTCCCCTTCCAGAGATATATTTAGTTTTCTGTGTGAGATTCCGATACCTTGAGGGCCTGGGTTGATCTGTAAGCAATGCCAAACGTTGACTGATAGACCAAAATGTCGAAATAAATCACAGATGATCTAATTCGAATTCTTACTCTGTGATTTGTTTTTGCTGTTATTGTTGTTGTTATAGTTGTTCTTTCTATTGTTGTTATAATTGTTGTTGTTGCTATGGCTTTTGTTATTACAGTTTGTTGTATTTGTACTTGTTTCTATTGTTGTTTTTCGTTCTAGTTGGTGGTGGTCGTTTTGTTCTTGTTTCTATTGTTTTTATAATTGTTGTTGTTGTTGTTTCTATCGTTGTTATAGCTGTTGCTCATGTTTTTGTTGGTGTTTCTATGTTTTATTGTTTGCTGTTGTTATTGTTGTTATTGACATTTAGAGTTGATTTTCGACCAGTAACGTGTAATGAGTGGCGCAGAACGAAATAACCGATCGCGCTTTTCAATTCTACTCGACTAGAATGTTACCTTTTTTTACCAACTCAAAAACAAAAACAAAAAATCGTAAGTAAATAAACATTGAAGACGGATTTTTGTCCAAAATGGACGTGTGTGCGTGATAAAAAAACAACAACTGAAGGCAACACACACTTTTTTTTACGGTTGGTCACCTTGTCATGACATTTTAGATTTTTACAAGCTCACCCTTTAGCTCCAGTAGGCCTATAGTATGATGATGATACATATTTATGCAGGTTGTAAATGTTTCTTGGCGTGACACAGTGGTCTAGAGGTAAGGTGCTCGCTTCTCATGCCGAAGGTACCGGCCTCGATTCCCGGTCGGTGCAGGCATATTGCCATTATTACTTCCTGGGATGTGTTCACTATTACTATTAAACACAAACCCCGTGCGCAGGGGTGCGTAAGGGATTAGCTGTGAAGGGAGTGTAGCATCCGAGACACAGAATACCAAGACGGATCATTCCTTCTTTCACTATAATTATGTCCACAACTTTGCGCGCGTATAAACACGATGAGTACTACAAACAGAGCTCTGCGGTACTAGTCTTTTTCTTTCTGACACGAAGGGGTGTGGTCCGAATTGTTACATTGTTGACGTGGATGATATGCGCGCAAGTCGACGGACGGAAAACGACGGACTGATCCGGCTGGGTACCCTATGTCGGTAGAATAAGAAACAATAACAAACCAACCACGTACCTCGGGTACCTCAGCTAGCTTAACACTATTAATTAATTTCTTTCGTCTTGTCAGACTTTCTTGGTAATCTTACTGAAGCGTGAGGTTCTACTTAGTCAGTCCTCGTACAGTAATATTGGTTTCATTGTCTTCAAATGAAAATGGTCACAGCGTGATCTTCTGTCTCCCAGCTTTCCACAGTTAATTACAAGTACTTATTCAGGACCGGGATTAAACATATAAGCTAATACGTTACAATTCAGGGCAGTGTTTCTCAACTTTTTATGCCCCAGTCCCCACTTCAATTTACAACAAAAAAAAACAAACAAAAAACTTGCACTGCACCCTGATCGCGTTAACGCGGCCCTGGTAAAGTGTTAACTCACCCAGCTCATGTAGGGCCGACATGACTGGAATAGCATTTGATTGTCATAAAGATTTAGTGTGTTTGTCATCCTCATAGGGTGTAGATTGGACAGTGCAGGCATTTGCCGCCTCCATTTTAACTGTACAATATCTTTGTATGTGGCCGAATCTATTACACCTATAGCACATAATACGTTCTCTATCGTATCCACGATAAGGTCGACCTTGCTGTTTATCATAATCATTATTTTCAAAATGCACGCGCCGGGGTGGTCCCTGAGGCCGGCTATATTGATGGCCTGGATAATCGCCACGATATGATGGGCGAGGCCCGTTAAAAGAATAGCCCTGGTATCCTCGACGCGGGGATAAATTACTGCGATTCGGAAAATCCCTCTGTCTAAAAAAAGGCGGCTCTGATTGAGAGCGCGGATTTGGGGCCTGACGACGAGTCGGCCTTGAACGATCGTGTCCGGTTGGCGCTCCTTTGCCAACGTTGGCATAACATGGTGCTGTAGTTGTAGGCCTTGCCAAAGGACGATTTGGGTGGGCGGACGCATAACGTTCCGCACACGATGTGATTTCTTCAGAGGATGTCGGTGCCCTCTCTTTAAGGTGGGCAACCAAATCGGAATGACATGCCGTGTAGATTTGGTCTTTTAAGACCAAATCATAAAGTTGAAGATAATTTCCGGTAGTCACGTTCGCGAGTTCGATCCAACGATCCAAGTAATGTTTAAGTCGATTCACATAAGTTGAGAAATTCTCAGATGGCTCTGGTTTACACGCGCGAAATTTCTGATGAAAGCCATCTTCGGTATATTGGAATCGCTTAAGCAGCGCTGTTTTAAGCTTGTCATAGTCGTCGGCATCCTCTACTTTGAGGCTATGAAATACTTCTAGAGCTTTACCTGTCAGTAAATTGGAAAGGCAGGAACTGTACATCGCCTGCTGCCATCCGGCGCATTTCGCGTGTAGCTCGAAACGATGCAAATACGCGTCGATCCGGTCAAGTTTTTCATTAAACGTCGGAAGCTTCGGTTTTGTAGCGTATTTATTGCTGGCAGCAGTGGGGGCTACAAGCGATTCTCGCTCTAATTTTTTTAATGTTATTTCATGCTCTCTTTTTTCTCTCTCAACAGCCTCCTTTTCTCTTTCTCTTTGTTCCCTTTCTCTCTCTCTTTCTTCTTTTTCTCTTTGCCTTGCGCGTTCTTCTAACCGATCCTCCCGGTCTCGGTCATTCTTTATTTGTCGTTCGCACCACGAGGCGCGTTCTTCATCTGGTATACCCAGGGCCTTGGCAGATTCAATGTATTTAATGAAATCGGCCATAATGTTAATTAAAATCTGTTACTCGTATAGATTCGTATAGAATCAAAAACACTGGCACGCTAGTGTGTGCACAATTAGTAAGTTTTTACCGACTGTTACGTATACCGCGGTATCAATTATATTATCTATAACAGTCACCCTATCTCAATATTAATCCAGTGTCCTATGTTACCACTGCTTCGCGAAAAGAACGTTCTATCTCTCTCTGTAAATTGCAGGCAGTGTCACTTCCACTGCAAAAATTTTATTTCAATGCGACAAATCAGTGTCTTAAGTTACCACTCTCAAAATTTATGTCTCTCTCAACGCGACGAACCAGTGTCCTCTGTTATCACTGTCAAAAATCTCAATACGCGAACACGCAGTGTCCTCTGTTACCACTGCAAAATATTCTCTCTCTATATATCTCAACGTGATATTAACACGTGACAAAATTATATCTCTCTCTCACTTATTAACACCAGATTATAATTCAACGTGGTTTTAACACGTGAAACACCTCAGGCATATATTGTAAACATAGCAATGTCAATATAATAGTTTAAAGTTTATAAGGAAGGAAAGAAAAAAAAAAAAAAAATTACACTAAACAGGACGCTAGACTCACAAGCAAGACGAACGATAACAGACCCTACAAGTCCTAACTTATTTACAAGATAGTATTAAGAAGAAGACAGGAGAGACATCTTCCTAAAAAAATGTGAGGAAGCAAGAGAAACGCCACAATCTATACGAATAAACGGATCCCTATAGAACTATTCACAGTGAAGCAAATCCCCCCGAGTTATCAATAGCCACCAATGCACTCTAATATCATTCGAAATGGCAAAGAAGAAATGCTAAACTATGATCCCATCCAACCTCCCGCTAAACTAAAGTGAACATGCAAAAAGAGAAAAAGCCTGGAAATAATGAGGCCGGAAAACACTTCAACCTCCCCAAAAATGGCACTCGGATGGTTCACTTAACTTTTTTGAGGAATTTAGATGTTGGTTTCCTCAATCCATAGCTCGCATTCCCAAGTCCAAAAGTCTCGTTTTCTGTCACAGGTAGAGTCTAGATCTATGGTGGATGTTGTCCCTCGCCGTGATCGTCGGGTCAATGGGATCGACAGAACATCATATGAAATTCAAACAAGAAATTTATATTAATATACAATGTATTTCTTCTCTCAATAATAGCTGTCTCCTTAGTACCTTAAATTCTTTAAGAATGTCCCTATCTAAATGTTAAGTTATGGTAAGATAATAAAGGTTCTTTAGTGGGTCCCTCTCCAGTTGTTATGACCCAGTTGTTATGGATTCCCTGGAATCATAATGTTGTGTTGATGGGGTGTTGGTTCGACTGCATTTTTTTATAATCGAGAGTTTTATGATTTATTATTTATTCCATCTAAGACCTAACTTTCATACCATTCCAAATACTAAAAGACAATCTGATTAAAGTTCAATTCATCAGACCTGCAGGGTCACATTTATTTATAATAAAGACACTAACAATCTCGACTAGATCTAATTAATTAATAAGGATAAACATCTGTGGCATCACATCCATAATTAATAATACTTCCTTCTAAGTCTAGCTCTATACTTTCTCTAATAACATTTAACTCTGGACTCACTAATTATCTGCTTAAACTAGATCTATTAGGTATATATATCTAAAAACTAGATTACTTATTGGATGACAATTACAGTCTCTGAATACATAATGTCATATGGGATATTCTGCCTACAATTCTAGTAGAGAACGAGCCCGTCAACGACAAGTGACGTCGGCCCAGTTAAGTACAGAGATCTAGATATCTAGATATATCTAGCTCTAGGATGGGCTGGCATTTCCCAGCCTCACCCAGATAATTCAATCACAGTTAGTCATACATTTCATACATTAGTTCTAGATGCTGGTCTAGATGGCAGTTTAATTTTGCATTCACTCCTGGTGGGTTCCTTCAAGACTCTCCTAACGGATAAATGTCGTACGTTTCATTCACTGTCGATGTCATCAAGAGATTCTATCTTCGATTACTTACGATTGGTCTGGCACTAAGGCCAGAAACAATATATCAAAGCGGTGTCATGTCAAGCTTATGAATATAAATGACAAGATCAACATCTAGTCATGTTGTATTGGTAAATATTACAATCATCCACTCAAGTAGGATGCAACTGACTCCTACACACAGGGAAGGCTATGCACGGAGTGAAGTTCCCCCGGTCAGCTGCTCTCTCGGCTGCCTATATTATCAATACGCCTTAACGGTTAAGTGACGTAGACAAATAAATAGTTCTCACCCCCACGTTGAAAACGGGGTGTTAATCTTCATCGATAGCACATTATCTTTACATTTTAATATCAGTAGTATATATCTGATTATCTATAGCCCATTCACCATAACACCAGTGATATTCTATCTACTAGCATACTACTGTTTATCTACGCCTTCCTGTTGTTCAATAGTTCCCTCTTGCTTAAAATGACGTCATCAAAAAACACCGTCCTTATCTACAACTGACGTACTTCACATGTTATATTTATTCACCTCCTCTCTATAATTAATTCGGTTATTTCCCCTTGACCACTAACCTCACACCAATTACATTTGATTATGACAACATACGTTACCATTAAAATCGTGCACCTGTTAAGTTACAGCTAAACAAGGTGACCATTACCACGATATATACAAGCCACAGTTTATCTCAACAGTTAAGTTAAAATATACCATGAAGTTAAGATTTCTAAAAAAAATCCCTAAGCCACATTCTGAAGTCCCACGCATGTCCAACCAAAATATTACCACGCCCGACCTTGAGAAACACTGGTCTGGGGCTTTACTTATAATGAAAGGTGGGCCGGGCGTTCTTAAAACTGTTTTTTTTTTTTTTAAATTATAATAACTTTTGAAGTTGTTTTAGAGCCCCCACCCAAACAACACCACCAACAGCAACACAAATTAAAAGAAAAAAGAAAAAAAAAAGGCTTGGATTTGTTCGTCTTGCAACGATGCCAAATTCAATGGCAAATTTCCGTGAAGCCTTAATTTCCTTCCTGAGTCCTTTCTAGGGCTTTTTGAGGAGTGAAGTGTCACTTAAAACCATGGGCGAAAAATCCTTTTTATTTCAAGGGTCTCAGATTTGGAATTCTCTACCTCTTTCTATGAGAGAGACTGAAAATTGTATGACTTTTAAACATCAGCTGAAGAGTCATCTTTTTACACTCTGAACGTCCATCTCGTTCTTTTTAGTACGCCTGTGCATTCTGTGTGTGATTTATATGATGTTAATGTTGTTAAGCCTGGAAAAGCTGGAACATCCTTTGGCAGACTGAAAAAGAGGGCATGAAACAACAAAATGCTCACACTAAGGACAAAGATAAGGATATGTGAAGCATACGTCCTTAGTTCACTCCTTTACGGATCAGAAACGTGGACACTGTGCCCAGGACAGGAGAAGAGACTAAACACCTCCCACCTCAGATGCCTCCGAAAGATCCTTGGCATCAGCTGGCATGACAGAAAGACCAACAAACAAGTCTTGGAAGAAGCAGAACTGCTGAGCATGTACACCATCCTGTGCAAACGAAGACTGAGATGGCTAGGTCAGGTAAAACGAATGGACGACAGCAGGATCCCCAAGCAGTTACTTTTTGGTGAAATGGCCCAAGATGACAGACAGCGTGGAAGACCAAAGCTAAGATTCAAGGACAAGTGCAAGAACAACATGGTAAAGTGTAACATCAACACTGGAACTTGGGAAGAACTAGCAGAGGACCGTTCAGCTTGGAAGTCCTCAGTGAGAGCTGGAGTCCAACACTTCGAGAACAACATCATCACAGACCAAATCGAGAAGCGCCAAGTAAGAAAGGGGAAACCCCCACAATCTGGCGGCACCTCTCTTTCCTGCCAGTACTGTTATAGGAGCTGCTTATCCAATATCGGTAGGATAAGCCATTAAAGAAGCTGCGGGAGAAAGAGTAAATTTAGCTGCTGACCGTCTGTCAAGACGAAAAAGCCAAGTATAATGTTGTTAAGCGCTTAGAGCCGGCTTCTTAACGTTATGAAGTGCTATATGAATGCTATGCACTATTATCATTAATTATCATCTCTGGTTTTTACAAAAAATATCATTAAAAAAACAAACAAAAAACCAGTCTGTATCTTTGTTAATCACCTGGTGTCAACAGTTATCTATCAAGGAAGACGTGAGCATGATGCTCAGAGCTACTTGACACCATCGCCCGGCCGGGTCTTTTTTTTTACGTACGAGCTTTCGCAAATTCAGGAGCGAGGCAGCAACACAACCCCAAACACAGATCATCGGCTATGGGATTTCTCATCCTATCACGCTGCCAAGGGTGCAGCAATCTCTGGACTGTGCCTGATATGACTCTGAACGACACCGAAAATCCCTGGGAAATGTTTGAGCTGTCCTGTATTTGGGGGTATGTTGCTGCCCCGCTCCTGAATTTGCTAAAGCTCGTACTGAAAAAAAAAAAACCACGCCGCCCGGCCGTAGATCGCTGCTTTCTCCACTATGTATGGGTTTCATGAGCTAGCCCACAATTTGGTCAACGTAAAAACTAATTACCGAGGACAAATATTGAAAAAGAAAAGGTTGTAGTTTTAAAGCCTAATCTAAGAAACAATACAGACACGATGCAATAACGGAAAGACTTAAAAAGAAATAACTATGGACAAAAACTAACATAAACAGCCACTTTAGAGCCGACCTCTCCAGTTTAGAGACTTTTATTATTGTTGTGGCATCTGGACTAACAACGGACGATTCTTTTGATGAAGCGGGAAAGTGGGAAGAGCTCACCCCTAGGTTCTGTATAGACCAGGGGCAAGTAGATAACTAAACAGACATTATTTTTTTCAGTAACAGATATCATTTCCTCTTTGTTTTTTTCAAACAGCAACTTAAACACAAAATACGAAAAAGACAACTAACAGGATATCACAGTACTGACAGTATTAGCTAAACATATTCATATTTAACAATTTAGACGGACTCGCTAGTGGGGTACCAAAAAAAAAAAAAAAAGTATACTGAGCTCGGGGAAAAAAAATTATGGACAAAAAAATCACTAAAAATACAATTACCTTAAACAGATTTTAAAAACCATAAATAATCCTGGTAAAAAGACAACTCAACTACAATACAGTTACATGGAACAGATTTAAAGTGTAATTTCAGACATTAAAAAAAAAAAAAGCATTTACGTCTTTATGTCAGGGGATTCGCTGCTCTTGGCATTTACACCTCGCTTTTCTTGTTTTTATCTTTCTTGTTCTTGATTCTGCGAGTTTTTGTGGTTGGGATTAGTTTTCTAGAATTTTCCCCGGGGGCAGCGGCGTTGATCGGCCGGCTCTCCTCGACTCTCAACTGTCAAGGTACCAATAACGTGCACAGTGCACACATAGGCCCTCCGAGTTTTCCGTCCTTATCCGAGAAGGCTAGATGCTCGATCCTGCCTACCATAGCATCAGGGATAGGAATCCCCCCCCCCCCCCCCAAAAAGAACAACACTTCCAACATGCCTGCACCGACCAGGGATTGAAGTTCGGCAAATACAAATAAAACAATCGGATTACTTTCAATTTAAGTCTTACTTTTTCTTTGTGTTTACAGTTTAGTGTCCGTTACTTCTTAGGTGATCGTGAGTCTTTGCAACACACAATCTTTTCTTTTTGGTCAGTTTGGCAACGAATTTTTACTTAGTTCCAAGCCTTGGTGCAGCCCTCGCAGATTTTCTGTGGTTTTGTAGAACTAGCCAAAGTGCCCGGTCTAAGCGGTAATATACAGACAAACTGTGACATAAACCTGGACACTTCTAGATGAGATGCTCGGCATTGACAAGGCTAAACTTACCGCTGCCCCCCACCCCACCCCTTTTCTTTCCCTCTCCCCTATCTCTTCACACACACCCCACCCCACCCCCCACCCCACTCTCACTTTACCCAATCTATCCTTTATGTATCCCCTCATTTTTTTTCACTCATTTCCTCTCTCCCTCCTCTCCCGTTCCATTTCTTTCTCTCTCCACTCATCCCCTCTTCTCTATCTCTTTCCTTCACCTCCACCTCCCCTTCCCTACTATCTCTTGCCTATCATTTGCTTTTCCCTCTTTATTCTCTTTACTCTTCCCCATCTCCTCCCCCCTCCCTCTCTCTCTGACACATTCTGTCAAGCCAGATCTGCTTATATCTTCCTCACACTTAGGCGACTTGATAAAGCTGTTACAATTTCCAAAAGATATTGCCACATTAACTTCTTGATTGGGTTTATATCTGTATTTTACAAGATTCGCTACTCTTGATTGGGTTTATATCTGTATTTTACAAGATTCGCTACTCTTGATTGGGTTTATATCTGTATTTTACAAGATTCGCTACTCTTGATTGGGTTTATATCTGTATTTTACAAGATTCGCTACTCTTGATTGGGTTTATATCTGTATTTTACAAGATTCGCTACTCTTGATTGGGTTTATATCTGTATTTTACAAGATTCGCTACTCTTGATTGGGTTTATATCTGTATTTTACAAGATTCGCTACTCGTGGCCTTCACACCTCACTTTACTTGTTTTTATTTTTCTTGTTAATGTTCTTGTGATAGGATTTTTTGTTTTAATTTGTCCCTTGCAGCGGCCTTGTTAGGCCTGCTCTTTTCAATTTCCAATTGCCAAGGTATCTTTAACTCGAGCAACGTGCACACGGGCCCTCCGAGTTTTTCGTCCTCATCCGAGAAGACTAGGTGCTCGGTCCTACCTACCATAGGATCAGGGACAGTAAGTTTCCACCGAAATTCCAACATGTTCCCAGCATTAACTTCTTGAAACAACCTGAACTTATTTTATATTTATTTCAACATTACATTTCTCATGCACAACACCCTGAATCGTGAACACGCTACGAAGCCTGAGCCCAAACACAAACCCAACAGATATATTTCACAAGGAGACAGACTACGCACAATTTATGATATCAGGATTTTCAAAACCTTATTATTAATATTAATGACAATAGGCGCTTTGATTATCTATATTAATAAAAGTGAAACCTTACGACAATTGCCTTTCGCTACTCCTCTGTTAATGCTGATTCGGTGGCCCTCAGATTTTATACAACGCTTAGTATAGACTGTCGTCGTGTCCCCGGCATAGAAAATAAAAAAATAATTAAAAACTCGCAGAACGTTTGTATTAGTTTCTAGATTGCGACACATTGGCGTTCGGTCTATTTTTTCGGCAAATTAATGTAACTAAGATTGGCTCTGATATAGCCTGTATCACACTCACAAAACAACTTCCGTTTAGGACTGGTTTGAATGATGAGATTGAGTTCTAAGACTATGAAGTATAAACTTTGTGTGTTCTCAATGTGCCTAGACTAGGAAAAAGGAAGGGGTCTGGAATTGGGAGATTGACGCTGCAGGGCCAAAAGTACAGGTTTGTGTTTTCAATATGCCTAGGAAAATATTATATTATTTCTTTTCCATTAACACATGACGTTATCACCGCCTGCGATGTGCAAACAAACTAACCCGTGCGCAAATCATAGCCATAATTTGACGGGTGCTGGCGGGACGTGCAGGACGTCAGTGCGCAAAGGGAGAGCAGTAAAACGTATCTAAAAACAAACAAGCAAACAAAAATAAAATAAAGCTAAAGGAACAGGCAAAATGAAGCAGGTCCATAATAATCACCCAGAACTGAAACTAATAAATCCATTTATCCCGGGCAGGGCCGGGAACTCAGCTAGTTCAATATAAAACAGAAAGTTTTTTTTTGTTTAAATCAAATCCACTACTGTTTATAAACACGTGCTGTTCAACAAGTCAGTGGCTGCCCTCTGCCCCCAAATCTTCTACCATTCATGTTTTCGTAAAGAATGGCGTAAACCTCAAATGTCCCGTCACACCTTTCGATCCCTCTTGATGAAAATGCGTCTCTTATTTCGCCGTTTAAAAACCGTTTAAAAATATCAATATTAAAGACTGGAGTTTGTCCAAAACGGCCGTGTCCATGTGACTTGTCATCAAAAAGTGAAGCTGTACACCAAGTTTCATAATTTTTTTATCGCTTGGTCACGAAGTTTTAGATATTTAGAATCATGTTCATCCTTTAGTTCCATTACAGTAAGATATTCCACGAAATCAACCTAGAGTATATGCGTCAGCGACAGAATCTAATCCCTTTGTTACAACTGACATCCCACCCATTGTTCTGGGTGCTTAAACCCCTGTCGTTCAGCCAAAATATTCTGTATCACCAGTTTCATTAATCATACCGCGTTAGCCAAATCCTTCCTCACTCATTCAACTCATTGTTTGTCTTATACAGTACCAGGGCTCTTCGTGATGCCATTAATTATAACATAGTCATCAAGAGGCCGATCTTCAACCTGATTTTGCAAATTTTATCTACATACTATGTTTATTTGGAATTAGGACATTGCAGTCAGTCTTGAAGTATGGTATTCGTTGTCGGTTTTCTCAGCACTACTGAGGGGGTGAGTTTTTGTGTGTGTGTGTGTGGGGGGGGGGCGAACAGACTATTGAATCTACACCCCATTCCCATTTGTGTTTTACTCAACTGGGTCGACCCTGGCCTTCCCATCTGTTGACTAGAAAATTTGTTAGTCACTAAGGTTAATTTTGTTGTTTTTTTTAAGGCTGGAGTCGTTATAGTCCAAAGGTTTACAAAAATAATTTCAGTTTCAAAATGTTGGCTGGAGTTCTTTTCGTCTAAAGACGTGACTAGAATTGTTTGTACCTTAAAGGTTGACTAGAATCTTTTCCTTTAAATAGTTGACTAGAATGTTTTCCACCTAAAGAGTTAACTAGAATGCTTTCTACCTAAAGAGTTGACTAGATCTTTTCTACCTAAAAAATTGACTAGGATCTTTTCAACCTAAAGAACTGACTAGGATCTTTTCTACCTGAAGATTTGACTAGAATCCTTTCAGCCTAAAGAGTTGTTTAGAATCGTATCTACCTAAAGAGTTGACTAGAATCTTATCTAGCTAAAGAGTTGACTAGAATCGTATCTACCTAAAGAGTTGACTAGAATCTTATCTAGCTAAAGAGTTGACTAGAACCTTATCTACCTAAAGAGTTGACTAGAATCTTATCTACCTAAAGAGTTGACTAGAATCTTATCTACCTAAAGAGTTGACTAGAATCTTATCTACCTAAAGAGTTGACTAGAATCTTATCTACCTAAAGAGTTGACTAGAATCTTATCTTCCTAAAGAGTTGACTAGAATCTTATCTAGCTAAAGAGTTGACTAGAATCTTATCTAGCTAAAGAGTTGACTAGAATCTTATCTACCTAAAGAGTTGACTAGAATCTTATCTACCTAAAGAGTTGACTAGAATCTTATCTTCCTAAAGAGTTGACTAGAATCTTATCTAGCTAAAGAGTTGACTAGAATCTTATCTACCTAAAGAGTTGACTAGAATCTTTGTCTCCTAAAGAGTTGACGAATCTTTTCAACCCAAGGAGGTGACTAGAATCTTTTCCACCAAAAGACTTGACAAGAATCTTTTCTGCTCAAGGAGTTTGTCACAAATCCCAGACTGGGAGATGTAATAATTACGACAGGACAACAATCACGAACGAACAAGTATAACACTTAACAGAACAACCAAACAGACTCACACATTTATTATGATATCTATGCAACCAAAGTATCGACCTGTGTTAAGAACTTATAAAGCAGACACCAAAGTAATAAAAACATGGACAGACGAGGCCTGCGACCAACTTCAAGCCTGTTTTGACTGCACGGATTGGGACATTTTTACAAACACATGTACTAATTTAGACGACCTTGTTCTTACTGTTAACTCCTACATCCAGTTTTGTGAAGATCTAATTATACCTAAGAAAAGTGTGTGTGTGTATCCAAATAGTAAACCATGGTTAACAAAAGAATGCCTTGAAGCTATTGTTGACAAAAAAAGACTCCGAAAAAACTATAGTAAAAGCGACCTCGCTAAAGTAAACAAACAAATTAAAAAGAGAATCAAAGTGTGTAAAAAAGAATACAAAGATAAAATTGAAGCAAGTTTTAAATCAAATGACATGTCATCTGTGTGGAAGGGAATGAAACAGGTCACGGGGTACGATTGTATGAAGAATAAAGTGAATGTTGTGAATGAAAGCGAATTTGCCAATGAATTGAATCAGTTCTACTGTCGCTTTGACAAACACGATTTCTCCAACCAACACCAGGAAATAAGAGACAGTTTTGATTTTGATAATGATGAATGTAATATTTGTTTTGATTATGATGCTGTTGTGAAACAATTTAAATCTGTTAAGGAAAGAAAGGCATCTGGACCAGATAACATTGGAAGCAAAGTAGTGAGAACATGTGCTGAACAACTAGCAAAAATTTTTACTTTCATCTTCAACAAATCCTTTCAAAACCATTACATACCAAACATTTGGAGATTGTCAAAAATCTTACCTGTCCCCAAAAAACCAAAAATATCTGAAATGAACGACCTTCGCCCAGTTGCATTAACTTCCATTATCTTTAAATGCTTTGAAAAACTTGTTTTAACTGAACTAACGAAGGAGGTCAAACAAAATCTCGATCCTTTGCAATTTGCATACAAAGAAAACAGGAACACAGAAGACGCCTTATTGTTTTTATTGCATAACATCTACAGTCATTTAGACACTGGTAAAACCTGTGTTCGTGTGCTCCTAGTCGATTTTTCGTCTGCGTTTAACACCATACAACCGCACTTAATGTTTCAAAAGCTTACCAACCTACACGTGAGTTCTTTTTTAAAGAGCTGGATCTTCGAGCTATGTATCATACTTTCTGCTTCTGTAACTGTATTGTTATGTATTCAATGATCAAAACAAATTTCCTTGTACAAGGACGAATAAAATTTATCTTATCTTATCTTATCTTATCTTATCTAAGATATCTGTGCAATTACATACATTACATTACTCAATTCAAATACCATTCAATGGTCAGTATTCCCAACATTCATTCTTCTCCGGGTCCACAACCCGGTAGTTACTTCCTAACTATGCTCTGGCCTCAGCCTCACATCCATATATATACTACTTGCTGGCCTCTCTTATTGGCTCCTGCTCAACCTAATCTCCGTATCTCAATCTCCCCTCGAGGTCTTAATAGCACATTAATATTTCAATAGCACATTAATATTTCAACAGCACATTAGTATCTCAATAGCACAGTAACATCTTAATAGCACATTAACATTTCAATAACAACGTCCCTGTCTGTGGCCAGACTGCCACGACTCATGTGCTCCCGCTGTCCTGCGCGACAGCTTCACTCAGGCAGGCCTGTGGGTAGCCTTCTGCCCAACCCAAGCAATTCCTTATGCTGGCCTATCCCCTGTGCTAGTCTCTTCACTACGGGTAGCCTCACGGCCCGATCCCGGCACAAGTCCGCTCACCGCGGGTGGCTTCTCGGCCCGACCCCGGCACCTATAGAAATAACATTACATCTGTATAACACCGTACAATTACTATCCACTTCACCACTCATTACGAACCATCAAGCGTACACACAATAGTCCAAATTTCACTCACCACACATCTGCACTTCTCTACGGTAACCCACCTCCACCGTATTACACAGTACTCAGACTCGCTACGAATCCATGATCCTAACTTACATCTATTGCTCATTGCGCACATCTCTATACACAGTAATCAATGACTTTCACATTCCTCACATATAACTTATTTACATCATGGTCATAGGAGAACATAGTACATCAATCACCATAATTATCAATCATAGTTCAACCTACCAGTCATCACTGGAAAACACACAATCTCCCGACTGCTTTCTCACGTCTGTCTCCTTGGACTTCTTAACTTGCAGTGATCTGACTATTCAGATTTTGCCTCTACTACGCCTCAACTTCACTCACAACATGCACGCTTCAAGTCCCTTCCCCGCACTTATTGACCCACGCTCACTCGCTCGTGACAGAGTTCATGGGAATCTTTTCCACTTAAAGAATTGACTGTAATCTGTTCAACCTAAAGAACTGACTAGAATAATTATTTTCTACCTAAAAAGTTGATTAAGGCCATGTCTGCCCAAAGAGTTGACTAGAATCTTTTCCACCCAAAGAACTGACCAGAATCTTTTCTACCTACAGAGTTGACTAGGATATTTTCTACCTAAACAACTGACTAGAATCTTTTTTTACCCAAATAGTTGATTGGATTCTTTTCTGTTTAAAGAGTTGACAAAAATCCTTTTCACCTGAATAGTTTACTGTAATTCTCTCCGTCCAAGAAGTTGGCTGAAATTTTTTCGTCGGGGGACTCGATGAAAATCCTTCCTTACTGAAGATTTGACTAGGGCCGGATTAAGACCTTTGAGGGCCTTAAGCACTTAAAAGATTTTGGTATCCCCATTATGTTCTGTGTATGTAATTCAAAATATAAACAATAATAAACCATGAAATACAATTTTATTTTTCGAAATGAAACAAAACTGAAAGTGAGACGGAAGATGGGTGTTTATTGTGAGGACCTTTATTTTCATTTACTTTTTTTATTTTTTTTTGGACCCTGGTTCAGCTGCACCATTTGCAGTTTTGTACGATATGGTCCATGGTAAATCAGGCAATGAAAAATTGGTTATTTTGCTTAATGTTTAATCCAGCCCTGGATTTGACCCAAATAATTTGACTGCAATCCATTCCACTTTAAGAGTTGATCGGAATCATTTTCGTCTGAAGAGCTGACTGGAATCCTCTTCACCAAAAGACTTACCGAGAATGATTTCCACCTAAAGATTTCATTAGAATTCTATCCGCCTAAAGATTGGACTGGAATCTCGGCCACCTAAAAACGAACTTTTCCGCTTAAAACGTTGAATTTTCCACACCTGTAAAGTTGATTGTCATCTTTTCCATTCAGAGTTGACAGGAATCTTCTTCTTGTAAATTGCTAAAATTCAATCGCCTTTAAAATCATTATACCCACAGCCCTCCATCTTACACGTGGCGTACACGCCCCTGATCATTAGTTGCTA